>OX352772.1:220426987-221016987 GCA_947095535.1 Poecilobothrus nobilitatus
CAGGTACCTAGATTCAATTTGCAATGAATTCCAATTTTATGTTTTATTTTTGATAATTACATAAATGAAAAGTTTCAGAAGCGCTTTAGGTAACATATACTTATGTATATGTTGGTATGTTTTATATTTTGTAAATTTGGTCGCATAAAATTTTTGGTAATTGTTTTAAATTAAAATTATGATTTACGAATTTAATTTTTCGTCCCTATAGAAATAAACAGTGTCTATTTTTTTAACCACCAAATGCATATAAGTATGGTTGAGATTTTATTTAAACATAAAAAGTTTACTCAGGAGCGTGTGGGTACCCATTCATAAATTTGACAATATAATTTTTATAATGAAAAAACAAAATCAGAAAATAAAATATTTCAAAAAAATGGATTCTATTTTGATTTACATATATATGACTGTAGGTATGCATGTATAATAAGAATAAAAAAAAAACTTTTTTTCTACTTTACTACCTCGAATCATCGAATGTATGTAACCACACATGGTTACAACATGATAACATAACGTCATCTCATAATATACAATACATACATATTATGTAAGTATGCGCTTTCACTTTAAGCTTAAATTTCATGCTTAAACCAACCATAATAAATTTGAAACAATTTTATTAAATGTGAATGTATATATATGTTTGTTTACATATGCATGCATATTGTATGTACGTTCAAAATATTAAATAGAAAGTTTTAAGTTAAAAACAAATAATTGTGTTAGTGTAGTAGGATAATACATATACGTAAATATGTATTTTGTAAAAACAACAATAAAAATTTTAACGCACAGAAATAATATAAATAATATGAGAGTAGAATTTAGAACTTACAATTTTAGTACTAAACTAATTAATATTTTATGTTAATTAGTTGAGTACTAAAAGTTAAATTTAATTTTTTTTAAATATATGTCCTACATATATTAATACATTTCATTCTCTTAAATTTTTCTTAAAATTTTAACATAAAATATTAATTAATACTAAAATTGTAAGTTCTAAATCCTACTCTCATATTATTAACATTATTTTTCTTTCTGTACGTTAAAATTTTTATTGCTGTTTTTACAAAATACATATGTACGGATATGTATTATCTTACTACACTAAGCCAATTATTTTTTATACCCTACACATTAAGTATAGGGTATATTTACTTTGGTATGGTGTTTGTAACCACCAAAAGGAAGCAAGTAAGATATGGACATGTATATGTATTTTGAATCAGGATCACCTCCTGAGTCGATTTAGCGATGTCCGACCGTTCGCACGATAACTCAAAAACTAGTGAAGCTATCTTGATGAAATTATTATAGTAGGTTACTAATTACGAAAGAAAGACTAAGTTCGAATCTGGACAAAATCGGTCTATGGGTTCGGGTACCTCCCATACAGCTCCCAAAACCGAATACGCCTATCTGTGAAATCAATAAAGATAGGAACTTAAAATTTTGTACGAGGATGTGTTTTCCTGAATCCCTTACATTCCTAAAATTTGAATTGAATTGGAGTGGTTGTTCGGGTATCTCCCACACAACTCCCAAAACTGAACAAGCATATATTCGAAATTAATAAAGATAGAAACTTCAAATTTGGTACTAGGGTGTTGTTTCCTAAATCTCTGATTTGCCCAAAATTTGACATGAATTGGAGGAGCTGTTCGGTTACCTCCCACACAACTTCCAAAACCGAACAAACATATCTTCGAAATTAATAAAGATAAAAGCTCCAAATTTGATACGGGGGTGCTGTTTGCTGAATCCCTGATTTGCCTAAAATTTGAGATAAATTGGAGTGGTTGGTCGGATACCTCGCATACAACTCCCATAACCAAACAAGCATATCTTCGAAATTAATAAAGATAGAAACTGCAAATTTGATACGAGAGTGTTGGCTCCTGAATCCCTGATTTGCCTAAAACTTCAGATGAATTGGAGTAGTTGTTCGGGTATCTCCCACACAACTCTCAAGACCGAACAAGCATATCTTCGAAATTAATAAATATAAAAACTTGAAATTTGATATAAGAGTATTCTATCTTGTTCTGATAATGTCTTTATAATTTGGGATGAATTGGGGAGGTGATCCGGGTGCCTTCACACACTTTCCAAGACCTAACAAGCATATCTTCGAATTTAATAAATATAGAAATCTGAAATTTTTTACAAAGGTTGTAAAAGCATTTAATTTTTTTAGCTTATATTAAATACTTAACTAAACTAACTTATGGATTTTTAATTTAATTTGAATTTTTTAGGTGTAGGAGCTTTCAAGTAAAATATTTCCGAATCATTCTTATAATTTTACTCAAAAATCAATTGTTCTGAATCAAGCGATAAAATATCATCAGATGTTTTCAAAAATAAAATATTACATGTATTGCAGGAAATCTTTTTTATTAATTTAAAAATAATATAGCCACATATATATCTTTCGGCATTACATGAAATAACATTTGGTCTTACTGCCATATAATTAGCATTTACTTCATATAGTCTTTAATGAAATGATTATGAAACTGATTATCAGTTATATAACAAATACTGATAATCAGTTTCATCAAATGTATCACCAATATTAGATTCTGAATTGATTTCTTTCATTTCATAATCTTTGAACTCATCACAAATAAATTCTGCGTCATCTTCTTCGCAATTGGAATTGTAAAGCTTATGATTTATTAATTTTATTGACATGATTTTTGCTAAAACATTACTGAATTCTGCCACTGATGGGTTATTTTTGCAACCATTTTTGTAGTGAACCAAAGCAAAAAAATTTTCCAATGCATCTTGATTAAGTCTCGATAATAATAAATAAAAGCACTCAGCTTGATCGTAAGAGACAAACATTTCTTCACTTAATTTGATAACACCGGTAAGGCTTTGTACCGTGCCAAAAATGCAATCAATTTTCTTTGTTGTTTTTGGTTTCATTTCTTCAAAGTATTGTATCTTTCTTTCAAATATTTTCCAATGACAATATTTTTTTGCAAAGCCTTACGATTTGGATTTTTATCGTATAGTTTTTTGCTGTTAAGGCAATCAAACAATTTGTTAATTTTGAATATAAATTCAGCAGTGGATTTTCTAGAAAACAAAGTGGATTTTCTAGTGGATTTTCTAGAAACCCAGTTTTTTCTAGAAACAAATTTGTTTATAGATATTAGAGTTTTTATGGCAGCAGCAACTGAATTGCTAAAAATTTGGCTTGCCAACTTAACATTCATCGTTTCAAAAGAATTAGGAAGTATGTGCTTTTTTGTTAATTTCGGACACATTTTTGTAGTATTATTGCTTTTGATCAAATACAATGAATAAATAATTTTAAATGACTCTTCACCATCTTTGGTATTAAGGCCATATTTTAATAGTGTGTTCCGAAGAAACTTAATTACCTTGGTCACATTAAGATTTAACTTAAACGCTGAGTGTAAATTAGCAAGTAATAGAGTTTGAAGATCTGTACCATTAATTGGTTTATCTGTTGTAAAATAACTAAGCACATATTTTCAATTGCTCATAAAGCGTCTTCCCAAAAAAAACACATATATATTTTGCGGCATCCTGTGTTCTTTTAAACCCATAATCTAAGACTCCAGTAATTTCATCTAGTGCGCTATTGTAACTTAAATTTCAATTTTTTCTTATAGCAATTTCATCAAAAATTATTATGGCTTCTTTTGATAGCTCATTCATTTCAGAAAAAATTTTGTTCATTTAATTACAATATTTTTCATGCACACCTATATTTAAATACTTGATGGGAATCCATCTATTTATTGAGCTAAAATGTGGCAAATTAAGTTTTATTGAATTTCTCAAAAATGTATATCCCTTAGGAGAATTAAAATGCATATTCAGGGCAATATTTTTTTCATTCTCTGTCCAAGTTGTGGTAGTTTTACAATTCATTTTTAGAAAAGTGTTTGCACTAATTGGTAGAATAAATTTGCCATCAACTAAATTTAATAAAGAATCTTTTTTTTTTTGTATAATTTTTTCTTTAATATTTTGTTTTGATATTTTAAATATGTAATTTTTTTTTTTTAAATTTATATTTTTCCTTTCCATCATATTTATTGTTCTGCTGGAAATAATATTTGTCTTCTCGTAATAAGTCTCATTTTGTTGAAATTTAATACAGTTCTTACAAAAACTGTCATTGGATTCTGTAGATGCTTGTGCTCGGCTTTTTTCAATAGTTGGGGATAAATAAGTTGGATTATCATTTCTTTCGTAAGTTTTCAAAGCTTCATAATATTTTGTTTTTTTATTTAAAAAAGGTTGCAATCTACTACTATCTTCCAAAAATTCAAAAACATTTAAGTCTTGTGTTTGACGCATTTCTTCGATACTTTTTTCAGTATCTGGTAAAAATAAAGTAGGAATTGCACCTTTCTTAAGCCTTCTTCCTAAACTTTTGTTTTCAAAATGGTTTTCACAAATCAGCAAAAACTTACCTTCCTTATCAATACTTACCTTGTACTTTGATAGCCAAACATCAAATAGACTTTTATCTTTAGCAAAGTTCTAAAATCTTCCTTTAAAAGTTCTTCGACTATTTGCGCAAGCAATGCATTTTATTCCTGATTTTTGTTGATCGGAATTTATATCCTTAAACATTCTACGTAGTTAAAAGATTTACATAGATGCATGCATAGAAGTTGAAGAGAAAAAAATAATATGAAAATGAAATATTGTAAAAGAATAATAGAAAAGTACATAAAAAAGAAAATAAAACAAGTAAATGTAACAGTAGGTCGATGCAACCGATTTATTAATACCCTACACTTGAATAATTCGAAATAAATTAAAAATTCATAAGTTTTTTTGGCAGCTGCTTGAACTTCTTCCCTTTTCTGTCTTATTCCACTCGAATTTCAGGAACGTAAAAGAAGTATCCTCTTGGCATATGCTTGACACATTTGTAAAAAATTTTAAGTTTCTATCTTTATTAATTTCCAAGATTGTTAGTTCTTGGGAGGTGTGTGTCAGGTACCTGAATTGCCACTCCAATTCATCGAATCCATCTCAGGAAGATAAAGAAAACATACCAGAACACCATTGTACTAAATTTAAAGGTTCTACTTTTGTTGGTTTTGGAGATATGCTCGTTGCTCTTGTGCTCGTCCAGAAGTTTCCAAAATACGAACCCATGGTTCAAATTCTTTCAAATGTCAGTTTCCAATTTACAGAAAAGGAAACATAACAGAACACCTTTGTACTAAAAATAAAAGTTCTATCTTTGTTGGTTGTGGATATATACTCGTTTGCTCTAGGGCTCGTCCGGAAGCTTCCAATATTTTAACCCATGGACCAAATCCTCTCAAATTTCAGAGACCTAAATCAAACATGAAAGACCACCATTCTGCCAAATTTCAAGATTATTTCTTTGTTGTTTTTGGAGATAATTTCATTTCCTCTGGGGCTCGTTCGGAAGCTTCCAAAATCCAAACCCATGGACCTTATCCTCTTAAATTTCAGAGACATAAATCAAACGGGAAAGAACATCATTGTAAAAAATTTAAGGGTTCTATCTTTGTTGGTTTTGCAGATAAAATAGTTTGCTCTGGAGCTCGTTTGGAAGCTTCCAAAATACGAATCCATGGTTCAAATTCTTTCAAATGTCGGTTTCCAATTTTATAGAAAAGGAAACATAACAGCACACTATTGTACTAAAAATAAAGGTTCTATCTTTGTTGGTTTTGGAGATAATCTCATTTGCTCTGGTGCTCGTTCGGAAGCTTCCAAAATCCGAACCTATGGACCAAATCCTCTCAAATTTCAGAAACCTAAATCAAACATGAAAGAACACCATTCTGCCAAATTTAAAGGTTATATCTTTGTTGTTTTTGGAGATAATCTCATATGCTCTGGGGTTCGTTCGGAAGCTATAACCTTTAAATTTGGTAGAATAGTGTTCTTTCATGTTTGATTTAGGTCTCTGAAATTTGAGAGGATTTGGTCCTTGGATTCGGATTTTGGAAGCTTTCGAACGAGCCTCAGAGCAAATGATATTATCTCCAAAACCAACTAAGATATAACCTTTAAATTAGGCAGAATGGTGTTCCTTCATGTTTGATTTATGTTTCTGAAATTTGTGAGGATTTGGTTCATGGGTTGAAATCTTAGAAGCTTCCGGACGAGCCCCAGAGCAAACGACTATATCTGCACAACCAACCAAGATAGAACTCTTATTTTTAGTACAAAGGTGTTCTGTTATGTTTCCTTTTCTGTAAAATTGGAAGCTGACATTTGAAAGAATTTGAACCATGGGTTCTCCTATTTTGGATACTTCCGCACGAGCACAAGAGCAACCAGCATATCTCCAAAACCAACAAAAGTTGAAACTTTAAATTTAGTACAATGATGTTCTGGCATGTTTTCTTTGTGTTCCTGAGATGGATTCGATGAATTGGAATGGCAATAAATAAATAAGTTTGTTGTAAATAAGCAAGTCAAATACATTTTGAAAACAAGTAAATGTAACAGTAAGTCGATGCAACCGACTTATTAATACCCTACACCTGAATAATTCGAATTAAATTAAAATTCTGTAAGTTTTTTTGGCAGCTACTTGAACTTCTTCCCTTTTCTGTCTTATTCAACTCGAATATCAGGAACGTAAAAGAGGCATCCTCTTGGGATATGCTTGACACCTTTGTAAAAAATCTTAAGTTTCTATCTTTATTAATTTCGAAGATTGTGAGTCCTTGGGAGGTGTGTGTCAGGTACCCGAATTGCCACTCCAATTCATCGAATCCATCTCAGGAACATAAAGAAAACATGTCAAACACCATTGCACTAAATTTAAAGATTCTACTTTTGTTGGTTTTGGAGATATGCTCGGTGCTCTTGTGCTCGTTCGGAAGTATCCAAAATACGAGAACCCATGGTTCAAATTCTTTCAAATGTCAGTTTCCAATTTTACAGAAAAGGAAACATAACAGAACACCTTTGTACTAAAAATAAGAGTTCTATCTTTGTTGGTTGTGGAAATATACTCGTTTGCTTTGGGGCTCGTCCGGAAGCTTCCAAGATTTGAACCCATGGACCAAATTCTCACAAATTTCAGAAACATAAATCAAACTTGAAGGAACACCATTCTGCCTAATTTAAAGGTTATATCTTAATTGGTTTTGGAGATAATATCATTTGCTCTGAGACTCGTTCGGAAGCTTCCAAAATCCCAACCCAAAGACCAAATCCTCTCAAACTTCAGAGACCTAAATCAAACATGAAAGAACACCATTCTGCCAAATTTAAAGGTTATATCTTAGTTGGTTTTGGAGATAATCTCATTTGCTCTGGTGCTCGTTTGGAAGCTTCCAAAATCCAAACCCATGGACCAAATCCTCTTAAATTACAGAGACATAGATCAAACGGGAAGGAACATGATTGTAAAAAATTTAAAAGTTCTATTTTTGTTGGTTTTGGAGATAATCTCGTTTGCTCTGGGGCTTTATAGATATTAGAGTTTTTATGGCAGTAGCAACTGAATTGCTAAAAATTTGGCTTGCCAACTTAACATTCGTCGTTTGACAAGAATTAGGAAATATGTGCTTTTTTGTTTATTTCGGACACATTTTTGTAGTATTATTGCTTTCGTGCAAATACAATGAATTAATATTTTTAAATGACACTTCATCATCTTAGTATTAAGGTCATATTTTAATATTGTGTTCCGAAGAGACTTAATTACCTTGGTCACATATTACAGCACGCACATTAAGATTTAACTTAAACGCTGAGTGTAAATTAGCAAGTAATAGAGTTTGAAGATCTGTACCATTAATTGGTTTATCTGTTGTAAAATAACTAAGCACATATTTTCAATTGCTTATAAAGCCTCTTTCCAAAAAAACACATATGTATTTTGCGACATCCTGTGTTCTTTTAAACCCATGATCTAAGACTACAGTAATTTCATCTAGTGCGCTTTTGTAACTTAAATTTTTTCATTAAAAATTATTATGGCTTCTTTTGATTCATTCATTCATTCATTTCAGAACAAATTTTGTTCATTTCATTAAAATTTTTTTCATGTACACCTATATTTAAATACTTGATGGGAATCCATCTATTTATTGAGCTAAAATGTGGCAAATTAAGTTTTATTGAATTTTTCAAAAATTTATATCCCTTAGGAGAATTAAAATGCATATTCAGGGCAATATTTTTTTCATTCTCTGTCCAAGTTGTGGTAGTTTTACAATTCATTTTTAGAAAAGTGTTTGCTCTAATTGGTAAATTAAATTTGCCATCAATTAAATTTAATAAAGAATCCTTTTTTTTGTATAATTTTTTCTTTAATATTGATGATCTAAATAATCATCGGTCCGGTTCGGTTGCTGAGTTGGTGAAAATTAAAAATTTAAAATAAAATACTGAATTCTATATTA
Source organism: Poecilobothrus nobilitatus (assembly GCA_947095535.1). NCBI lineage: Eukaryota > Metazoa > Arthropoda > Insecta > Diptera > Dolichopodidae > Poecilobothrus > Poecilobothrus nobilitatus. The sequence continues at coordinate 220,435,402 of OX352772.1, forward strand.
CAAATAAATTAATTAAAATAATAGAGTGTTTTTTTTTTTTTTCTTTTCTTTTTGAGTTATCAATTGTTTTATTATCTCCATTATTACTGAGACATTGGATATAAATATTTATTTATCATTTTTCTTAAATCAATTATAATAGTGCACCTAATTTAACTGTAATAAAAGAAAAAAGAAAAAAAAGAAAAAAAAAAAAATAGTGCATTGAACTAGTAAATACTTAAAACTAATAATTACAATAAAAATAACTATACACAACGGAATGTACTTTTGCTTTTTGTCTAACTAATCTATGTAAATTAATAGTTAAAACTGGATTAACTTAATAACAATAATTACACTATATTTAATTACGCTATATTTAACTGAAATAAACTTAAAAATAAAAAAAAAAAGAGAAAAAAAAAATTGAAAAACTAAATAATTTAATGTTGATTTCTACCGGCGCGACTTTTGTTTATATTTATTTGTTTATCATTCATCATTCATAGAACGGTCAACTGTCATATGTCATTACTACTTCTTTTGTCAATTGTCATTAGGTACTAAGTAAAGTGCTACCAGTATAAGATTTATTTTTTATTTTTAAGATGTCTAATTTACTTGTTACGATCCAAATTAGTATTACCACATTGTAAATTATTTCCTTTTACAATATTTTCGACATATTTTTGGATTCATATTCATAATTCTAAGTTTTTAATTTAATTTAAAATTATAGTAAATATATAAAAATTACATCTAATATGAACAACATGCAAATGAAATTAAGATCGACTAGTACTAGTACTTCGTCATGAAAATCTGCTCCTTCACACGTTACTGGTAAGAGATCTCTAATAAGAATGTTAATGCATGCAGCAATGAGTACCTTATGGAAATGCTTAACAAATTTATGGAACGTATTGAAAGTTTTGAATTTAAAATATTGAATGTTATTGACCAAAAATTTTTCAACCTAGAACAAAAAATCGAAGGTAAACTTGCTGATCTAGAGCAACGCTTAGGTGAGACTTACGCGGCAGATTTCAAAATTGAAGCTGAGAAAATTTGTGATAACCTGGAAAGGATAAACTTAAAAAATATTGTTGAAGAAGTACCAAAAAGTAGCAATGTACAAAAGAAAAAGTTAATTCCTTTGTATTCTGATATGGTAAAAAAAAACCGGTTGTATTGATAAAACAAAAACAAAACCAAAAGTCAGAAGTGACAAAGGCAGATGTAAAAAAAGTTATCAACCCAATAAACTACAATGTAAGTGGAATGTCTGAAAGAATAGAAGGCAAAGTAGCAATATTTTGTGAGGACAATAGTACTGTAGGTAACATTGAAAATGAAATTAAAAATAAAATGAATAAAAATTATGATGCAGTTGTCTTGAAAGAGATAAAACCAAAAATTTTAATAGTAGGTATGACAGAAAAATATGAAAAAGAAGAGCTAGTAGAAAGAATTATTAATCAAAATATAATGAAGTTCGAGAATGAAATAAAATTTATAAAATCGTACAAAAGTAACAAAAGTAGCAAAAGTGAAGAGAAATATAATGGAATTGTTGAACTTAGCACAGAAGATTTCAAATGTATAATGGAAGTAGGGACAATAAAGATTGGTTGGGATAATTGTAAAATATATGAAAATTATGATGTTCGTAGATGTTTCAAATGTGCGGCGTATGGCGTATGGCCACAAAAGTGAGAAATGTACTATATCATCAAAAGTATGTCTGAAATGTGGAGGATCTAGCCAAATAATGTATACAGAATAATCAAGTTTGATAAACTGTAAAAGAGCGAATGAATTTCTGAATTTACAACTAAATATTTCGCATAATGTTTTTGATAAAAATTGTCCATCATTGTTTAGAAAAATAAATATTGAAAAAAGTAAAATTATTAAGTGGCAATCAATAGAAGATATTGCAGAAATTTATTTAAATTGGTATTATAAACAATTTTTATGAACTTGAATTACTAGCTATTAATAATACTTTTGATTTCATTTGCTTGTCTGAAACTCATCTTTGCCAAATGGACGAGGATAATTTAATAAACATTTCTGGGTACAGTTTAATAAGAATTAATTCAAGTTCACGTCATACGGGTGGATGTATGTGGTATATGCCGAATTCTGGATCTTGATCATGAGAATGTACAATAAGACTAATGTCTTATATTTAGTAGCAGTTTTTTTATATATTTAGTAGCCGAAACAGCTTCGTTAACTCTCGTAACCTGCCTTATATTACTTAGGTAAGATATAAACCAATTTAATTCATTATCTTGAATACCATATTTATGTAGCTTATTGATTAAGATGTTCCTGTCGACAGTTTCAAAAGCTGTTCTCAAGTCCAAAAAGACTGCCACAATACATTTTTCCTCATTAACTGCTACCTTCCAATTTGTAATTACTAGAAGTAATGATTCACAATTATGACCCTTTCTAAAACCAGATTGATACTCAGAAATTACATGGTTTTTTCAAAGTATCTTTCTAATTGGTTATATACTATCTTTTCTAGAATTTTAGCTTCAATTGGTATCATATTGATTGGTCGAAATTCGCTGCATATGTTGGTATTTTTAGCTTTCTGTATGGGTATTACCATTGTTTTTTTCCATATGTCTGGAAAAATGCCGGAATTTAAAGATATATTAATAATCGATAATAAATTCTCTCCTATAAGTTCTTTAACTGCATTAATGCTGATTAAGTTCATATCTTTTTTATTATTTATTTCATTCATCATTTTTTTTAAATCATTTGTCGTGACTAATTTAAATTTAAATATAGTGGAAATATTATCGATGCAATTATTATATTGTTTAATTGGAATACTGCTGTTAATATCCACTACACTATCAACGAAATATTCATTGAACTTATAGCAATTTCTATGTTATTTGTGTATATTTTATTATCGGTAAATTTCACTTGTTTAATTTTGTTTTTTGATTCATTTAACACTAATTTTTTTATTAATATCTTTTTTTCTCCACATATCTTTTTGCTCTGTGCAATTAATTCTCTACTTTATTTTTTATATATTTATTTTTTTCTCTGCAAATTTTATTTTTAAATTCATTTCTTATACTTTTATATTTATTCCATTTTTCTTCATTTTTTAAAAATTTAGCAATTTTGTATTGTTTAATTTTCTTTATTTTTAATTCATGCAGTTCTAATGTGAATGAGTTATTATTATTTCTTTGAACAAATGTTTTTATTTCAACAAATTCATTAAAAATATTTCTTAGGCCTTTACTAAAAATTTCTGCTTTTATATTGCAGTTCAAGTTGTATACCGTTAAAATTTCATTTCCAATTAACTTTCTTATAAATTTATTTTTACTATATTTTAATATTTTAAAGCTGGTATTATTATTCTTTTTATTTAAATTGGTTTTTATACTAATTTTAATTGTTTCATGATCGCTTATATTCCAATTATCCTCAATGAATGTTTTAATATTATAATTGTCGTTTATTATCACATAATCAATTAAAGTTTTACTGTGTTTAAATATTCTAGTATATTGATTAACGATTTGTTTGAATCCACAGTCATTAATTGTATCTTTTATTTTATTTCTTCCAGTATTATCATTCAGCCAGTTAATATTAAAATCACCCATTATTAAAACTGTATGTAATTTATTACCCATTATGTAAAACTGTATTTATCTCACTCATGGCGTAGTAGTTAAGTTGCCAACCTTTCAATCGAAGGGTCTTGGGTGCAAGCCCCGGTCAGGTCATAAATAAAAAATATGTAGTACTTTTATATCGTAATAATGTATATCGTATAATTAATAGTAGTAATAATAACAATAATAATATTAATAATAATGATAGTAATAGTAATAATAACAATAATTATAATAATAATAATAGTAATAATAATAGTAATAATAATAATAGCTGCTACAGTGGGGCTATCTTTAGTTATATCATGCAAGGTGTTATATACTGCTACATGTCGAAATCCACAAATGGCGCTGACTCTGTAGTAAAAATAGTAACAATAATAATAATAATAATAATGATAATTATAATAATACTAATAATAATAATAACAATAATTATAATAATAGTAATAATAACATTAATTATAATAATAATAATAATAGTAATAATAATAATAGTAACTGCTACAGTGGAGCCATCTTTGGTTATATCATGCAAGTAAGGTGTTATATTATACTGCTGCACGTTGTAACCCACTTATTGCGCTGACTCTGTAGTAAAATAATAAGTAAAATATTAACAATAAAAATAATAATAATTTAAATAATAATAATAATAGTAATAGTAATAATAACAATAATTATAATAATTATAATAGCTACTACAGTGAGCTATCTTCGCTTATATCATGCAAGTAAAATGTTATATACTGCTGTACGTTGTAATCCACTGATGGCGCTGACTCTGTAGTAAAATAATAATAATATTAATAAGAATACTAATACCAATAATAGTAACCGCTACAGTGACAGTGGGTGTTGCCTTCAATAATTACCTTATATAGTAATATACTACTACTACATGTTGTAACTGTTGTGACGGCTTTAGTCACTGTTAGCAAAAATAGTAATAATAATAGGCGGATTCATTGTTTCCTTACAGCCCCACTCCCAATTCAGTGTTTCCGTGTCCATTTCCTATCCCTACTCCCTAGCCAATATTCTGCGTTAGTAATTTTTAAATTTAGTATTTAAATTTACCGTTATGTGAAAACCAAATTTTGCATGATTTTTCTACCTTCATAACTCCGGCACGCTTTTAAATAGGGTATTGAAATTTTAAAGCAAGAAAGAACTTTTAGAATTAATATAAGTTAGCTCAGAAAATTTTTTTGTACCACCCTCTGTTTATGAGCTATTAGGGCTCAAAAATTGAAAATTTGCTATTTTTAAACACCTGTAACTTAGGCACCTGTAGACATTTTCTTCGGAAAGACAAAAAAAGCTCGAGTAGTTTTTTTATATGTGTTAATGGTTTCTTTTAATTGTATAGCGTTCCAAAGTTACAGCTCCCCAAAATTGCAAAAAAGTCAGATGCATATATCTCAGGCTCTGCGTAATAGCTTTGCAATCTAAAACCGCCAAAAGACCGAAAATTTCAATATCTATATAAGACAATATCAAAATTATGTAATATTTTGCAATTTACGATTTAAATTTACCGTTATGTGAAAACCACATTTTGCATGAAATTTCTCTTTTCATAACTGCGGCACGCTTTGAAATAAAAATCTGAAATTTTAAGACGAGAAAGAACTTTTAGAATTAGTATAAGATTCCTCGGAAAATCTTTTGGTATAACCTCTTATTTAAGAGTAATTACGCCTCAAAAATTGAAAATTAGCTATATGTAGGCATCTGTAACTTATGCACCTACACAAATTTTTCTTCGGCGAGACATGAAAATTAAAGGTTCGATAATGAATTTTTACGTGTGTTAACGGTTTTTCTCAATTATATAAGGTTCCGGACTTATAGCCCCTCAAAAGTCCAGAAAAATCTTATTTTCACGTTTTTTTTTATTACATGAAATTTTCAAATTTTTATGCAAATCACAATTCTAAACGTTTGTATTGTCTTTTGGAAATGTGCGCGTTGGCTAACATTCTACCTTATTGATATATGTAAATGATATGGAAAAAGCTGTTTCGATAGCTAGATTAGTACTCTTTGCAGATGACTCGTTAATTTACATCATTGATGAAAGCATTGAAGAATGTATTCGAAAAATTAATGAAGATTTAAGTAATTTAAATGAACGTTTTGAAACTAAGACAAATTGCGTGATAATAAATGATGAAACACAAAGCTGTGTCAAAATTAATAATATATGTATAACACCAGTTAGAGAAATTAAATATCTAGGAGTGTTCATAGACGGTAAATTAAAAGCTCAAAGCTCATATAGATTATGTAAGTAAACGAGGAAGAATACAGTTGCCTTTGTCAACTCTTAGATACCCGTACGAACCGTTAGTATGTTCACAGCCTGTCACTCTGCTCACAATATTATTTTTTTATTATTTTAGTATTTTCAAATATTTTGGGTGAATTTTATAATTTCTAGAACTATGGGTTGTACATATATTCAAACTATATATTTATATGTACATTCTTCAAAAGCAGATTCTAACCTTTCACATAACAATTATCAATCCAAAACTTTTTCAAATATTCTATAGTACCATTTAATACTAAGCGGTAAATGTATATTAAATTTACTTAGTACAAAATAGTAAATATAATTTTAAATATTATATTGTATTATATTTAAATATTCCATTGACAGAATAATTTCTTATAAGTACAATAAAATACATATATGTATGTAAATACGACGCTATATAATATACATCTATACTCTTATCATTCATTCACTAGTGACATATACGATATGTAAATAAACATGATATTATATAAGTATGTATATAATATCAATATCATATAAATAAAAATTCTTCAAGCAACCGTTAGGTTGTTTATTTATTTACATTTTTTTGTACTACGCATTATATCCTCAACAATTTCAAATTATCGAGTAAAACAAATGCAAAAAATTCGTTAAAGAAATTTGTTAGAAAATTTGAAAAAATCAAGTAACACTTTCGACAATTATAAAGTAACCCTACATTATTAAAAAAAGTTGTTAACAGAAATAAGAGTATAATGTTGAAGCTTTAATTTTTGTGTATTACTTCAAAAAAATTTTAACAGGTGTTCAAGTTACAGGTGTTTAAAAATAGGAAATTTTCAGTTTTTGACCCCTTACAGCTTCTAAACGGGGAGTGATACAAAAAAAATTTCTGAACTGACTCATACTTATTTTCAAAGATCTAACTTCTGCCAAAATTTCAAGTTTCCAACTTAACAACTTGTGCTATAACAATTTAAATATAGAGCTTTTTTGAACCTTTGGGGAGCTGAATAAAAAAAGTTATTCAAAATAAAATTAATATTTTTATAAGATCTATCAGTAGTTAAAATTTCATAGCTCTATTGCCAAAAAAATGTGGGGATCTAAAAGTTAGGTGTTCGAGAGCTACCCTAAGGCTTGGTCCAAACTCAACCAAAAAAATAGGAAACCTACAAATTACTCCCAGAATATTTAGTGTAAATTTCAAGATTCTAGCTTTCTTAGTTTTTGAGTTAGCGTGCTGACGGATGGACGGACGGACGGACATGGCTCAAAAGTCTTAGAATTTTTTTCTGATCCGATCCATAGCTTTGAAGGTATATCTAGCTAGCTTACTTCGAGGTGTTACAAACGGAGGAGTAATTTTATTATACCAGATCCTATCGTACGGGTATAAAAAGCGGCAAAAAAAAGTTATTTCTTTTCCAAAATTAGAAAAAAGCTCAGCCTTTCAACATCGATAAAAATTTATAACAGCTTTGTTAAACCACACTTCGAATATTGCTGATCAATCTTATTTACAGCCAATAAAGAAGACAAAAATAAGCCACAAAAGATACAGAATAAGGGAATGAGAACAATATTAAAAGTGAACAGATATACTTCCATTAAGTTCATGTTAGATTGCTTGAAGTGGGCTAGTGTTAATCAAAGAATATACTTCGATGTAATTGTACTTTAAAATTAAAAATAAACTATTACCTAACTACTTATGTGATAGATTGATTTATGTAAGTGATGTACATCATAATCATTTGAGAAACAGACATGACTTTAGATTGGCAAATATAAGAAGGGAAGGAACGAGAAATATGCTAATGTATAAAGGACTCAAACTATTTAATGAATTACCATTTTATTTAAAAAATGAAGTTAATCTTAGCACTTTTAAAAGGAAACTCTTAATTCATATAAAAGCACATTTTGAATAATATCCAGATTTGAAATTTATTGTACCTATGTGAATAATTTGTAATTATTGTATTCTTAGTGTTTTATATTTTTTGTTTTATATTTCTTTGTTTTATAGTATGTAAGAACAAAAGAAAAAATGAATTTTATATAATAGTGAATTCACTAAATAAATAAATAAAAATATTTTGTTTTGATATTTTAAATATGTAATTTTTTTTTTTAAATTTATATTTTTCCTTTTGATCATAATTATTGTTCTGCTGGAAATAATATTTGTCTTCTGGTAATAAGTCTCATTTTGTTGAAATTTAATACAGTTCTTACAAAAACTGTCATTAGATTCTGTAGATGCTTGTGCTCGGCTTTTTTCAATAGTTGGGGATAAATAAGTTTGATTATCATTTCTTTCGTAAGTTTTTAAAGCTTCATAATATTTTGTTTTTTTATTTAAAAAAGGTTGCAATCTACTACTATCTTCCAAAAATTCAAAAACATTTAAGTCTTGTGTTTGACGCATTTCTTCGACACTTTTTCCAGTATCTGGTAAAAATAAAGTAGGAATTGCACCTTTCTTAAGCCTTCTTCTAAGTCTTGTGAATTTAAAGTGTTAGCTATATTCCGAATCTTGGCTAAATGATTTCTTCAAAAACCAAGAAATACTAGACAGTAATTGGTCGATTTACAGGAAAGACATGGATTATAATTCTGCAAACTGTTCCAGTGGAGGCGGTGTTCTTCTCGTAGTTAATAACAAGTTGTCCGGTACTCGATTAAATATTAGAACCTCTCACTTATTCGATCACAAATTTAAAAAGTGAACTTAGGTAAAAAGTATTTATACCTTGGAATCATTTACTTTCCGCCTAATACTGACAATTCTTCATATTCTGATTTCTTTGATATATATTATGATATTATATCAAAATTGAATGAGGATGATTCAATTTTCATTTTTAGGGATTTCAGTCGTCCTTCACTATCTTTTATAGTGGACGATTCTGATAATTTGCTACTACCAATTAACGTTAATGACGAAATTGAATTCGATATTATTAGTGAGTTCTATGGTAACGACCTACAGCAAATTATCAGATTTTCAAACAAAAATAATAAGTGGTTAGATCTTACATTTTCTAATGCATATGATAAAGTGAGAGTAAGGCTCGCTGATGATACAGCTAATTTATTCTCCAATTCACTTCATCATAACGCAGTCATCTTCGAATTTTCTTCCTGTATGCCACTTTTTGCCAAATCTTACAATAATAATATTGTATTTGAATTTCTTAAGGGCGATTATGAAAGTATTAATAATGCTTTATCGGCTATTGATTGGGACGAACTGTTAACATAACAGAACATTGACTCAACAGTGTCTATTTTCTATATGAAAGTATTTCATATAATCAACTCCTTTGTACCTAAAATACGGGAGAAAGATAAAACCACAGAATCGTGGCTTAACAGAGAACTGAGGACTTAGCGTAATCCGCGCAATAAACTTTATAAAAAAATTAAACTTATAAAGGAGCCTGGCACTAATTTACTGAACATGCACAAGGATCTTGCTTTAGAATTTAAAAATAACTCAAATTTGGCATACGACAATTATGTCTCTGAGATCGGTATTAAATTAATTACGGATCCAAAAAACTTTTTTGACTTTGTTAATACAAAACGAAAGACTTGTGGGTATCCAAATTCTCTGTCTAAAAACAATGTTTTCTCTTCTAATCCTAATGTAATCTGTAATTTGCTACTACCATTAAAATGATTCAAGAAGACTTAAAAGCCTTTCGTAGTTATTGTAATAGTAACTACTATAATCACTTACAGCGATCGAGAGAAAAATTTTTTCTTGCCAAATGTTAAAAATAACTTAATCACTGTATTAACAGTAAAGTATAAAGATAGGACAAGTAATCTCTCATTATATTATCAAAATGTAAAAGTATTACGCACTAAAAGAACACAAGTTTTTAGTAATTCCAAAGTACTAAACTCGGATATATTTATGCTTACTGAGACTTGCTTATCTCCTTCTATTAATTCTCTTGAATTATTTGACAATTCCTACTTAGTTTACAGGAAAGATAGATATCAAAATGATATTAATATTTTAAATAATTCATTAATTCCTAAAGGTAGAGGTGTTCTTATATCAGTTAAGAATAACTTTAACTCTTCACAGGCACAAATACCTGATTTAATAAACTGTGATGTAATACCATTCAAAATTGATTTAAATGTTTTAAATCTTTATATTCTATGTTGCTACATTCCTCCAAATAGTAATATAAAAGTTTACCAAGTTTTCTGCTCAGTTGTTGATTCTTTGAATAATAAATTAAATGACGAACGAATGAGTTGACGAACTCATAATATGTGGGGATCTTAATTTACCAAATATTAATTGGCAACTTCATGACGAGGAATGTTCCTACATTCCAACTAATTTAACCTCTAATGTCGAATCAATAGTTATAGATAGTTTGCTTGCATGTGGACTTCAACAAGTCTCTTCAACTAAAAATCTATTAAACAAACAATTAGACCTTCTTTTTACTTCTGACTGGGTAAATGTAACTAGAATATTGACGGCAACACCTCTTTCAAAAATTGAATTTGATTATCCCCCTTTCAGTTTTCAATTTCATTATAATTGTTTAAATAAATCGTAATTAAATATCTCATATAAATTTAATTTTTCCAAAACTAATTTTTATATGCTTAACAATTTTTTTCTTTCAATTGACTTTAATTCTTTACTAGACATATATGATTTAAATAAAACGATTGATAAATTTTACGAAGTAATTTACCATGGATTTGACTTGTATGTTCCTCGAGTTCGTGATAGAAATATCAATTCAAGCCCACCATGGTATGATGGCGAACTAAAAACTTTTAGAAATAAAAAAAATAAAGCGTGGAATGCATATTTAAAAAAGAAGGATAATATTTCTTATTCAAGTTTTCTAAATTTATTTAACGCATTCAAATCCTTACTAAGTGTTAAATATGAAGCTTACATTAGTAAAATTGCTTCGCAACTTCGTACAGATCTTAAATCTTTTTAGAAGCTTGTAAATTCAAAACCGATCAATATCCAAATTATATGTCTTACAAAGATCAGAATTCTAACGACTCAATTGTTATATATAATTATTTTAAAGATTTTTGCGGCGGTAGTTATTCTACTTCTTCTTTCGATATTGATGAATCTAATTTTAACCATTTGGAAGACTTTCCAAGTTTACCTCTTCAAAATATTAATTTTACACCAGCGGCAATACAGCTTTATCTAACTACATTGGGTGATAACTCTGCTCCTGGACCAGATAACCTCCCAGGAATTATTTTCAAGCGTTGCGCCGATTCCCTGTCTAATCCTATGGCACTTCTTTTTAATAAATCTTTTCCTTCTGGGGTGTTCCCTAAGTTATGGAAAGAATCGTACATAAGGCCAGTTCATAAAAAAGACTCAAAAAGTAATGTCGTGAATTATAGGCCTATTGCTAAACTTTCTAGTTTGCCGAAAGTGTTTGAGCTTATGGTCTTTGATGCAATTTATGATTATTGTTCTGAATTTATAGTGAATGATCAACATGGATTTGTAAAAACGAGATCAACTGTAACTAACCTTACAGAAATAGCTTCAACTATTTTGAAAACAATAGAAGTTGGGCGCCAAACTGACATGGTTTACACTGACTTAAGTAAAGCGTTTGATCTTCTACCTCATAGTGTAATACTCTATAAATTAAAAAAATATGGTTTTCCTTATTTCTTAATTAACTGGATTAATTCATACTTAAATAACTTAAATATAGTGTTCTTTTCAGAACAGCAATTTCAGCATCTTTTATTGCTAATTCTGGAGTACCACAGGGTAGTCATCTTGGACCATTGTTGTTTATTATCTCAATAAATGATGTTACTAAGATTATTCAGAACAGTTCCATAAAAATTTACGCGGATGACATGAAAATCTTTAAAGAAGTCTGCTCAATGAATGATGCAGACTCTTTCGAAAAAGGTCTTAATAACTTTATGAACTGGTGTAAATGTAACAATCTTATTTTAAACATTGATAAATGTGCCGTAATTTCATTTGCGCGTTCGCTAAACTTAATCACAAATAATTACACTTTTAATAACAACATAATAAAAAGAGTCACTCAATTTAATGATCTTGGTGTAACTTTTGATTGTAAACTTACTGTTAATACACATATTAGCAAGATCATTAGTAAAGCAAACTCAATGCTAGATTGTGTAAAAAGTTGGTCTAGAGAATTTAATGACCCATTATAAAATCTCTTTACACGACTTTAGTTCGTCCTATTATGGAGTATGCAAATCAGGTCTGGTCTCCACACTATCATCAACATATTGTTAAAATTGAAGCAATACAAAGAAATTTTCTAAGGTTCGCCTTGAGAAACCTAAATTGGGCTAACCCCTTATATTGCCTCCATATGTCAATCGTCTCAAATTACTTGACATGAATACTTTAGAATGCAGACGAACAGTCATAGGTATTGTTTTTATTACTCAGGTATTTCATAACTATATAGATTCACACTACATTAACAACATATTAATTAACTCAATCAACACACGAACACGTTTCAGGTCCGAAAACACATTTTCGATTAGATATCATAGAACAAATTACGTCAAATATGAGCCGATTAATAGAATGTTGATAAAATGTGAATCAATACAAAACTATAATAAATATAAACATGAGTAAAGATGTGATCAAAAAATCACTATTCAAAATAATTTCATAATTGTTCTTCACTATTTTTGTTGTAAAAATTTTGTGAAATATTAAATATAATTAAATATAATTAAAATATACATTTTTTTTTAAAATAAATTTTACTTTGTATAACTTTAATATTAATTTTAGATTAAATATAATTATCTAAATGTAATACGTAAATACTTGAATTAAGTAAATAAATAAATCAGTTTTTTGCAGAATGCTTTCAAAAAGTGTTTCGTCCGTTTGACGCATCCACCAATATCCCAATTTCTAACTCCGTTAATAATACTAATTCAATTATAAAAGATTTGTATATTTCGTAAAATGAAATATATGAAGCAATTAACAACCTCGTTCTTAAAAAAAGGCGTGGGCCCTGATTAAATTCCTCCTTCTTTTTCATACAACTGCATCAGTTTTTTGACGCATCCACTTCACATTATATTTAATATATCACCTTTCCCGTCTGCTTGGAAATCTCCTTTTTTGACTAATATTCATAAGAAAGAAGACGAAGCTTCTGTCGAAAACTATCGAGGTATAGCCCTTCGACTATTCCAAAATTGTTCGAGAAAATTGTGGTAAGCAAAATCACAGCTACTATAAATTTGAAATTAAATTAACGACAGAATGGTTTTAGAAAAGGTCACTCTACTACTGCAAATCTCGTAGTATGCACTACTGAAATCTTAAATGAAATGAAGAAGGGTTATCAAGTCGACGCTATACATACGGACTTTAAGAAAGCTTTCGATCCTGTTGATCATAACATTTTGCTGAAGAAACATGAAACTTTGGGTATCTCTGGTTCTTTCCTGGCTTACCTTACTGGAAGAACTCAAAATATTAAATTTCAAGGTTATTTGTCAAACCCAATTTACATTATTTCTGGAGTGCCGAGGGGTAGCCATTTAGGCCAACTTCTATTCAATGTGTTCATTTCAAATTTTTCGGAAAACCTAATAGGTGTGTCACATATTGCGTTTGTTGAAGGTCTTAAAATTTTCCATGTTATTAAGAATAACTCTGATGCAGAATTACTTCAAGAAAATATATACTCTTCACATGAATAGTGCATTTCCAATAGATTAGAACCAAATATTAAGAAATGCAAGGTCATAAGCTTTACATGTAAAGGAAATACGATACTTTTCGATTATTCAATTGACAATATGACCCTCGACAAGGTGAATAGCTTGACCGATCTTGGGATAATTTTAAATGACAAATTAAATTTCAATTTTTTTTTTTTTTTATTTGTTATTAATGTCACACAATTTACATAAAAAACTTGTGTGTAAGAAATTAAATTCCAAACTAAATCTAAACTAATACTAAAAAGTAAAAGTTTATAAACACATTATAATTTTTTTTTTCTCTTGAACAATAATTTATTTCTAAAGTTTTTTAAATATTTTTTAAGTCTATGTGTAAATTTATGTAATTTATGGCTGCGTTTTAGTTGGATAGGTAGAGACTTACACATCTTTATTGCACTACATTTTAATCCTTGTAGCTTCTTAGTTCCAGTTGCTTTAGGCACCACAAGATATCCTCTATATCTAGTGTTGCAGTTGTGCACGTTATCTCTCGTTATAATTGTTAATTAAGATTTCTTTTTCTTGTTTATTATTTTATACACATATTTACATTTTTGCTCTTTTGATTGCCATTATGATCGGAATTATGCTATTCTCTAATTGTTTAACATGTTTATCCCATTTAAGATTTTCATCTATAGTCATTCCGAGATATTTCACATGTTGAAATCGTTCTACCGTGACACCTCTTGCTTTTATTGTAATTTCATGATATTTTTTCCTAGGTGTTTTAAATACAATATAATACGTGTTTTTGGGATTTATACAGAGACCATTACCGTCCAGCCAATCACCGTATACTTCCATATCTTTATTTAGGTTATTTTTTAGTTGGTTTAAAGTTTTAGTCTTACATACAAATTTTGTGTCGTGTGCATAAATTGTTTACTTTGATTCAAGGTTACACTTTGAAAAATTCATTACATATAATAAATAAAGAAGTGCTTCCAGTAATGATCCCTGTGGTACTCCAGTATTAAATAAGCTATACCTATAATTCCCAAGTCTTCAAGAAAATCTAGTAGCTTGCCATGATTGACAACATCAAATGTTTTACTTAGATCAATAAACATTGCCGCAATATAGTACCTTTATCTAATGCGTCATAAATTTGGTCTATTGTAGGCAACACAGCAGAATTTGTACCACTCCCTTCTATAAATCCATATTGATTCGAATCGAAGCCAATAGTTTGCTTAATAAATTATCTTATTCTTGTGTCGATAGCTCTTTCATATATTTTACTGATTGAATTTAACAGCGATATAGACCTATAATTCCACAATCCGTTTTTTGTCCACCTTTATGAATTGGCACAATGACGGCCTGTTTTAAGCACTCTGAATAAATTCCATTTGCAAGGTATGAGTTTACCATTTTACATAGAATATTCTTGAAATTATGTATCAATTCCTGTAGATCTTTTACAGTAATTTTGTCAACACCTGGAGCTGAATTTCTATGAAGATTCACAACAATTTTAACAATTAAAGTTCTCTCACTGGCGTTAAATATACTGATCTTAGATTTATGGAAGAGCGGATTGTATTTAGCACTGTGCTAGTTATATTCTCTTTTATGATGTTTTTTCCTATTTCATTAAAATATTTGTTTAGAGTATTAGCATTTTCAATATCACTTGTGGTAATTTCTCCATTTTCTTTAATCAGATTACCAATATCGTCGTTCTTTTCATCTTCTTTATTTTTATTGTGCAATTTACAACTTCCCATAGTTTTCTGTTATCATTTCCTACTTTTTCAATGAAGTTGTTAATGTGACTACTCTTAGCTTCCAGAATGACATTTTTCATCTTTTTTTTATATTTTAAGTATTTTTCTTTTTAACCATGTTATTTGGATTTTTTTTGTGCGCGTTGTATAACGAGCGTCTAATTTTAATTTGTTAAGAATAGCTGGTGTAATCTAATTATTATTTCTTGATCTTATCCCATATGTTACTGTGCTGCATTGTTTTGCTTCTTCTATGATTCCAACAAGTTTATCAACTTCAGTAATATGTTTTTCAGTTAGTTTATTAGCTACTCCATCACGCAATTTATGATAGTCTGTTCTGGCATGTGGAAGTTTTAAATAAGGTTTTAATGAGGTTTTTATCAGTTGAATACGCACTAGGACACTCTATATTTCATTATCTTCAATTTTATATGAAATTTTATGTTGATCCTCTATATTTGATATAATATGATCAATTAGCGTATTAGTTGTAGCTATTTGTCTTGTACTGTATGTTTTATTCATGATTTTATAGCCGGAAATGTTTAACATATCTACATATTTAATAACAGTGTTTGTTTTTTCAAATAGATTTAAATTTACATCAGCAAAAAAAATACAGTGTGAGAATCGATCTACATTTTTTTCTAAATATTCAATAAATAAAGTGCTATTTTCATTAGGAGCTTTATAGAAAGCACCTATTTTTAGTTTAGGTTGCATATTTAACATTTCAATAACGGTGAAGTTATAGTTTTCATCTTTTTCAACTTCATTATATTTGAACTTATTATTGACAAAGATTGCAGTTTCACCTCCTCTTCCTTCATTTCTACAGTTATTGTACAAATATAAAATACTTGAATTAAGTAAATAAATAAATCAGTTTTTTGCAGAATGCTTTCAAAAAGTGTTTCGTCCGTTTGACGCATCCACCAATATCCCAATTTCTAACTCCGTTAATAATACTAATTCAATTATAAAAGATTTGTATATTTCGTAAAATGAAATATATGAAGCAATTAACAACCTCGTTCTTAAAAAAAGGCGTGGGCCCTGATTAAATTCCTCCTTCTTTTTCATACAACTGCATCAGTTTTTTGACGCATCCACTTCACATTATATTTAATATATCACCTTTCCCGTCTGCTTGGAAATCTCCTTTTTTGACTAATATTCATAAGAAAGAAGACGAAGCTTCTGTCGAAAACTATCTAGGTATAGCCCTTCGACTATTCCAAAATTGTTCGAGAAAATTGTGGTAAGCAAAATCACAGCTACTATAAATATGAAATTAAATTAACGACAGAATGGTTTTAGAAAAGGTCACTCTACTACTGCAAATCTCGTAGTATGCACTACTGAAATCTTAAATGAAATGAAGAAGGGTTATCAAGTCGACGCTATACATACGGACTTTAAGAAAGCTTTCGATCCTGTTGATCATAACATTTTGCTGAAGAAACATGAAACTTTGGGTATCTCTGGTTCTTTCCTGGCTTACCTTACTGGAAGAACTCAAAATATTAAATTTCAAGGTTATTTGTCAAACCCAATTTACATTATTTCTGGAGTGCCGAGGGGTAGCCATTTAGGCCAACTTCTATTCAATGTGTTCATTTCAAATTTTTCGGAAAACCTAATAGGTGTGTCACATATTGCGTTTGTTGAAGGTCTTAAAATTTTCCATGTTATTAAGAATAACTCTGATGCAGAATTACTTCAAGAAAATATATACTCTTCACATGAATAGTGCATTTCCAATAGATTAGAACCAAATATTAAGAAATGCAAGGTCATAAGCTTTACATGTAAAGGAAATACGATACTTTTCGATTATTCAATTGACAATATGACCCTCGACAAGGTGAATAGCTTGACCGATCTTGGGATAATTTTAAATGACAAATTAAATTTCAATTTTTTTTTTTTTTTATTTGTTATTAATGTCACACAATTTACATAAAAAACTTGTGTGTAAGAAATTAAATTCCAAACTAAATCTAAACTAATACTAAAATGTAAAAGTTTATAAACACATTATAATTTTTTTTTTCTCTTGAACAATAATTTATTTCTAAAGTTTTTTAAATATTTTTTAAGTCTATGTGTAAATTTATGTAATTTATGGCTGCGTTTTAGTTGGATAGGTAGAGACTTACACATCTTTATTGCACTACATTTTAATCCTTGTAGCTTCTTAGTTCCAGTTGCTTTAGGCACCACAAGATATCCTCTATATCTAGTGTTGCAGTTGTGCACGTTATCTCTCGTTATAATTGTTAATTAAGATTTCTTTTTCTTGTTTATTATTTTATACACATATTTACATTTTTGCTCTTTTGATTGCCATTATGATCGGAATTATGCTATTCTCTAATTGTTTAACATGTTTATCCCATTTAAGATTTTCATCTATAGTCATTCCGAGATATTTCACATGTTGAAATCGTTCTACCGTGACACCTCTTGCTTTTATTGTAATTTCATGATATTTTTTCCTAGGTGTTTTAAATACAATATAATACGTGTTTTTGGGATTTATACAGAGACCATTACCGTCCAGCCAATCACCGTATACTTCCATATCTTTATTTAGGTTATTTTTTAGTTGGTTTAAAGTTTTAGTCTTACATACAAATTTTGTGTCGTGTGCATAAATTGTTTACTTTGATTCAAGGTTACACTTTGAAAAATTCATTACATATAATAAATAAAGAAGTGCTTCCAGTAATGATCCCTGTGGTACTCCAGTATTAAATAAGCTATACCTATAATTCCCAAGTCTTCAAGAAAATCTAGTAGCTTGCCATGATTGACAACATCAAATGTTTTACTTAGATCAATAAACATTGCCGCAATATAGTACCTTTATCTAATGCGTCATAAATTTGGTCTATTGTAGCCAACACAGCAGAATTTGTACCACTCCCTTCTATAAATCCATATTGATTCGAATCGAAGCCAATAGTTTGCTTAATAAATTATCTTATTCTTGTGTCGATAGCTCTTTCATATATTTTACTGATTGAATTTAACAGCGATATAGACCTATAATTCCACAATCCGTTTTTTGTCCACCTTTATGAATTGGCACAATGACGGCCTGTTTTAAGCACTCTGAATAAATTCCATTTGCAAGGTATGAGTTTACCATTTTACATAGAATATTCTTGAAATTATGTATCAATTCCTGTAGATCTTTTACAGTAATTTTGTCAACACCTGGAGCTGAATTTCTATGAAGATTCACAACAATTTTAACAATTAAAGTTCTCTCACTGGCGTTAAATATACTGATCTTAGATTTATGGAAGAGCGGATTGTATTTAGCACTGTGCTAGTTATATTCTCTTTTATGATGTTTTTTCCTATTTCATTAAAATATTTGTTTAGAGTATTAGCATTTTCAATATCACTTGTGGTAATTTCTCCATTTTCTTTAATCAGATTACCAATATCGTCGTTCTTTTCATCTTCTTTATTTTTATTGTGCAATTTACAACTTCCCATAGTTTTCTGTTATCATTTCCTGATTTTTCAATGAAGTTGTTAATGTGACTACTCTTAGCTTCCAGAATGACATTTTTCATCTTTTTTTTATATTTTAAGTATTTTTCTTTTTAACCATGTTATTTGGATTTTTTTTGTGCGCGTTGTATAACGAGCGTCTAATTTTAATTTGTTAAGAATAGCTGGTGTAATCTAATTATTATTTCTTGATCTTATCCCATATGTTACTGTGCTGCATTGTTTTGCTTCTTCTATGATTCCAACAAGTTTATCAACTTCAGTAATATGTTTTTCAGTTAGTTTATTAGCTACTCCATCACGCAATTTATGATAGTCTGTTCTGGCATGTGGAAGTTTTAAATAAGGTTTTAATGAGGTTTTTATCAGTTGAATACGCACTAGGACACTCTATATTTCATTATCTTCAATTTTATATGAAATTTTATGTTGATCCTCTATATTTGATATAATATGATCAATTAGCGTATTAGTTGTAGCTATTTGTCTTGTACTGTATGTTTTATTCATGATTTTATAGCCGGAAATGTTTAACATATCTACATATTTAATAACAGTGTTTGTTTTTTCAAATAGATTTAAATTTACATCAGCAAAAAAAATACAGTGTGAGAATC
The DNA here is from genome assembly GCA_947095535.1 of Poecilobothrus nobilitatus. NCBI lineage: Eukaryota > Metazoa > Arthropoda > Insecta > Diptera > Dolichopodidae > Poecilobothrus > Poecilobothrus nobilitatus. The sequence continues at coordinate 220,455,020 of OX352772.1, forward strand.
GATCTACATTTTTTTCTAAATATTCAATAAATAAAGTGCTATTTTCATTAGGAGCTTTATAGAAAGCACCTATTTTTAGTTTAGGTTGCATATTTAACATTTCAATAACGGTGAAGTTATAGTTTTCATCTTTTTCAACTTCATTATATTTGAACTTATTATTGACAAAGATTGCAGTTTCACCTCCTCTTCCTTCATTTCTACAGTTATTGTACAAATATTAAATACTTGAATTAAGTAAATAAATAAATCAGTTTTTTGCAGAATGCTTTCAAAAAGTGTTTCGTCCGTTTGACGCATCCACCAATATCCCAATTTCTAACTCCGTTAATAATACTAATTCAATTATAAAAGATTTGTATATTTCGTAAAATGAAATATATGAAGCAATTAACAACCTCGTTCTTAAAAAAAGGCGTGGGCCCTGATTAAATTCCTCCTTCTTTTTCATACAACTGCATCAGTTTTTTGACGCATCCACTTCACATTATATTTAATATATCACCTTTCCCGTCTGCTTAGAAATCTCCTTTTTTGACTAATATTCATAAGAAAGAAGACGAAGCTTCTGTCGAAAACTATCTAGGTATAGCCCTTCGACTATTCCAAAATTGTTCGAGAAAATTGTGGTAAGCAAAATCACAGCTACTATAAATATGAAATTAAATTAACGACAGAATGGTTTTAGAAAAGGTCACTCTACTACTGCAAATCTCGTAGTATGCACTACTGAAATCTTAAATGAAATGGAGAAGGGTTATCAAGTCGACGCTATACATACGGACTTTAAGAAAGCTTTCGATCCTGTTGATCATAACATTTTGCTGAAGAAACATGAAACTTTGGGTATCTCTGGTTCTTTCCTGGCTTACCTTACTGGAAGAACTCAAAATATTAAATTTCAAGGTTATTTGTCAAACCCAATTTACATTATTTCTGGAGTGCCGAGGGGTAGCCATTTAGGCCAACTTCTATTCAATGTGTTCATTTCAAATTTTTCGGAAAACCTAATAGGTGTGTCACATATTGCGTTTGTTGAAGGTCTTAAAATTTTCCATGTTATTAAGAATAACTCTGATGCAGAATTACTTCAAGAAAATATATACTCTTCACATGAATAGTGCATTTCCAATAGATTAGAACCAAATATTAAGAAATGCAAGGTCATAAGCTTTACATGTAAAGGAAATACGATACTTTTCGATTATTCAATTGACAATATGACCCTCGACAAGGTGAATAGCTTGACCGATCTTGGGATAATTTTAAATGACAAATTAAATTTCAATTTTTTTTTTTTTTTATTTGTTATTAATGTCACACAATTTACATAAAAAACTTGTGTGTAAGAAATTAAATTCCAAACTAAATCTAAACTAATTCTAAAATGTAAAAGTTTATAAACACATTATAATTTTTTTTTTCTCTTGAACAATAATTTATTTCTAAAGTTTTTTAAATATTTTTTAAGTCTATGTGTAAATTTATGTAATTTATGGCTGCGTTTTAGTTGGATAGGTAGAGACTTACACATCTTTATTGCACTACATTTTAATCCTTGTAGCTTCTTAGTTCCAGTTGCTTTAGGCACCACAAGATATCCTCTATATCTAGTGTTGCAGTTGTGCACGTTATCTCTCGTTATAATTGTTAATTAAGATTTCTTTTTCTTGTTTATTATTTTATACACATATTTACATTTTTGCTCTTTTGATTGCCATTATGATCGGAATTATGCTATTCTCTAATTGTTTAACATGTTTATCCCATTTAAGATTTTCATCTATAGTCATTCCGAGATATTTCACATGTTGAAATCGTTCTACCGTGACACCTCTTGCTTTTATTGTAATTTCATGATATTTTTTCCTAGGTGTTTTAAATACAATATAATACGTGTTTTTGGGATTTATACAGAGACCATTACCGTCCAGCCAATCACCGTATACTTCCATATCTTTATTTAGGTTATTTTTTAGTTGGTTTAAAGTTTTAGTCTTACATACAAATTTTGTGTCGTGTGCATAAATTGTTTACTTTGATTCAAGGTTACACTTTGAAAAATTCATTACATATAATAAATAAAGAAGTGCTTCCAGTAATGATCCCTGTGGTACTCCAGTATTAAATAAGCTATACCTATAATTCCCAAGTCTTCAAGAAAATCTAGTAGCTTGCCATGATTGACAACATCAAATGTTTTACTTAGATCAATAAACATTGCCGCAATATAGTACCTTTATCTAATGCGTCATAAATTTGGTCTATTGTAGCCAACACAGCAGAATTTGTACCACTCCCTTCTATAAATCCATATTGATTCGAATCGAAGCCAATAGTTTGCTTAATAAATTATCTTATTCTTGTGTCGATAGCTCTTTCATATATTTTACTGATTGAATTTAACAGCGATATAGACCTATAATTCCACAATCCGTTTTTTGTCCACCTTTATGAATTGGCACAATGACGGCCTGTTTTAAGCACTCTGAATAAATTCCATTTGCAAGGTATGAGTTTACCATTTTACATAGAATATTCTTGAAATTATGTATCAATTCCTGTAGATCTTTTACAGTAATTTTGTCAACACCTGGAGCTGAATTTCTATGAAGATTCACAACAATTTTAACAATTAAAGTTCTCTCACTGGCGTTAAATATACTGATCTTAGATTTATGGAAGAGCGGATTGTATTTAGCACTGTGCTAGTTATATTCTCTTTTATGATGTTTTTTCCTATTTCATTAAAATATTTGTTTAGAGTATTAGCATTTTCAATATCACTTGTGGTAATTTCTCCATTTTCTTTAATCAGATTACCAATATCGTCGTTCTTTTCATCTTCTTTATTTTTATTGTGCAATTTACAACTTCCCATAGTTTTCTGTTATCATTTCCTACTTTTTCAATGAAGTTGTTAATGTGACTACTCTTAGCTTCCAGAATGACATTTTTCATCTTTTTTTTATATTTTAAGTATTTTTCTTTTTAACCATGTTATTTGGATTTTTTTTGTGCGCGTTGTATAACGAGCGTCTAATTTTAATTTGTTAAGAATAGCTGGTGTAATCTAATTATTATTTCTTGATCTTATCCCATATGTTACTGTGCTGCATTGTTTTGCTTCTTCTATGATTCCAACAAGTTTATCAACTTCAGTAATATGTTTTTCAGTTAGTTTATTAGCTACTCCATCACGCAATTTATGATAGTCTGTTCTGGCATGTGGAAGTTTTAAATAAGGTTTTAATGAGGTTTTTATCAGTTGAATACGCACTAGGACACTCTATATTTCATTATCTTCAATTTTATATGAAATTTTATGTTGATCCTCTATATTTGATATAATATGATCAATTAGCGTATTAGTTGTAGCTATTTGTCTTGTACTGTATGTTTTATTCATGATTTTATAGCCGGAAATGTTTAACATATCTACATATTTAATAACAGTGTTTGTTTTTTCAAATAGATTTAAATTTACATCAGCAAAAAAAATACAGTGTGAGAATCGATCTACATTTTTTTCTAAATATTCAATAAATAAAGTGCTATTTTCATTAGGAGCTTTATAGAAAGCACCTATTTTTAGTTTAGGTTGCATATTTAACATTTCAATAACGGTGAAGTTATAGTTTTCATCTTTTTCAACTTCATTATATTTGAACTTATTATTGACAAAGATTGCAGTTTCACCTCCTCTTCCTTCATTTCTACAGTTATTGTACAAATATTGCATTAAAGTTTTGTATGTTTTGTATGTATGTATTAACCTCATTTTCAAAAATCCACACTTCCGTAAGAACGACAATAGCAACATCTTTATAACTATGAATTAAAGCTTCAAGTTCCAGTAATTTTTTATGTCTTATGCTACAAATGTTTAAGTAAAAAATACTCAAGGTTCCTATATTTATTTGGTATGATTCTGTATTCATAAAACTTGTATTATTAATCATTATGGATTATTTATCATATAATTTCTCTAAGATTCTCTGATTTTTTGCAGATATTTTCTGTACTTATTATCAATATGCCTGTATAAAGTTAAATCTTTAGGAAGGAATGAAGAGGCATTAAAAATACTTATACTTTCATGATCTGCACTAAGAACACATGATTGCTAAGGCAAATAAAATGTTAGGCTCAGTAAAAGAAGGGCGAAAGATTTTAATGACACAGCAGTAACAAAAGCACTTTATTGCTCTTTGGTTCGATCTATTTTAGAATATGGTCACATTGTTTGGATTCTGGCATTTTAAACACACTCTAAAAGAATTGAATCTGTTCAAAAACAGTTTTTTTATTTGCTCTAAGAAACCAATATGATCCTTCAGAGTATTCTATTCTTCCATTCTATTCCACTTTCGACATCTTAAATAAAAATATTGATATTCAGTTCCTAACAAATAAAGTCAGAATAAATAACGAAGTTAGTAAAACAAGAAACACTAAATTTTTGATTGCAAATACTCACAGAACTCAATACGCAAATAATGAACCTACAAACAAATGTTGCACAACATTTAATAAACATAGTTATCTTTTTTCAACAGACAAATCAAGAAACTCTTTTAAATATAAACTAAAGCAAAAATTTAAATGACCCTATTTTGTAAACATAATAATACATTTCAAGTTCAAATGCATATTATCATATTATATCATAACTAATGACGCTTATACAGTGTTTTTGTTCTGTATTTTTTTTTCTTATAGTTGTAGTATTAATGTTTTGTATAGTAAATAAAAAAATTTTGTATTGTAATTTGAGCTTAGTAGTCAAATTTTTATTAATTGTTCTTGCTCGTTTTGTTAGCTTCTGTTTAAAATTTTAAAATTAATAATAGCTATAAGATACTTTTTTATTTTTTTTTTTGTAAAGACCTTTTTTGTATTTTTTGTTTTGGTCAATGAAATAAAATAAAATAAAAATAAAATAAAAAAATTATTTAGCTACTCCTCCTGTATGACGGCTATGTGATGGGCAGTTTGCTATATTATAGCATTTTATATAATACTCAACTTCTTCTATTATATCAGTTATGAGTGTTCCACTTACTTTTTACAATATCATACTTTTCTTTAATTATTAATAGTTTTAATTCATCCATATTATTTAACAAACCGGCTATATTTACATAAACACATCGTAAGTTGCTATTTGAAAAATTATTTAACTGCTAGAATACTTTCTTTTTTTCTACATCTAGTTTTTTTTGTATACTCCACAATTTTCTTGGTCAAAGGAACTATAACATAAATTAAGCTTAAGTCTGAAATCTTTATTAATTTTTGTACAATTAACGCATTTCAATTGAATTTTTTGCTGTTGTATTAATCTGGTGATTAATGTAACAGTGGCTATAAAACTTATACGAAGCAATAAGGGTGCTGTCGTCTGCGAAACTATGGATCGGATTGGAGGTTAATGAAAGTAGGTCATTAATAAATATTAAGAAGAGAGTGGGGGATAAAACGGATTCTTGAGGGACACCAGCATTTATTTTGAATTTGTCAGTAGAATATGCATCGACCAGTACGCGAAACGTACGATTCGAAAGGAAATCTCCAATCCATTTTAGAACGAACTAATGATGCTAAATAGATCATCCAATCCAATTTAGAACGAAAGAACGGTGCTAGTTAGAGGGATCGCTTTTATTAATATATGCAATCTTCCATTGGGTAGGACGAATACCCGAAGTGAAAGAAAAGTAGAAAAAATTGCTCATAGGTTTTAAAATATTGGAGTCGCTATTTCTCAGCACAATGGTAAAAGTAAATCACCTAAAGTAAATTTTACCGAAGGAGCAGCCAACTTCTGGAACAGAGTGTGCCGACACGCAACCCGATTGCGTGTCGAATTGGAAGCGAACTGCTTGCCAAATAAGTTCGCCTTCTCTTTAGAATCTAATACAGTTCTGCTATTTTTTAGATTTTTGGCAAATGTCTAAAAAGATTAGCTATTCTTTGGCATGTGTATGATTTTAAGTTTCAACTTTTGGTTGAACAAGAATTTTTGCTTGATGATAACTCTCTTGCATCTGTTTCTAACCACTATATAGTTGGTTTTGTAAGCCTCTGACCTGCTGTTTTGCTGCAGTTTAAAAATCTCCTCTTTTTTAAAAATGGCTTCCTTGCAAATGCGATTAAAACTAGATTTCAGCCTCCTTTCAGCAGTTTTCATGAAATAACGAATGCATAGTCTCATTTCAAGTAAAATAGTTTCACTAATCGCATTTGCAGCAAAGTTAACATTTCTATTACGGAATCAGAATGACCAACCAAAGGTTCTAAAAATTTTGTTCAGGCCATATCATGCCAAGTCAGCATGACTGTAACGCTAAACTAATTTTTTGGGAGGGGATCTCTGATTGAAGATTGGATTTACTCTGAAACCTATTTTAACTAAACAATGGTCGAAATTACCCAGGGGGCAACCAACTGAAACCACTTATTTTTCAGGCTTTGTGGTGAGAAACAAATTAGAGAGGTTAGCTTCTTGATCAGTTTGGTCCGGAACGCTAGTGGGATCATTAACAAGCTGTGAAAGTTATAAAAATTGTGGAGAATAGTTCAACTTGTTTCCCAATTATGTTTTGACTTGGGAAGATGTTGCTAGAAAAATGAAGCCAGTCCCTGCTATGAATGTTGAAATCTCCCGCCAGAACAATTTCGGTTTCTGGTCTGGAACAAAGATGGCAATCGGCGGCATGAAAATTTATTTGCAAACCGCATATGTTAGAGAAATTAACATTAAAATTGATAATTTCGTTAATTAAAATTAAAATTAACCAAAAAATAAAATTCAGTCAAAATTAAAATTAAAAGTAAAAGTGTACGATTAAAACAACCCGAGGTTGATAACACTTTAAAACGAGTAAGAATACAGTTGCCTTTGTCAACTCTGAGATACCCGTACGAACCGTTAGTATGTTCACAGCCTGTCACTCTGCTTACAATATTATTTTTTTAATATTTTAGTATTTTCAAATAATTTAGGTGAATTTTATAATTTCTAGAATTATGGGCTGTACATATATTCAAACTATATGTTTATACATTCTTCAAAAGCAGATTTTAACCTTCCACATAACGATTATCAATCCAAATCTTTTTCAAATATTCTATAGTACCATTTAATACTAAGCGGTAAATGTATATTAAATTTACTTAGTACAAAATAGTAAATATAATTTTAAATATTATATTATATTATATTTAAATATTCCATTGACAGAATAATTTCTTATAAGTACAATAAAATACATATATGTTTGTAAATACGGGGCTATATAATATACATCTATACTCTTATCATTCATTCATCAGTGACATATACTATATGTAAATAAACATGATATTATATAAGTATGTATGTATAACAATATCATATAAATAAAAATTCTTCAAGCAACCGTTATCTTGTTTATTTCTTTACATATTTTTGTACTACGCATTATATCCTCAACAATTTCAAATTATCGAGTAAAACAAAATCCAAAAAATTAGTTAAAGAAATTTGTTAGAAAATTTGAAAAACTCAAGTAACTCTTTCGTCAATTATGAAGTAACTATATATTATTAAAAAAAGTTGTTAACAAAAATAAAAGTACAATGCTGAAGCTTTAATTTTTGTGTATTACTTCAAAAAAACTTCAACAGGTGTTCAAGTTACAGGTGTTTCAAAATGGGAAATTTTCAGTTTTTGACCCCTTACAGCTCCTAAACGGAGGGTTATACAAAAAAAATTTCTGAAATGACTCATACTTATTTTCAAAGATCTAACTTCTGTCAAAATTTCAAGTTTCCAACTTAAATCGTTTAATAGATAGAAGGGTTAAAGGATTTTGCAAAATTCGAGTTTCTCATAACGGTAAATTAAGACACCGTATGCCACAAATATATATTTATTGTATATACACTTTTAAAGCTAATAAAAGTAGTAATCGTTTGGCGTTTTCAAAATGAAGATATACTTTATACAACTTGTGCTATAACAATTTAAATATAGAGCTTTTTTGAACTTTTGGGGAGCTGTAGCTCCGTAACGGGTGGGGCTACAAAAAAAAGTTATTAAAAATAAAATTAATATTTTTATGAGATCTATCAGCAGTTAAAATTTCATGGCTCTATTTCAAAAAAAATGTGAGGATCTAAAAGTTAGGTGTTCGAGAGCTACCCTAAGTTTTGGTCTAAACTCAACCAAAAAAAATAGGGAACATACAAATTATTCCCAGAATATTTTGTGTAAATTTCAAGATTCTAGCTCTCTTAGTTTTTGAGTTAGCGTGCTGATAGACGGACGGACGGACGGACGGACATGGCTCAATAGTCTTAGAATTTTTTTCTGATCCGATTGAAGGTATATCTAGCTCGCTTATTTCGAGGTGTTACAAACGGAGGAGTAATTTTATTATACCCGATCCTATCGTACAGGTATAAAGAAGTATTGTCACTTCGAAGGTCTGCCAGAAAAAAAAAAAAAAATTAAAAAACGAAATAGAAAACAACCAATGGAAAAAATCAAGGGTTTTTAAAAAAGTACATTTCCAAAATTAAAAAATATTCCATAAGAAGCCAAATAGAGTAAAGAGTAGATATATTGAAAAATAAAATTATAATAATATAAATTACGTATTTTATTAATACAAATTATGAATAATAATGAAAACAATAAAAAACGAGAAAGAATAGAGTTGCCTTTGTCAACTCTAAGATACCCGTACGAACCGTTAGTATATTCACAGCTTGTCACTCTGCTTACAATATTATTTTTTTAATATTTTAGTATTTTAAAATAATTTGGGTGAAATTTATAATTTGAACTATGGATTGTACATTTATTCAAACTATATGTTTATATTTAAACATTCTTCAAAAGCAGATTCTAACCTTCCACCTAACGATTATCAATCCAAAACTTTTCTAAATATGCTATAGTACCATTTAATACTAAGCGGTAAATGTATATTAAATTACAAAATAGTAAATATAATTTTAAATATTACATTATATTAATGCGTACATAGTATATTTATATTGTTATAAGTATATCGCCATACATTGCAATATTTCTTTAAAAATATTTCCATTCATAGAATAATTTCTTATAAGTACAATAAATTACATATGTATATGTATGTAAATACGGCGCTATGTAATATACATCTATACTCTTATCATTCATTCATCAGTGAGAGATACGATATGTAAATAAACATGATATTATATAAATATATATATATGAATATCATATAAATAAAAATTCTTCAAGCAACCGTTATGTTGTTCATTTATTTAATTTTTTTGTACTACGCATTATATCCTCAACAATTTCAAATTATCAAGTAAAACAAAATGGAAAAAATTCGTTAAAGAAATTTGTTAGAAAATTTGAAAAAAACAAGTAACACTTTCGTCAATTATAAAGTAATCCTATATTATTAAAAAAAGTTGTTAACAGAAATAAGATATTATGTTGAAGCTTTAATTTTTATGTATTACTTCAAAAAAATTTTAACAGGTGTTAAGTTACAGGTGTTTAATAATAGGAATTTTTCAGCTTTTGACCCTTTACAACTCCTAAACGGGGGGTGATACAAAAAAAATTTCTGAAATGACTCATACTTATTTTCAAAGATCTAATTTCTGTCAAAATTTCAAGTTTCCAACTTAAACCGTTTAGAAGATAGAAAAGTTAAAAAATTTTGCAATAATTCAGTTTCGCATAACGGTGAATTAAGACACCGTATAGCACAAATATATATTTACTATATATATGCTTGTAAAGCTCATAATAGCACCTATCGTTTGGAATTTTCAGATTGAAGATATACCTTATAGAACTAGTGTTATAACAATTTAAATATAGAGATTTTTGGGGGCTTTGGGGGGCTGTAGCTCTTTAACGGGTGGGGCTACAGAAAAATTAATGTTAACATAAAATTAATATTTTTATGATATCTATTATCAGTTAAAATTTCATGGTTCTATTTAAAAAAAATTGTGGAGATCTAAAAGTTAGTTGTTCGGCAGCTACCCGAAGTTTTGGTCAGAACTCAACCAAAAAAAAATAGGGAATCTACGAATTGCTCTCAGAATATTTTGTGTAAATTTCAAGATTCTAGCTTTCGTAGTTTTTGAGTTAGCGTGCTGACGGACGGACGAACATGGCTTAATCGACTCAGAATTTGATTCTGATCCGATCCATATCTTTGAAGGTATATCTAGCTCGCTTATTTCGAATTGGTTCAAACGAAGGAGTAATTTTATAATACCCAATCCTATAGTACGGGTATAAAAATTGAGAAAAATCAAATCACACTTTCGTCAATTATAAGGTAAGGTAATTATTAAGAAAAATTATTAACACAAACAAAAATATAATGTTGAAGCTTTAATTTTTGTATATTACTTCAAAAATATTTTGGGCAGGAGCTCAAGTTACAGGTATTTAAAAATATAGAATTTTCAGATTTTGATTCCTTACAGCTCCTAAACGGGGGGCGAAACAAAAATATTTGTTGAAATGACTAATAAAAGATAGAACTCATAAAGTTTGAAAGATAGAAGTGGTCCAAATTTTTGAAAAATTCAGTTTCACATAACGGTATATTAAAATACATTAAAGTTTATAAAATCAGATATTGTTTGACGTTTTCAGATTGAAAATACGCTATAGAACCTTTGTTATAACAATTTAAAGATAGGACGTTTTCGAACCTTATAGAGCTGTAGTTCCGTAACGAGTGGGGAATTCTAAAATCCCTGCTAATTATATTTATTATACCCGTACGATAGGATCGGGTATAATAAAATTACTCCTCCGTTTGTAATACCTTGAAATAAGCGAGCTAGATATACCTTCAAAGGTATAGATCGGATCAGAAAAAAAATCTAAGTCGATTGAGCCATGTCCGTCCATCCGTCCGTCCGTCAGGACGCTAACTCAAAAACTAAGAAAGCTAGAGTCTTGAAATTTACACAAAATATTCTAGGAGCAATTTGTAGGTTCCCTATTTTTGTGGTTGAGTTCCGACCGAAACTTCGAGTAGTTCTCGTACACCTAATTTTAGATCCCCACATTTTTTTTGAAATAGAGCTATGAAATTTTAACTGCTGATAGATGTCACAAAAATATTAATTTTATTTTTAATAAACTTTTTTTTTTTTGTTACGGGGCAACAGCTCGTCAAAGGTTCAAAAAAGCTCTATATATAAATTGTTATAGCACGAGTTATATAAGGTATATCATCATTTTGAAATTCACGATTACTGCTTTTATTAGCTTTAAAAGTATATATACAATAAATATATAGTTGTGGCATTTGGTGTCTTAATTTACCGTTATGCGAAACTAAAATTTTGCAAAATTCTTTAACCCTTCTATCTTCTAAACGGTTTAATTTGGAAACTTGAAATTTTGAAAGAAGTTAGATCTTTGAAAATAAGTATGAGTCATTTCAGAAATTTTTTTTGTATAACCCCACGTTTAGGAGCTGTAAGGGGTCAAAACTGAAAATTTCCTATTTTTATACACCTGTTAAAATTTTTTTCAAGTAATACACAAAAATTAAAGCTTCAACATTATACTCTTATTTCTGTTAACAACTTTTTTTTGCTCATACAATTTTGTAACCAGGTTATGATTATGTTGAGCACATTTCCAAAAAAATTTTGAAAAAATGTGCTTATTAGTTTCACTCTGTCCGTCCGTCTGTTTACAAAACTTCTACACCGTTAAAGATAGAGAAAAAAAATTTTAACCATGGGTAGGTCTCATAAAAAAAATAATTTTTCATGTAGCCCTATTTTTAAATGCATATATCTTATGTTCAGCTTAAGAGTTTTTCAATCTGAAAACGTCATTCGACAGATTTTTCTTTTATCTTTCTAAATTAGTATAAAAATTATACAATTTTTTTAAATTCAGCATTGAAATTTACCATTATGTGAAAACCAAATTTTGCATGATTTTTCTACTTTCATAAGTCCGGTACGCTTCCAGATTGAGGCTTGAAATTTTGAGGCAAGAAAGAACTTTTAGAATTAGTATAAGTTTGCTCAGAAAATTTTTTTGGACCACCCTCTGTTTATGAGCTATTAGGGCTCAAAAATTGAAAATTTGCTATTTTTAAACACCTGTAACTTAGGAACCTGTACATATTTTACTTCTGCAAGACATAAAAATTAAAGCTACAGTACTATATTTTTACGTGTGTTAAAGGTTTATTTTAGTTGTAAAGGGTTCTAAAGTTGCAGCTCTTCAAAATTGCGAAAAAGCCCTATTTTCAGATGTATATATCTCAGGCTCTGCGTAATAGTTTTGCAATCTAAAACCGCCAAAAGACCGAAAATTTCAATATCTATATAAGACAATATCAAAATGATGTAATATTTTGTAATTTACGATTTAAATTTACCGTTATGTGAAAACCACATTTTGCATGAAATTTCTTTTTTCATAACTCCGGCACGTCTTTAGATAAGAACCTGAAATTTTGAGACAAGAAAGAATTTTAGAATTAGTATAAGTTTCCTCAGAAAATTTTTTGGTAGCACCCCCTCTTTAAGAGTTATTACGCCTCAAAAATTTAAAATTTGCTATTTTTAGACACCTGTAACTTAGACACCTGTATAAATTTTTCTTCGGCAAAACATGAAAATTAAAGGTTCAATAATATATTTTTACGTGTGTTATCGGCTTTTCTTAGTTATATAGGATTCCTGAATTACGGCCCCTCAAAATTTCAAAAATGTCCTATTTTCACATTTTTTCTTATTACATGAAATTTTCCAATTTTTGTGTAAGTCACACTTCTAAACAGTTTGTATTGAGTTTTGGAAATTTGCGCTTTTAAAAACCGTTGGTTTACATTCTACCTTGTTTCTTATTACATGAAATTTTCAAATTTTTGAGCAAGTCACAATTCTAAACAGTTTCTATTTAGTTTTGGAAATGTGCGCTTTTAAAAACCGTTGGTTTACATTCTACCTTGTTTAAATTCTGAAAGGACTCACTTCCAAATTAAACAAAACGCATCATATTTCGTAAAAAATCATAATAACAATAATAATAACAGGTGTAACGACAATGAAGACAATAAGTATAAGACAACAATTCGTATTCCAATAACCAAATACCTTTACCAGAACCAATGGACATGAATATCCAAGAAATTAGAATAGAACAAAAATATAATTCAGATCAAAACCCTAAAAACTTCATTTGCAGGCCCCAATAGTCAACTTCCCTATATCATATTGAAAGCAAAACTAGACCCTTAAAATTTATTGTTAGCTCTGGTGCGAAACATTCTATAATAAACCCGAATATCTGTCAACACAAATTCATAGAAACACTGACTTCTGATACGCAAGTCAAAACTATAAATCCAAGGAAAAGTTGTTCCTTCTTTTTAAGGATTTAGGGATTTAAAATTTAAAATAGAATGATATATTTTCAAATTACATGTTCACTATGATGGCATAATTGGAAATTATATACTAATACCACTGAAAGCAAAAATGGACTTAGGAAATAAATTACTTAAATTACCACTATTAAAAATTATAACAAAATATTCCAATATCTTCTATAAAGGGAATGCCGATTTGTCGTTTACTGATGTGATAAAAAATCAAATGCATACAATTAGGAATGTTCTAATATTTACGAAGTTCAATTGTTGTCCCTATATCCACAAATATGAAGTGGAAAACCAAATTGAGGAGATGTTACAAAATGGTATTATTCACCATAGTAACTCCCCAAATTGTGCAATGGTCAGGATAGTCCCGAAGAAGATGGACGCTAATGGTGAGAAGAAGTAGAGAATCATCGATTACCGCAAATTAAATGAGATTACGACCGACGAAAAATATACATAATATCTAATAAAGATGATGTTAGGAAAATACCCATACTAATTTGGAGCTTGCAAAAGGATTTTTCCAAATAGCAATTGACAAACAGAGAGCATTAACAACATGGCTTTCAGTATCAAAAACGGACACAAGAAATTTTTACGAATGCCCTTTAGATTGAAAAAAGCAGTCACAGCGTTTCACAGGCTTATGAACAGTATTTTAAAATACTACATAAATAAAAATGTTCTAGTCTACCTAGACGATATTAGTATTTTCTCTTCCTCTTTAAAACTAATTGATTCTCTCAATAAAATTTTTTAAAGACCGAATGAAATATATTTAATGGTCCAGTTGGATAAACCCGAATTTATGAAAAAAGAAATGTAGTTCTTTGAACACATAGTAACACTTGAAGCCATAAAGCCAAACCCAAGAAAAATTTAAAAGCGTGAAAAATTTTCCAATCCTTAGAAGTCTGAAATAAATTAAACAATTTTTTGGCCTCACCGGCTACTATAGAAAATTCATACGGTGTTACATAAAATATATGTCACTGCTTCCAATTATGTTAACTGCTTCGAAATGTTGCAAAAGCTCTTAATAACCGAACAAATTTAAGGCTATCCGCGTTAGGCGCCATATTGTCTCAAAAGGAACCCCCTACATGTTACGTGAATCGAACATTAAACAACAATGATATCACAATTACAGCACAATTGAAAAAGAGTTGTTAGGTATTGTATGCACTACAAAGTATTTCCGTCCATACATCTTTGAACCATTAAAACGGACCATAAATATTTACAGTGGCTTTTTTCAATAAAGAAAACCAACTCGAAACTTATAAGATTGTGGCTTAAACTATCAGAATTCGACTATGGAATTAAATATAAAAGGGAAATAAAACGCAAACGCAGTCGCACTCGTTTTTCAGAGATCTCGTGTCGAAGAAAACCTTACTGAAGCAACAGAAGTAAACTTAACTGAACTATATGTATAAAATCGGGTTACGTCTATCCCATTGACTCTTTCGCCTTTGAAATTATTTAAAAAATTTTTAATAATCATTAAAGTACGATCAGGCTTATTAAGATTAAGAAATATTCAAATAAACAGAAAAATAATCCAAACCAAAACATTTGATTAAAGCTCTTCTACAAATATTTTAAGTCACAGGTTAAATACAAACGATAGTAAAATTAAATTTCTGACGTAGATGATTAAGGTAGGAATATGGCGAAAGCGTTAAAACAATTCACACAAACCCTTATCATTCAGGTATTAAAAAATATACAAACTTAATAAATTTTTGTATACTATTGTGAATTATATACAACAAAATATTGTTGTACAATTATAAAACTATTATAATGAATTGAATGTAATATGCACATATATAATGTGATGTAAAAAATAATCGTTATTCTAGTTCGAACTTTCAAATAGAGCAGATGTATTTTTTCTTATCTTATTTTTTCTAATTAAAAATAATAAACGGCTACAATTTGGAAATTCGTTCAATAATAAGTTCAAGAAATAAGTTCAAATTAAAAGAAAAATAATAGCTTAAATATAAGCTTTTGCTTTTGTCATATTATGTATTTAATTTATTTTGTTTAAATATTTTTCATTAACTTTTGTCTTTTGGTTTATAATGTTTAACAGAAAATGCTACCCGTTTTTGTCATCAAAACGGTACTTGGTCTAATTATTCAAATTATGATCAGTGTCTCCACGTATCTATTGACGAGTCAGCAATGCAGGAAGAATTACATACTATTATATATTGCACTGGATACTTTTTGAGCTTAGTAGGACTAACATTAGCATTATTAGTTTTAATGCACTTCAAGTAAGTATGTTACCATTGTTTTTAATTTTCATATAATATAATAATTTTTCACTTGAAGTTTCCTCAATAAGGTAGATTGCACCAAGTATCATCGAATTTAAATCCCGAAATATCAATATGCAATATCGGTGCTATTATACAATAATATGTAAAATCTAAAAATAGAATAGAACGTTTACTATGGAACTATAATATATTCTGAATTTTTTACAGCTTTCCTTACCCCTGTTACTCCATTTTTGTTGAACTTTGTTTTTTTACTATTAAAATAAATAGGATGTAATCCTTCATCTTCTGAACTGCGAAAGGACTGTAAAAGGACAGATTGTAGTCCATTCTAGTTTCCCGAATGCCTGTTCTGTTTTTCATTATATATTTTATTTTGCATATTTATTCTATAGTTAAAATTTATATTGTTAGTACTAAATATAAAATTATATTACATATTTTTTTATTTCCTGTTCTCTGATTTTCTGATTTTGCTTACACACCCATTTTTTTCTGTAAACTGTAATATAGATAAAATGTCACAAGTTAATTCCATATTTTACAAAAAAAAAAAGTAAATGTTTGAAATCTAAAAGAATATACATGTATAGATAAATGTTCAACCCCGCAATATACTATCCATTAGTGAAGAAATATTTTTCATTAAATATTTTAGTTTATGTTATTAAATTAAAAAATCTTATTGGAACTCCTCTTTAAATCCAATGATAGTTTATTATAAAATGTTATAAGTGACGAAAGGGAACGTAACGTAATATCAATTTTGATTTGGCCTGATTTAAATGGTTTAAGCTTCTGGTATTGTAATTGTGAACATTATATCTTTTAGTGAGTAGAGTTCACTGAAGAATTTGTCCACTTTTATAGTCTTGTTTATTAGAATGCAAACTTTATATTTCAGTCATGAAGAATATCTAGACCAATGACATAATATGTTATATATAACATTGAAAATGGTGATGTATTACAGCCCATAGGTTATTAAGTAGGTCATAAATCCACAAGATATTTTAGTGAGTTTATAAGTTGTGGTATTTTGACCAAATGAGTCATAATACTGTAAATACCAACATAATGTTCCAGAAAAAGTCAATACAATATGTAGTTATTACAAATACAGCATGCGAGAATTAGTTATGTGTAAATGAAATTCTGAACGAGTTCTTAGGGAAAGTACATAAAACATAATACTCAATATGCATAATATGAATGGTTAGTTAATTTGACTAGTTTTAATAGAGAAAGCGTGTGGTTTAGCCGATAATAATCCGGCATTCACATGTGCCACGGGGCGCATTGTTTCTTTTCAAGATTCCCACTTATCCACTTACTTTAATCCTTTCAGCTTCTTAGTTGTAGTTGCTTTAGTTACCACAAGATATCCTCTAGTAGTTGTGCAAGTTATCTCTTGTTATAATTTTCTATAAAGATTTCATTTTCTTACTTATTATTTTATACACATATTTACATTTTTCGAAGTATATTAACTGAATTACATCGAGTTCATTTGTGATTATATGCAATTCTCTTGTACTTAATCTAGTTCAATTTGTATAATATTTTTAACGATTTTTTCATGATCATACCCATTTGATTGACATGGAATTTTGTACTGTTACTCCAACTGGGTATATTGTAACGAATGCTTGACAAAATGCCATTGTAAATTAATTTAGCTTCTTTGATTGCCATTATAATCGGTATGATGCTTTTCTTTAATTGTTTAATAATACATATATATAATTATATATTATGTATAGTTGATTCTGTTTTCCGTCACACTGGTGGAGTTCTTTTGTATATTAAAAGATCTTGGAATTATGAAGTTAAAAATAAGATTGAACTTGAAATAAATTTGTAGTGTCTTATTGTAAACGTAATTAATAATGAAAACAAAATTTGTGTAGTAAGTTTTTATAAGTCAACAAATCAATATATAATAACGAATTTTTTGAAAGTTTTAACAAAATAATAGAAAATTTAAGTGAAGTTAGTGGACATGTAGTAATAATGGTAAATTTCAATATTAATTGGTTAGATAATTCTGCTTATAAAACAGAATACCTAACTCAGATATTTAATCATAGCGGATTTAGACAAATAATAAATAAACATACTAGAATTACTAATAGTAGAACTTTGATTGATTTTATTATTATTTATAAACTTTTAGTTTTTAGTATTAGTTCAGATTTAGTTTCAGAATTTAATTTCTTATACACAATGTTTTATATAAATTGTCTGAAATTAATAATAAATTTTTTTTTTTTAACGTGGATAGTGGGAATATTCAAAACACGCAATGCGCCCCGTGGCAAATGTGGATGCTGGATTCTAATCGGCTACACGACACCCTTTCTCTATTAAAACTAGTCAAACTGATTAACCATTCATATTATGCTATCTTGTTTGAGTATCATGTTTTAAGTACTTTCCCTAAGGAACTCTGTACTTTGCGCCAAATTTAAAGGTCTTTTTCTTTTCAGCCTTGCTGTAACAATCTGAGTATTTATTAGTTGTGCAGCTTCAACATTTATATGCTCTTCTAGACGAGCTTTATGCTTTATGACATATCTGTTTATTTTATTCATAACTTTGGGGATTCTTAAATCTCTATGAACGTTACTAATTACTATAACGTACATACCAGGAAGCACTTACTATGTTGCGTAAAACTGTGTTCTGGAAAGTTTGTATTTTCTTAGTATGCGTTTGCTTGGCACAATCCCAAAATTCAATGCCATATAGTCATATAGGTTTAATTATTTGGTTGTAAATTAACACTTTATTATATATTATTAGTTTAAACTTAAGACCTAGCAGCCATTAATTTTCTCTATATTTATTTTTCAAGTTCTAGTTTTTTCTTTTTATCATTCATTTGGTATTTTGCTGAATTTTCGATTGATACGTTTACTAGTGTTTACTTGTTTAAATTTATTTTTGGTGGGTTTTCTATAATATTCTGTTTGTAAAATTAACATGGACAGATTTATTATTCATCCATTTCTTATTTAATACAAATAAGGTACAAAAAACAATATATATATTTACATACATATATAAAATGAAATAACAAAAATTTGAAATTCATAAATTTACAAAATTGAACAAATGCATTATCGCTTTAAAAATTTTTACTTTTTAATATTAATTCAGTATAATAGTCAATTATTATTTTAAATTATTGTTAGGTATTTAAGTTAGTAATCAAGTTAGCATTAGTAAATAAGTATTTATAGGTTCGATATAAGAGTTTTAAGTTTTTTTTTAGTATTTGAAAATCATTGTTGATTTTTGTAATTATTGCTTTTGGTTAATATTCTGTTAATAAGTTTGAATTTTCCATACAAAGTTCTATGAAAGGGTATTATAAATAGTTCAGGAGAAAGTGTTCGATTATTATTGTTTAGGAAAATTTTGTTCAAAATAAACGTTGAATCTGTGGTTTTATTTAAGATATCCGTGAGAAAAATTACATCCGCTATGTCACGTCTTCGTTCAAGCGAGCTTAAGTGGATCAGGTTTAATCTATGTTCATACGGGAATAAGTTATTTGGGTCATTCCAGTTTAAGTGATGAAGATCGAATCTTAAGAAATTCTTTTGAACCGATTAAAATTCTGTTGATGTGTATATTAAAATGTAGGGTCGAAGTAGGCTTTGGTCGAACTAGGCTAGTGTATAACGATTTAGTAACATATGGATCATTGAATTCCCTTAACCGTCTTTTGATGAAAACAAGCATGGAATTGGCTTTGTTAATAATTGAATTGTAATGTAGTTTCAAATTAAGTTTGTAATCAAAGTAAACATCCAGATCTCTAATAGATTCTACTTTGGGAATTATTTGCTTATTTAAGTAATAATCTGGGGCTATTGGATTAGACAGTCGAGAAAATTACATGACGGCATATTTATCAACATTCAGTTTTAAAATATTTCTCTACACCAGTTTGCAAAGTTGTCTAAATCAATTTGAAGAAAAACGGCGTCTTCGACACATATAATTTTTTTTAAATTTTTATGTCATCCGCGTAAATAAGAACATTACTATGTAGAACTATAGATATCACATCTACTGTAAATAGTCATAATACTGTAAATACCAACATAATGTTCCAGAAAAAGTCAATACAATATGTAGTTATTACAAATACAGCATGCGAGAATTAGTTATGTGTAAATGAAATTCTGAACGACTTCTTAGGGAAAGTACATAAAACATAATACTCAATATGCATAATATGAATAGTTAGTTAATTTGACTAGTTTTAATAGAGAAAGCGTGTGGTTTAGCCGATAATAATCCGGCATTCACATGTACCACGGGGCGCATTGTTTCTTTTCAAGATTCCCACTTATCCACTTACTTTAATCCTTTCAGCTTCTTAGTTGTAGTTGCTTTAGTTACCACAAGATATCCTCTAGTAGTTGTGCAAGTTATCTCTTGTTATAATTTTCTATAAAGATTTCATTTTCTTACTTATTATTTTATACACATATTTACATTTTTCGAAGTATATTAACTGAATTACATCGAGTTCATTTGTGATTATACGCAATTCCCTTGTACTTAATCTAGTTCAATTTGTATAATATTTTTAACGATTTTTTCATGATCATACCCATTTGATTGACTTGGAATTTTGTACTGTTACTCCAACTGGGTATATTGTAACGAATGCTTGACAAAATGCCATTGTAAATTAATTTAGCTTCTTTGATTGCCATTATAATCGGTATGATGCTTTTCTTTAATTGTTTAATAATACATATATATAATTATATATTATGTATAGTTGATTCTGTTTTCCGTCACACTGGTGGAGTTCTTTTGTATATTAAAAGATCTTGGAATTATGAAGTTAAAAATAAGATTGAACTTGAAATAAATTTGTAGTGTCTTATTGTAAACGTAATCAATAATGAAAACAAAATTTGTTTAGTAATTTTTTATAAGTCAACAAATCAATATATAATAACGAATTTTTTGAAAGTTTTAACAAAATAATAGAAAATTTAAGTGAAGTTAGTGGACATGTAGTAATAATGGTAAATTTCAATATTAATTGGTTAGATAATTCTGCTTATAAAACAGAATACCTAACTCAGATATTCAATCATAGCGGATTTAGACAAATAATAAATAAACATACTAGAATTACTAGTAGTAGAACTTTGATTGATTTTATTATTATTTATAAACTTTTAGTTTTTAGTATTAGTTCAGATTTAGTTTCAGAATTTAATTTCTTATACACAATGTTTTATATAAATTGTCTGAAATTAATAATAAATTTTTTTTTTTTAACGTGGATAGTGGGAATATTCAAAACACGCAATGCGCCCCGTGGCAAATGTGGATGCTGGATTCTAATCGGCTACACGACACCCTTTCTCTATTAAAACTAGTCAAACTGATTAACCATTCATATTATGCTAACTTGTTTGAGTATTATGTTTTAAGTACTTTCCCTAAGGAACTCTGTACTTTGCGCCAAATTTAAAGGTCTTTTTCTTTTCAGCCTTGCTGTAACAATCTGAGTATTTATTAGTTGTGCAGCTTCAACATTTATATGCTCTTCTAGACGAGCTTTATGCTTTATGACATATCTGTTTATTTTATTCATAACTTTGGGGATTCTTAAATCTCTATGAATGTTACTAATTACTATAGTAGTAATAGTAGCGCTTTGGCATGGGAAAATAATTATGCAAATTAGGTCAAAGTAATAGTAGCGCTTTGGCATGGGAAAATAATTATGCAAATTAGGTCAATGACCTTGGGCGTTTACTTTGTTGTTGAGAGCTTTTTTAAGGAATGTTGTAGTGTAAAAAAACAGGTAGCAAATTAGATGTCGTGATTGGCGTTTGCATAATTAGTTTCCGGAAAAGTGTTTGTAAATAATATAGAAGGTCAACTAGATAATGTGGAACAAGTAGATAGTGCAATGACCTAAACAGGTGTTGTACTATAATAACATAGACTATATAAATAATATGCAAGAATTTATTTTATTTTTTAATAAAAAGCTTTTACTAAGTGTGTTTGGAAATAATATTGAAAGGTAAACTAAATAATGTAGAACAAGTAAGTGCAATGATCTAAACAGGTGTTATAATATCTAGTATTTGTTACCGGTTGCATAATTAGTTTCCGGAAAAAGCTTTTGTAAATAATATAGAAGGTAAACGAGATAATGTAGGATAAGTAAGTGCAATGATCTTGTTATGATAGTATAGTAACATATAGGTTATTTTAAATAATAAAAATGTATCTTATTTTTTCAATAAAAAGCTTTCACGGTCAACCAGGTATTGTAACATAATATTAGCGCAAAAAATACAGTTGTTATTTATGAGATAAATAAAATGCAGATATTGAACTTGTTATTGTATCTTAGTTTTTATTTTAATCTGAAGGATATAAAAAAAAAAGAAAAAAAAACAAAAAATAATTTATAGTATAGGTTGTATGTATAAAATCGAGAGAAAAAATTTGTATTTAGTGATTAATTGTTATGTTTTATAAAAAAAAATAAGAAAAATTTTAATATAGAACAAGATTTATTATAGATTCTTGTAAATTACTTTCTATTATGCAAATTTGAGATATGTTATTAATAACAACTATGTATTATGCAAATAATTTAATAATGAATTGTAAAACGAAAAACACGTAAATTAATTTTTATATAATATGAATTAATATAATTAAAATATAATTTGAAAAATTTTTATAATATATAACAAGAGTTATTATGTTCTAGGAAATTACTAGTATTATGCAAATTTGAGTTGTAAAATGTAAACAAGCTGTAATGTGGAGTGGCAATGTTAATTTTATTGTCTATTTGATTCATTTCCTAGTTTTTAAAAATATGTATGGAAAATTTCCTATCCCTTTTAATATTGGTATAAAAACATGGTTAATTAGTTATATATTATCATTAACAAAAAAAAGTCGTATAAACATACCAAATCAATACTGAGAAAAATGGCCAAGAAACAAATATTAGAGAAATATTTAGAGGAGTCTTCCAAATTCATAATTATAGAAGAAAAAAGTCAGTTTTTGAAAAAGTTTGGACTTATGTCGAGAAAAATTACATTCAAAATAAGAAAAGCTCCAAATGAAGAAGATATATTGGCATATACTAAAGAAGCCATTAATCAAATAGTTATATATTCGGTGGAAAACGTTGAACCGAATGATCTCATTGGTATAGTATTTTTTGCTGATAACTTTCAACAGAGAACTCCAGGTTGGATGAATTTTAAGCTTGCAAGTTCAGTGAAGTTTGAAGATATTTGGGAACTAATAAGTAAAATATTCCAAAGTAATTCGGAGGGCCTGAATACTGATTCTTTTCAACTAACAACTACAACTGTACGGTTGCCTTCTGGAAGTGGACGAGGGAGAAATTATTTTACTTTCAATGAAGAAAGTTTAAAACGAAAAGGCATTGTTGTCATTAAAAATAATGATAATCTTTGCTTACTCCGAGCTATTGTAGTAGGAAAAGCTTTTATAGATGGTGACATGAATTATAAAAAAATTCGCCAAGATACACAGAAGATGCAGAAAAATCTAGCATTAGAGCTGATGGTAAAAACAAAATTAAATATAACGCAAAGTGCAGGAATATCTGAACTTAAAAAAATACAGGATTATTATGGGGATGAATATAACATCGTTGTTTACGATTATGCTAATAACAAAAATATAATTTTTGAAGGTAAAAACGATGGCAAAAGAATTAATTTATTATATTACGAAAATCACTTTAACGTTATTATTTCGCTGACAGCGGTTTTTTGCATTAACCATTACTGTAAAAAATGTAATGTAGGTTACGCAAATTATCATAATTGTGAAGGTATCTGTATTTGTTGTCGACAGTCTCCTGCATGTAATAATATACCTACAACTATTAAATGCAACTATTGCAAACGATCATTCCGAGGTGGAAAATGTTTTGAAAATCATAAAACAGTTACTACATGTCAAAAATTTCACAAATGCTTAATTTGTTTTAAAACATATTTTAGAAAGATTGATTCACCACATAAATGTGATACTGTTTTTTGTAAAAATTGTAACAAAAGTGTAGAAAAAAATCATTTTTGTTATATTATTGTAGATAAGAGCAAACCAAAAATTAATGATTTTGTGTTTATCTTTTACGATCTAGAAACAATGCAAGAAAAAACGCTAGTTAAAAACAATAATGAAGATATTAAACTACATGAACCTAATTTATGTGTTCTTAGTATAAGATGTCATCATTGCATAAAAGAAGAGAAGTTACATTTTTGTTCTAAATGTGGTTTTAGAACAACAGTTTTTGACACAAATGTAATTCCAAATTTAGTTGATTACATTTTTAAAATGGCTAAAAAATTTAAACAAGTTGTTGTAATAGCTCATAATGGACAAAGTTTTGATCACCAGTTTATTTTAAATGAATTGCTGCATAAAAGTGAGATAGAGCCAAAATTAATCATGAGGGGTACAAAAATTATTCAGATGCAGATAAAAAATATAAGGTTTTTAGATTCTATTAATTATTTTGCAATGCCACTATCACAACTTCCTAAAGCTTTCGATTTATCAACTGATTTAAAAAAAGGTTATTTTCCTCATTTGTTCAATACATCAGAAAATATAAATTATGTTGGGCCAATACCACTTATGCACTACTATAGTCCTGATACAATGACAGAAGAAAATCGAACAATGTTTATTGATTGGTATGAACAAAGCAAAAATACCGAGTTCAATATGAAACGTGATTTGATAGAATATTGCAAAAATGATGTACATATTTTAACTGAAGCCTGCATTAAATTTAGAAAACTCCTATTGGAAGAAAATAATGTATGTCCTTTCACTGAGGCTACAACCATTGCTTCAGCATGCAATTTAGTTTTTCGAAGAAATTTTTTGAAACCGGAAACTATAGGATTGATACCCAAAAAAGGTTACAGATTTGCAGACAAAGAATCAAAAATTGCTCTTCAATGGCTAATTTGGGAAGAGGATCAAAGAAAGATTAATATTCAACATGCAGCAAAGAAAAAAGAAGCAATTATAAAAAATATAAAAGTAGATGGTTTTTGTTCAGAAACAAAACAAATTTTTCAATTCCATGGGTGCTATTTTCATGGCCATCCAAAATGTTTTCCATATAAGAGGAATGAATCAATACAAGGGAACAAACATGATACTCTTGATATCAGATTTGAAAATACCATAACAAGAACAGAACGATTAAAATCATTTGGATATCAAGTGATCGAAATGTGGGAATGTGATTTTAGAGAACAATTGATAGAAAAAGAAGATGAGATGTCATATCTTATAAATCACCCCCTTTTAAAAAACGTTCCTTTAGAACCACGGGATGCTTTTTATGGAGGTAGAACTGGAAACACTTTTATGTATTACAAAGCAAAAGAAAATGAAAAAATAAAATACATAGATATTTGCTCATTATATCCCTATGTGTGCAAATATTGGAAATTTCCAGTAGGACATCCTGAAGTTTTAGTGGGCCATGAAATATGTTCTAAAGTTGACTTAGAAAATACTAATGGTTTAATAAAATGTGATATTCTTCCACCAACTGATTTGATTCACCCTGTTTTTCCAATAAAACAAAATAATAAATTAATGTTTACGCTTTGTTTCACTTGCAGCCTTGAAACATATCAAGATGAATGCCTTCATTCTGATAAAGAAAGAACTCTGACAGGAACTTGGGTTATAGACGAAGTAGTAAAAGCTGTAAAAAAGGGGTATAAAATATTTGAATTTCATGAAATTTGGCGTTATAAGGTACAACAATATAACAAAGACAACTGTGAACCTGGATTATTTACAGAGATGATGGACAAATTTTTTAAAACTAAACAGGAAGCTTCTGGATGGCCTAAAGATTGCAACACAGAAGAATTAAAACAAAATTATTTGGAACAATTTTTCCAACAAGAAAATATTAAACTTGATACAGAAAATATTTACAAAAACCCTGGAAAAAGATCATACAGTAAGCTTATATTGAACTCTTTCTGGAGAAAATTTGGTCAACGAGAAAATCAGACAAAAACGCAAATAATAAAAAGTCCAGCTACTTTTTATTCTATATTGACAAATCCAAGCAAAGATGTATTGCACATAATGATTATCAATTCTGACACGGTTTTAGTTAACTGGAAATATAAAAATGAAGATTTAGATTCATTGCGTACAGTGAACGTATGTATTGCAAGTTATACAACTGCACAGGCTCGTTTAAAATTGTATGAATATTTGGAAAATTTACAAGAACGAGTTTTATATTATGACACTGATTCCGTCATATATGTGTCAAAAGAAGGTGAATATGAACCTGTCATAGGCAATTTTATCGGAGATATGACTAATGAACTAGAATCATTTGGATCTGACAGCTACATAAAAGAATTCGTTAGCGGTGGACCAAAAAATTATGCATATAAAGCATTTTCTTCTGACAAACAAAGCGATGCAGCAGTTTGTAAAGTAAAAGGAATTAAACTAGATTATAATAATTCAAAACTAGTCAATTTTGAAAAAATTAAGGAAATGGTTTTATTGAACGATAAAGCCGGTGTAAATATTCTGTACAAAAATTTTCGAAGAACAAATGATCATAGGGTAATTACAGTTCCAGAAACAAAGATATACAGGTTAAAAGCAGAAAAACGAAGGTTTTATGAAAATTATAGTTCTGTACCATTTGGATTTAAAAGAAAAAAATAAAGTTTTTTTTTAAAAAGAAGTTTAATCAATTTTTTATTTAACTTTTTTTTTATTTATACTATTTTTCTTGCGAGTCTATACTCGTTTTTGGAATTAACTCAAACAGAGCCATATTCCACCTATTAGGATCCCGTCCAAAAAATTTGAAATTAAAGCCCAGCTTGAAATCCTATAATTTATAACTAATACGATTTAAAAAGAATGGAAAAAAAAAGGGGAAGGGAGCCTTTAGCAGTAGCATAAACCGATACCGGACCCTCAAAGACAGATACCGGACATCCGGGGACCCCATCCAGAATCAAGAAAAGGGGCGCCTGATTCAGGCCCCGCTTTAAAGAGACCGAACCTCAGGGGACCGGATATCGACTCTCCAGAAACAAGGGTTGATTTAAATGGATTAACCTGGAAAAAAAAAAAAAACGTGCAAAGAGTTACAAAAATCTTGCTGACTAATATTTTAACTCCTCTACATAGTGATTTTTATATTGGTAGCTACAAAGTATTTTAAATCTTAGACATAGTTTAGAGAATATACAGTCATTAATTATTAATGAAAATGCAAAAATATAATTTGAATATTTTAGAAAGTATTATGTATGATGCAAAATATTATGTATGTTGCATAAAAAGTATAAATTGATTTAAGTTTTTAAATTATTTTTAATTAATAATGGAAGTACAGAAGCCGTTTGAAGAAATAATTGGAAAATGCGATATTTTCCAATTAGAAAGAACATTAACATTCAATTACGAAATTGAATTTAAGGACCTTTATAGAGGAGCAGCAAGTAGCAGTGATAATGGCTCAAAATTGTTATGTACAGAAAAGATGCCAAGTGAGCACGACTTGGATGTGCTTACCAGACTTATTTGCAAGGAGAAGATACCTGTTGAGACCGACCTAAAATTAAAATAATAA
The DNA here is from genome assembly GCA_947095535.1 of Poecilobothrus nobilitatus. Lineage (NCBI taxonomy): Eukaryota > Metazoa > Arthropoda > Insecta > Diptera > Dolichopodidae > Poecilobothrus > Poecilobothrus nobilitatus. Next base: position 220,482,466 of record OX352772.1, read on the forward strand.
TAAAAAAGGTAATGCCCGAACTTTGCTACTTCCAAAAACAGAAGATTGAACTATATCTGAATAAATCAACACCATTCCATTCAATTCATCTTTATTTTTAGCAACAGCTAATTTGAATAGTTCAGGTAATTTTGTTTTGAAATTTTTTATATTTTTTTTCTGTTGAAATAATTCAGTTAATAATGTTTTTACATTATAACTCTGATTAACTTTTATATAAAAACTATCTTCATCAAAAGTCTGCGATATTCGAATTAAGTCCCCTCGGTTAGATTCTGACACTTTTTTAAATGTTACATCATCATAATTTTTAGGATTAGAAATATATGTCAAAACTTCATTAAAAAATTCAGTAAAAACTTGGTTTCGAGTAAATCTGGGATTAGGAGTTATATTTTTAATAAGCGTTGGCAAAAAATTAAACTTCCAATCATCTAAATGTAATTCCGAATCGTTATATGAATAATATGTGTAGCCTATAGATTTGGTTACTTTGATTTTTTCAAGAGGTTTTTCAATGTTTCTTACATAAACATTATACTGTCCAATATTAATAAAAGCACAATTCTCTTTGTTAAATTGTTCTGTTTGTAGGAAATCGTTCAGATAAATTTCTGAAAGACCAACTTTCCAATTACCATTTCTTAAATCAAAGTGAATAGGTAATTTATTTTCGAATGAAGCTAAAGTGTTGTCTGGAAACAGTTTTAGATTATCATTACTAAACAATGTTACATAGAAGTCATCTTGACTATCCATCTTTGTTAACTTCTTCTAAAACATAAAATGTTGTACTATTTATATGTTGTCCACTCCGGTGTTGATGAAGTTCTTAGTTTTGGACTTCTTAGTAAAGGTTTTAGTTTTCGTTTTTTTGTTTCAGGAAACTGTGAAAGTATAGTTGAGGAAATTGAACTACCAGCCGATCTTAGTGTCTTCTTTTTTTCAGGAGATGGTACAGCAACGGTAATTACATCACCACTTGGTGTTTCAAACATTCGATAATCAGAGCTTAGAGATGGTCTTTCGACTAATTTTTCATCTTTCAACATTTCAGTTTGAGCTAATTTTTTAAATGAATTTTCATCATCTAAATCGTAATTTGTTAAATCAACATCCATATTTGAATGTTCTTTTTTAGGGTCATATTCAAACACATCATCAGTAACTAATGGTAAAAATTTAGTTTGTGTTGACGTTGATTTGTATTTAGGTAATTCAGTTTCTGTATATGCATTTCGCTTAGAAAAGAATTTTGTTTGAGTACCTGTATTAAATGTAACATTATTTAACTTTTCTGGTAATTTTTTTGTATGCCTTTTGTTAATTCCGTATTTAATGAGATTTTGACGATATAAATACCATTTTTGCAATGGTTTTAATTTTTTATCATATAAAACTTTTTTCATTTTTTGATCCAATAAATCTAAGTTTTTATCATCTTGAAATAATTTGCTAAATTTTGAAAATATTTCTGGTGACATAACAATCATTCGCTGCATTATGTCTTACTGAGAAGTTTTCCTATTATACCAGATAATATAGTACCAATTAATGTAGGTAAAAATCCTCCATGTTGAATTAACATTTTTCGTTTAGCTTTTATACCTTTTTGTGGACACGCTAAGAGTCTTAACTGTTTTTTATATTTTTTTAGTTTTGTTTTTTGTGATGGTGATATTTTATTGTTCCCGTTTAACACATTAATTGCAATTTCAGCAATAGTTTTTATTATATCATCATCACAATATTTTAGAATATTTTTACGAAAATTCTTGTTGTTGCATTTTTCTAGTACATGTGACATATGTCGGTTTTTCTTCAACCGTTTCATATTTTAAGCAATTGTTTAAATCTTTGGTAGCACAAAAACAAACGCAATATTCCTCTGAGAATATGTTGGTTCTAATTCGAAACAAATCGCTAATGTCTTGTGTTAAATCTAATACAATATAACCATGTGGGTTTGATGTTGATTCATTATATACCCCCAGGAAGCCTTTTATATTTTCCGGATATAGTTGTCTAGCTAGAGGAAAAATCTGTGATTTATCTCGAGGGTTTTTAAAAAGTACCAAATATTTACAATTTAATGAAATATCTCGTGAGAATTTCCCCTGATGAAAAATGTTTTGCGTTAATAATATAATAGACAAATTACGGTGGTGCGAACCTTTAGTAAAAAGTTCACATACTTGTTTGTTTGCTGAATCTAACATTAAATCATCTAAAACAATTAAAGTAGGTTTATTTTCATTTTCACTAAGCTTTTCCGGAATGCCGGCATAAAAATCTATATCAGGGAAATCTATATTTCTTGGAACCGCAGAAATTTCTGGGTTACACCATTTTATTTTTTCAATTTTGGGATGTATCAATCTAGTAATATTTTTGATCAAGTTGCAAACAAATGTTGTTTTCCCACATCCAGATGGTCCCGCCACCATCATTGTAAATGGATGATTAAAATATATCATTATTGGTTCGCGTTTTAAAAGTCATTGAAAGGTAATTAGATTTGCTCTTCAAATATATAAAAGCAAAAACGTGTATAACTTATTCTCAATTTAAAAGATGGAGGTAAAAGAAGTGGAAGAGTTTTTAAAATCATATTCCTCTGTGTTATTAAATGAGCATAAACAACGTATTTTTCACATGTATAAATACATTAAAGAATTTTCAATAACAGAAAAATTTACGTCAATATACGGAACTCATTTTGCTCTTTGTCCTTGGGCTTACGACAACTCGTCATCTGGACCGGATACATGTAACTGTTGCTCTATAGAAAATTATAAAATAGAATTGGAAAATCTGATTAAATGGTACAAGTATAATGTCACGGGCACAAATAGTATCGGAAATACATAGACCAGCCAGACGAAACTTTCGTCGAAGAAAATTTAATCAGAAAGGTTTAAACGATACATGGCAAATTGATTTAGTAGAAATGATTCCATATGCAAAGTATAACAAAGGAAATAAATATTTATTAATTGTAATAGACATCTTTTCGAAATATGCTTATGCTAAACCAATTAAAACTAAAAATGCTAATAACGTTTTACTTGGTATGCAAAACATTTTCAAACGTGCTGGAACACTCCCAAAAAATATTCAATCTGATCAAGGTAAAGAATTTTTTAACAAAGAATTTAGAAAACTTATGGAAAGAAAAAAAATTAATCATTATCATACATATTCTGAAATGAAAGCATCCATAGTAGAACGTTTTAACCGTACTTTAAAAAATTCAATGTGGAAGCAGTTTAGTTTTCAGGGTAATTATAAATGGATATCTATTTTACCCTCACTTATTGAGAAATACAACTCAACATATCATCGGACAATTAAACTTCAACCTAAAAAAGTTACAAAAGCAAACGAGAAATATATTTTGAAGAACATTTACATGCAACCGAAATTTTATCAGAAAGCAAAATATAAAGTTGGAGATTATGTACGCATAAGTAAATACAAAAGAAACTTTGCAAAAGGTTATCAACCAAACTGGTCAACAGAAATATTTACAATTAAAGAAGTAAAACGCACAGATCCAATTACTTACAACTTACTGGATTATACAAAAACACCGATTTCAGGTTCTTTTTACGAGTATGAACTTACTCGCGTCAAAAATCCTGACACTTTTCTTGTTGAAAAAATATTGAAAAGAAAAGGAAATCAGGTTTTTGTTAAATGGTTAGGTTTTGATAAAGATCACAATTCTTGGGTAAATAAAAACGATATTATATGAAACTAATTTGCTTTTTTATTTTTAATTTTTTTTTTTTTTTTTGCACATTTATAGCTAGCCATAACTCACTTCAAATTTGCAATGTAAAAATACTAATAGTTGACGTTTATTTATTCGCAAAATACAAAGTAGTTAATATAATAATTCAATTAACATTAACATAAATTCATATCAAACACCTGCATTTTTTCTTTAAAAATTTTTTCTGCAACACAATAAATCTATTTGATTTTATAATGCTCTAATTTGTATCTACAATAACAGAAAATTTAATTTACTTATACAAAGTAGCAAAAAATTTAAGAATAACTGACTTTTTTATTTGCAAAATACAAAGTAGTTAATATAATAAATCAATTAACATTAACATAAATTTTTCTCAAACACCTGGATTTTTTCTTTAAAAATTTTTTCTGCAATAAACACAACAATTAATCAATAAATACATTTTTTTTAAATTACTTTAAAAATAAGATACAATATCAAGGTCAATATCTGCATTTTATTTATCTCATAAATAACAACTGCATTCTTGTGTTAAAATAACTGATTGACCGTGAAAGCTTTTTATTAAAAAATAAAATAAATTCTTATTATTTACAATAATCTATGTTACTATATACTATCACAACAAGATCATTGCACTTACTTGTATTATTTACAAAAGCTTTTTCCGGAAACTAATCATGCAACCGGTAGAAATACTACACACCTGTTTAGGTCATTGCACTATCTACTTGTTCCACATTATCTAGTTGACCTTCTATATTATTTACAAACACTTTTCCGGAAACTAATTATGCAAACGCCAATCACGACATCTAATTTGCTACCTGTTTTTTTTACACTACAACATTCCTTAAAAAAGCTCTCAACAACAAAGTAAACGCCCAAGGTCATTGACCTAATTTGCATAATTATTTTCCCATGCCAAAGCGCTACTATTACTTTGACCTAATTTGCATAATTATTTTCCCATGCCAAAGCGCTACTATTACTACTTACTATAACGTACATACCAGGAAGCACTTACTATGTTGCGTAAAACTGTGTTCTGGAAAGTTTGTATTTTCTTAGTATGCGTTTGCTTGGCACAATCCCAAAATTCAATGCCATATAGTCATATAGGTTTAATTATTTGGTTGTAAATTAACACTTTATTATATATTATTAGTTTAAACTTAAGACCTAGCAGCCATTAATTTTCTCTATATTTATTTTTCAAGTTCTAGTTTTTTCTTTTTATCATTCATTTGGTATTTTGCTGAATTTTCGATTGATACGTTTACTAGTGTTTACTTGTTTAAATTTATTTTTGGTGGGTTTTCTATAATATTCTGTTTGTAAAATTAACATGGACAGATTTATTATTCATCCATTTCTTATTTAATACAAATAAGGTACAAAAAACAATATATATATTTACATACATATATAAAATGAAATAACAAAAATTTGAAATTCATAAATTTACAAAATTGAACAAATGCATTATCGCTTTAAAAATTTTTACTTTTTAATATTAATTCAGTATAATAGTCAATTATTATTTTAAATTATTGTTAGGTATTTAAGTTAGTAATCAAGTTAGCATTAGTAAATAAGTATTTATAGGTTCGATATAAGAGTTTTAAGTTTTTTTTTAGTATTTGAAAATCATTGTTGATTTTTGTAATTATTGCTTTTGGTTAATATTCTGTTAATAAGTTTGAATTTTCCATACAAAGTTCTATGAAAGGGTATTATAAATAGTTCAGGAGAAAGTGTTCGATTATTATTGTTTAGGAAAATTTTGTTCAAAATAAACGTTGAATCTGTGGTTTTATTTAAGATATCCGTGAGAAAAATTACATCCGCTATGTCACGTCTTCGTTCAAGCGAGCTTAAGTGGATCAGGTTTAATCTATGTTCATACGGGAATAAGTTATTTGGGTCATTCCAGTTTAAGTGATGAAGATCGAATCTTAAGAAATTCTTTTGAACCGATTAAAATTCTGTTGATGTGTATATTAAAATGTAGGGTCGAAGTAGGCTTTGGTCGAACTAGGCTAGTGTATAACGATTTAGTAACATATGGATCATTGAATTCCCTTAACCGTCTTTTGATGAAAACAAGCATGGAATTGGCTTTGTTAATAATTGAATTGTAATGTAGTTTCAAATTAAGTTTGTAATCAAAGTAAACATCCAGATCTCTAATAGATTCTACTTTGGGAATTATTTGCTTATTTAAGTAATAATCTGGGGCTATTGGATTAGACAGTCGAGAAAATTACATGACGGCACATTTATCAACATTCAGTTTTAAAATATTTCTCTACACCAGTTTGCAAAGTTGTCTAAATCAATTTGAAGAAAAACGGCGTCTTCGACACATATAATTTTTTTTAAATTTTTATGTCATCCGCGTAAATAAGAACATTACTATGTAGAACTTTAGATATCACATCATTAATTGACATAATGAAAGGTAGTGGCCCCAGATGACTTCCTTACGGAACTCCAGAGTTAGCTACACATGATGGAGAAATCTCATCTCTAAAAACGAGGAAGAATGCAGTTGCCTTTGTCAACTCTTAGATACCCGTACGAACTGTTAGTATGTTCGCAGCCTGTCGCTCTGCTTACAATATTATTTTTTTTAATATTTTGGTATTTTCAAATAATTTGGATGAATTTTATAATTTCTAGAACTATGGGTTGTACATATATTCAAACTATATGTTTATATGTACATTCTTAAAAAGCAGATTCTAACCTTTACCATAACGATTATCAATCCAAAACTTTTTCAAATATTCTATAGTACCATTTAATACTAAGCGGTAAATGTATATTAAATTTACTTTGTACAAAATAATAAATATAATTTTAAATAGTATATTATATTATATTTAAATATTCCATTGACAGAATAATTTCTTATAAGTACAATAAAATACATATATGTATGTAAATACGGCGCTATATAATATACATATATACTCTTATCATTCTTTCACTAGTGACATATACGATATGTAAATAAACATGATATTATATAAGTATGTATATATATCAATATCATATAAATAAAAATTCTTCAAGCTACCGTTATGTTGTTTATTTATTTACATTTTGTTGTACTACGCATTATATTCTCAACAATTTCAAATTATCGAGTAAAACAAATGCAAAAAATTTGTTGAAGAAATTTGTTAGAAAATTTGAAAAAATCAAGTAACACTTTCGTCAATTATAAAGTAACCCTATATTATTAAAAAAAGTTGTTAACAAAAATAAGAGTATAATGTTGAAGCTTTAATTTTTGTGTATTACTTCAAAAAAATTTTAACAGGTGTTCAAGTTACAGGTGTTTAAAAATAGGAAATTTTCAGTTTTTGACTCCTTACAGCTCCTAAACAAATAAATACAAATGATGTGATACAAAAAAAATTTCTGAAATGACTCATACTTATTTTCAAAGATCTAACATCTGTCAAAATTTCAAGTTTCCAACTTAAACCGTTTAGAAGATAGAAGGGTTAAAGGATTTTGCAAAATATGAGTTTCGCATAACGGTAAATTAAGACACCGTATGCCACAAATATATATATATTGTATATATATTTTTAAAGCAAATAAAAGTATTAAGCGTTTGGCGTTTTCAAAATGAAGATATACCTTATAAAACTTGTGCTATAACAATTTAAATATAGAGCTATTTTGAACCTTTGGGGAGCTGTAGCTCCGTAACGGGTGGGGCTACAAAAAAAAGTTATTAAAAATAAAATTAATATTTTACTGAGATCTATCAGCAGTTAATCTATTTCAAGAAAAATGTGGGGATCTAAAAGTTTGGTGTTTGAGAGCTACCATAAGTTTTGGTCCAAACTCAACCAATAAAAATAGGGAACCTACAAATTACTCCCAGAATATTTTGTGTAAATTTCAAGATTCTAGCTTTCTTAGTTTTTGAGTTAGCGTGCTGACGGACGGACGAACGGACGGACGGACGGACATGGCTCAAAAGTCTTAGAATTTTTTTCTGATCCAATCCATACCTTTGAAGGTATATCTAGCTCGCTTATTTCGAGGTGTTACAAACGGAGGAGTAGTTTTATTATACCCGATTCTATCGTACGGGTATAAAAACCTTATAATGTCTTTGTGAAAGGTAAGATTCTATCCATTTTGCAATAGGTAGATAGTTAATAACTTCGTTTTTAGCGCCTTTTTTATGAATGGGCCTGATATAGGCTTCCTTCCAAAAATCAGGAAAAATGCCAGTAGATAAAAAGAGGTTCTAAAAAGTAACAATAGTGGAATAGCCTAAGAGCTAGCACAATTTCTTAAAATTATATCTGGAACCAGATCAGTCCCTGATGTAGAATTATGATGTAGAAATTTATTCAAGTATTGTGTGACTAAGTTTTCTTCCAGATTGATGAAGTTGGTAGAAATTTTACGTTGATATTTGAGATAATGAAAATAGTTTGTATCTACTGTGCAACTAGAGTTAGAGAAAGTACTTGAACACTAATTACAAAGAAACTCAGATATTTTAGAAGAATCGTTACTCGTGAAATCATTGTAATTCATATGTGTCGGAAATTGGTCACATTTCCGTTTTATATTAATAAATCTCCAGAATAATTTTGGATTACCCTTGATATTAGTGAAAGTTTGATCCAGATAAAATTTGTAGCTTTTTTCTACCTCTGCCTTGAATTTTGACAAAGTCGATATAGTCGTGATTAGATTTAGTTTTTAGTTATTTACGCAATGCTCTATTTTTCCGTTTTCTTAGGATTTTTATGTTAGGAGTAAACCAAGGAGGACTTTGCTTAGTATACCTGGTAAGAGAACTTTGAACAAACATTTCAAAACCTTAGTATAAGATGCTGTAAAAGTTTTTTTTAACATGGAACCCAAATTTTTGTTTTCAAACAGTCAAATGAAATTAAATTCTTTTAGGTATAAATTTAAAAGTTCAAAATTAGTTTTGTCAAAATCAAATTTATATGTATTAGAAATTAACCTAATGTAAATTTATATGTACTAGAAATTAACCTTTTAACTCACCTCTAACTGAGGTGAGTTAAAAGAGTAAGTGAAAAAGATTGGTGGGTAATAAATATCTATGTTCACTAAAGATGTTTGAGATTGAATAATTAGTGAATTTACCCTATCTGATATAGAAATTAGATTTAATTGTTTATACTGATGATTTTTAACATTTGAAATTTGTTGAGTGTTGCAGATTAATGACATTAATGAAATGGCTTTCTATATCATTATTAACATTCATGCGAAGAAAATAAATATCATCGATGTGTTGTTTTCATACCAAATTTGGAAAATTAAAATCATCACAGACAAATATTTACTTTTATTAAGTTTTATTTTCCATTTGTTCGTTCATTAACATTCTTTTTCAGTTGCTTTCTGTAATTTTCTTCTAGCTTGGTCAAAATTTCATCCTATTGCCAATATTGCAGTATCGTCAAAAAATGAGGCACACGTGCTTTTATTTCTTTAAGTGTAGAGTACTTTTCTTTTTGTTTAATTCTAAATACAGCTGCATTTATGATTTTTGTTGTATTCTCTTTTTTTTTTTTTTTTATTAAAATTTTCTTTTTATTTACATACTAAGTGGTTTCTACATATTTTTTTTATTGTATTATAATCATTTTATTTTTAGACCCTAGCCATTAAGTGCCTGTATGGTCGTATAGATAGTTTAATAATTACCAAAAATAAAAATAAAAAATATATCATTAATCACAACAATTCTGAAATTCCTAAATTTCATTTTTTAAAATAACAATAATTTAATTTTCCTCTTTAATTATCAAATTATATTCTAAAAGCTACATTTTCAATATACTAGAATTAGCTATTCGTTTTTTTTATTTTTTTTTTTCATTTTTTATGTTATTAATTAATTTACTACATTTACATTTACACTTATAATAAAATCTCTAATTTTCTTTTTAAATAAGCTGTAGGAAGTTAAATTTTTTAATTCATTTGTTAAATTATTATAAGCCCTTAAACTATTATATACACAATTTTTTTCTTTGCTTCTCTGTTCGGAACAAAGAAGGATAAAAGTTACTCCGATTTCTAGTATTATGATGCAATAATTATGATTATGTATGTCAAAATTACGATTTATAAAAAGTTGTGTTTAATTAAATTGTTAACTATTTTAAAAGCTACAAAATACATTTCTCTCTTGTAAATATTTTCAAAGCTTAAATATTTAGGCGAATAAATTAAACTGGTGGGATATCTGATTGAGAAATTATTAATAGTTTTAACTGCTCTTTTGTGTACCTTATTTGCTCATTCTAATTTTTTTATATAGATTTGTGAAGTGTTGGATTTAAGTAGATTAAATTTGAACAAATATAGGACGAGTATATAACATATAATGTTTTTTTATTAAAGTACTTTGTTAATCTCTTTAAGATAAAAACATATGGAACAACCTTCTTAATAATGTGATTTATATGTTCTTGCCATCTAAGTTTGCTATCGATAATGAGTCCTAAATAGTTAAAATTCTTTACTAAGTCAATTTGAATATTTTTATAGATAATGCTAGTGAAACTAATAATTTTATTTTCATATAATAAAATTTTTGACTTGTTAATATTTAATGACATTCTGTTTTTTAGCAGCTAACCCGAGTCATGTATAATTAAATCCCTTATTTCTTGTTCGCTACCTGAAGAATATTTTATTACTGCATCATCAGCAAAAAGCTGTGACTATCCTTTTAATTCTAGCCAGGCTATATCATCTATATAAATTTTAAACAATGTCGGCCCCAAAATTTTCCCGAGGGGGACACCTTTTTTTATATGTTTTATAATGCTGTATGTGTCATTACATCGCGTGAGCTGCTTCCTATTGGATAGGTATGATCTGAACAGATTTAATTGATTAGGTTTGAACTTTAATTGATTTAATTTGAAGAGAAGTATATCATGATTTCCGCATTCAAAAGCTTTTTGCAAGTCCAACAATAAACAAGCGGTATATTTTCCGTCATCTGCACTCCTTGATATAAAATCGGTTACAGCTAAACAAGCGGCAGTAGTGTTAGAGTTTACCTCAAAGCCATATTGGTCTTTATGCAAGATGTCATTTGCATTTATGAAGTGGGTTAGAATGCTTTTAATTATTTTTTCAAAGACTTTAGACGTAGAACTCAAAACTTATATTGGCCGATAGTTTGAGGGATTTGTTTTTCCACCAGCTTTATGTATAGGTGTAACCATAGCAAGTTTCAAAGATTCAGGAAACTACCAGACTCTAAAGTATTATTAATAAATTGTACTAGCATTGGGCTAATTTTATCAGAAAATTTCTTTAATATTTTAGAAGATATACTATCATAACCGGTTGCTCTACTTAACTTTATTGAATCTATAGTATTACTAACTTCTTCTATATTGGTGGGTATTAAAACTAAATATTTTTTGAAAAAGACGCTAAGTAATTTTCATCAATAGAGTCTGTTGAGATATGTGAAGTTTTTGTGACATCTATGAAATATGTATTCATTGTATTTGCGATTTCCAAAAAGTTGAAGAATATGTCACATGTGAAGTATTAATTAATACTTCTAAGTTATTTAATTTATTTCTCAAGCTTTGCATAGTTAAGTATATTATATTAAGGTTGTTCTTATAACTCAACATTATATTTTTATCTAACCCTGTAAAATAATTAACTTTAATATTTCTGTCAATATCAAAAATTATTGTAATTGACAGTATAATAATTGTTTTGCATACATAACAAAAAGAAATAAGAGAAAACCTCAATCAAATGTTTAAATGTTCCAATGAATGATGATAAAATATGCAAAAAATAAATGTGTAAGATAATATTTTTTCAAAAATAAAAACTTATATAATTTAAGTGGTACGAGTGTAATTATTAAAGTTTTATGCAAACAATAATTAGTTAGTACACAATCCCATGCCAATTTGCCAACTTCAAATGCTATTGGTATAATTAATCTATCCGTGACATCTACCAATGAAAACTTAAAGTACTTTGATTTAAAACAAAAACGAAAATAAAAAAATATTATATGGAAAGAGTATATCATTTGTTCGAGTATTGATAAGTTAAGAACTTGACGTATTTTATTATATAATGTATTTACATATTTATCTTTATATACTTCGAAGAAAAGATAATTGCAAGTGCAACAGAAGATCAGCTGTTTTATATATTTCGAAGTTATTATGTATATGAAAATATTATCGAAGTCTAATTTATATATTTGAAGTTTTTTAAATATTTTTAAGTATATAGCAAAGTTAAGCATAATATGTGATATTGTGATTAGTATTATAAAATAAAAAGTGGATTTAATATATAAAAGTGTTAATTAAATAAATTTAATAATAAAAAATTTAGATAATAAATAAAGCAAAAATATTACAAAAATATTAAATATATTATTATAATATATATAAAAATATTAAAATATTAAATTTTACGTAAGATAATTATAAACAAATAAAAGTAACAGTAAGTCGATGTAACCGTTTTATTTATACTCTACACCTAAAAAATTCAAATTAAATTAAAAAGTTATTTAAATAATCCATAAGTTATTTTAGTTAGGTATTTAATATAAGCTAAAAAAAATAAATGCTTTTACAACCTTTGTACAAAATCTCAGGTTTCTATCTTTATTAAATTAGAAGATATGCTTATTAGGTCTTGGGAAGTGTGTGGGAGATACCCGAACAACCATTCCAATTCATCTGATATTTTAGGCAAATCAGGAAACAACACCCTCGTATAAAATTTGCAGTTTCTATCTTTATTAATTTCGAAGATATGCTTGTCCGGTTTTGGGAGTTGTACCCGAACAACCACTTCAATTCATCTCAAATTTTGGATAAATCAGGGATTCAGGAAACAACACCCTAGTAGCAAATTTGAAGTTTCTACCTTTATTAATTTCGAATATATGCTTGTTCGGTTTTGGGAGTGGTGTGGGAGGTACCCGAACAACCACTCAAATTCATTTCAAATTTAAGGGATATCAGGCATTCACGAAAACACACTCGCACAAAATTTTAAGTTTCTATCTTTATTAATTTCGTATTCGCTTTTGTGAGTTGTATAGGAGGTACCCGAACCCATGGTCCGATTTCGCCCATTTGCAATCCCCGCCTTATTTTACTCATTGTTAACCTACAGTATAAATTTCGTCAAGACAGCATCATTATTTTTTGAGTTATTGTGCGTACGGACGGACGGACATCGCTAAATCGGCTCAGGAGGTGATCCTGATTCAGAATATATATACATGTCCATATCTAACTCGCTTCATTTTGGTGGTTACAAACACCACACCAAAGTTAATATATCCTGAACTTTAAGTGTAGGGCATAAACATATTTGTGTGATTAATAATGTAAGATAAAAAGTGGATTTAATAATTATAGTATATAAAGGTGTTTTCGATTTAATAATAAAAAATTTAATAAATAAATAAATTAATAAAAAAGTCGTAATAATAAATCTAATATATAAAGCAGAAATTATGTTTGTTTGTTTGTTTGTGCCCTTTTCGTTTTGTGCTTTTTCGTTTTATCGTTGTTCTGCCTAAACGGTTTAATCGATTGAATTGAAAATTTGTACAAATGTTGTTCTTTGCTTTGGACGGGTGCCAAAGAAATTTGGATACAATATGTTACCCGGATTCGGCCCGGCGGGCTTCCAAAAAAATTTTTGTTTCCGATTTATGTCCAATTTTGTATGGCGGTTTTATGGTTTGAAAAAAAGCCTGTGACAAATTTTTATGAAATTCCGTTAACCCGTTTGGGCAGGAGAGCCGAACGAAGTTCATTAAATTTTTCTGTTGTCCTGCTTCAACGGTTTGACCAATTGAGTTGAAAATTTAGAGTAGTGTAGCTCTTTACCACAGGAGCTCACTGAGTTGATTTGGTTACGATCCATTAACCCGTTTCGGCACCAGGGGTGAGTGAAGTTTTGTAATTTACTTAGTTGTCGCACTTAAACTGTTTGACCAATTGAGTTAAAAATTTATGAAAGTGTAGCTCTTTATCACAGGAGCTCACTGAGTTGATTTGGTTACGATCCATTAACCCGTTTCGGTACCAGGGGTCAGTGAAGTTTTGTAATTTACTTAGTTGTCGCACTTAAACTGTTTGACCAATTGAGTTAAAAATTTACAAAAGTGTAGCTCTTTACCACAGGAGTTCACTGAGGTGATTTGGTTACGATCCATTAACCCGTTTTGACACCAGGGCTCAATAACATTTTTTAATTTCTTTGCTGTCGCACTTGAACGGTTTTACCAATTGTGTTGAAAATTTACAAAAGTGTAGGTCTTTATAACAAAAGCTTTCTGAGTTGATTAGGTTACGATACATTAACCCATCAGGCTTCAGGCAATGAAATTCTCATTTTTTGTTGTTATGCTTAAACGATTTGACAAATTGAAAATTTGCACAAGTATTGCACTTTGGCAGACAAATTCATTCAATAAATTTTGCTGTGATACATTAACACATTTCGACACGATAGACTGTCAAAAAAAAAATTTTGTTTCAATTTCTGTCTAATTTGGCAGGATGAATTTATGGTTCTAAATTAAGCCTGTGACAAAATGTTTGTTAACGTTTGTTAACCCATTTCTGCACGAGCACTTATTAATAATATTTTGCCTAATTTTGTGTATTGTTATTATTATTAAAAATATATTTCCAACACTCTTTACCTTTATCTATGTATACTGTTTCTAATATTCCATAAAAACCTTTCAATGCAAATTTCTAATATAGAACGGTAATTAAAGTAACCTTATTAAGTATCTTAAGAATACTGTGTTTAAGTCTTAACAACATAACATTTTCGGCCGTTGTTTAAAAACAGAAACAATCTCCTACATTAGACAATCATCATGTCATCATTCAGAAATGTATTACTTACATGTGGTCTTTACATGTGGTCTACCTAAATAATATGCATGTGTATAACATGTTTCCCATAAAGTATCATTGAAATATGTACATATAGTATGTATAGTATCCGTATATTTAAAAATACTATAAACTTAATCAATTAAATTAGAAAACATATTCACATTTCTGTACAGCATTTAATCAAAAATGAGTACATGCATATTTAAAGAACAGTAAACCTTACATTCTTATCCATATACAATTTTTACACATATTTTTAACCAATCAATTTGGAAACGTAATTAGAAAAACTAAAGGTATAAAAATTTTGGTTGATTTATAAAGGTAAAAAACAACCATGTATTTTTTATATTGAAAATATGTGAAACGGAACCTGAAATGTACGCATTTAATTTTAATGCACTTTAAGTAATTATGTTAATTAGTTGTAATGCTCTTTAAGTAAGTATGTTACCATTGTTTTTAATTTTCGTATAATATAATAATTTTCACTTGAAGTTTTTACCTCAATAAGCGAGGATTACACTAGGTATCATCGAATTTAAATACCGGAACATCAATATGCAATATCGGTGCTTTTATACAATAATGTGTAAAAACTAAAAATAGAATAAATCGTTTACTATGGAACTATAATATGTTCTGAATATTTTACGGCTTCCATTACTTCTGTTACTTCTAGTTACTACGTAGTTACTCGATTTTTGTTGAACTTTATTCTTCTACTATTAAAATAAATAGGATATAATTCTTCACCTTCTGAACTACGAAAGGACTGTAAAAGGACAGATGGTATTTCCGAATCCCTGTTCTGTTTTTCATTATTTATTTTATTTTGCATATTTTATTCTATAGTTAAAATTTATATTGTTAGTACTAATTATAAAATTATATTACATATTTTTTTATTTCCTGTTCTCTGATTTTCTGATTTTGCTTAGATACACCCATTTTTTTCAGTTAACTGTAATATAGATAAACCATAAGGCATTTGTATAAAATATGACAAGTTAATTCCATATTTTACCAAAAAAAGTAAATATTTGAAATATAAAAGAATATACATATATAGATGAATGTTCACTCCTGCAATATACTGTCCATTAGTGAAAAAATATTTTTCAATAAATATTTTATTTTATTTTATGAAATTAAAAAATCTAATCGGAACTCCTCTTTAAATCCAATGATAGTTTATTATAAAATATTATAGGTGATGAAAGGGAACGTAACGTAATATCAATTTGGATTTGGCCTGATTTAAATGGTCTAAGCTTCTGGTATTGCAATTGTGCACATTATGTCTGTTAGTGATTGGAGTCCCAAGATGAATTTGTCCACTTTATAGTCTTGTTTATTAGAATGCAAACTGTATATTTCAGCCATGAAGAACATCTAGACCAATGGCATAATATATTATATATAAAGCAATCTCTAACAGAAGATTGCAAATATGCTCTGTCAAGATTCAGAGATGAGAGGATTCTCTACAACGTTAGAGTTTTCCTAGCCTATTTACATAATAATTCATATAACACCGTTATAAAAGGTAAAACTAGGACTCACATGTGAGTTCTCTTTCACAATAAGGGCGTGCTATCTAATTATAAAGATTTATACGATCTTTATCTCAGAAAGAGGTCGAAGAGGATCTTGAGGCTTATCGTGGTCATTGCAATAGCAACTACTACAATCATTTGAATCAATCTCGTGAGAGTTATAACAAATTTTTTCGTCCAAACTCTAAGTAATTACTAAAGTTTCAACCAAACTTCAAATCTCATCTCTTTATCTAACGTTACTTACTCTAAAAAAACCTCTCAAACTTTCAACAACATAGACATTATTAAAATGTTTACCACAATTGTAGTGGTATGAGAGGCAAGCTCAAGAAGCTTTTTGTTGATGCCAAGTCATGTAATTTCAGTGTATTAGTTATAACTGAATCATGGCTCAACGATTCGTTTACAAACGAGGAAATTCTTGATGGTAATTGGTCCATTTACAGAACGGTTCATTATTATCTATATGCAAATTGTTCGCAAGGAGGTGGTGTTCTACTTGTTGTAAAGTATAACTTATCTAATGTACCATTAATCACTGGTACATATCAATCTTTCGATCACCAATTTGTTAAAATAAAATTTGGTACAAATAATTTATACCTAGGTATTTTTTATTTCCCTCCGAACTCTGACAATTCCTCATATTCTGATTTTTATAGTGTATATCACAATATTATTTCAGAAATGCATGACGATGACTCAATTTTTGTGTTTGGCGATTTTAATCGTCCTTCTATTTCTTTTATTGTTGACGACGCTGATAATTTGTTATTATTAGCGAGTTCTACGGTAACGATTTACAACAAATTATCAGTTATCCGAATAGTAATAATAAATGGTTACATCTTGCATTTTCAAATGCATATGATAGAGTGTCGGCTAAACTCGCTGATAATGAAATAATGAAAATAAATGAAAATAATATAATAATGAAATTGTATACGATTTTTTTAATGCTGACTATCAAAGTATTAATTATGCTTTATCATTAATCACATGGAACGAACTGTTAATTCAACAGGATATCAATTTACTAATCTCTATCTTTTACTCAAATCTGTTTCAAATTATTGATGCCTTTGTTCCTAAAATTCGCAAAAAGCATAAAACAACAGAACCATGGTTAGATAAAGATCTTAGGAACTTGAGAAATCGGCGCAATAAAATATACAAAAAACTTAAACATCATCAAGCACCATGCGACGACTTATTGAATATGTATAAGAAACTTGCTATAATAGTTTCGCTTGACGTAGGTATATATTAGGTACAAAATTGGTCCTAAGACGCTTCCTTGTGATACACCTGCTAGTATTGGATAGAAGTCGGATTTATTTATTATTGATGATAAAAAGATTGATAGGAAAAAGATTTTGAACAGATGCTCGCAATCGCTTAAAAAGAAAATTTAAATTTCAAAATTAGTATAAATGAAAATTAACAAAACCAGGAAAGTCAATATATGTATGAAGCAAAATCTTATAGGCCAATATATCTGCTACCAATTATGTCAAAACTCTATGAGAAATTGTTTATAAAAAAGGTAAAGCCAATTGTAGAAAATATATAATTAATTCCAAATCACCAATTTGGCCAAGCATGCAACAATTGATCAACTACATAGAATAACAAAATTTCTAGAAAAAGCGTTTGAAGAAAAACAGATATGCTCTACAATATTTCTACACGTCGCACAAGCGTTTGACAAAGTTTGGCACGAAGGATTATTATTTAAATTAAGGAGATTGATACCGCTACAATATGTGAAGATACTCGAATCGTACTCGTCTGAAAGATTATTTAGAATTAAACAAGAAGAAGAGTACTCTACACTAAGAGCCATAAAAGCAGATGTGCCTCAAGGCAGCATTCTAGGTCCTATACTATACTTGCTTTAAAGAAGTGATGTACCAGAAGTGGAAAATGTAACTGTAGCAATATTTTTTGACGACACTACAATATTGGAAGTAGGATCGAATATTGATCAAGCTACAAGAAAATTACAGAAAGCAAGTGAAAAAGAATGTTAATGGACGAACAAATGGAAAATAAAACTTAATGAAAGTAAATTTGTTTATGTTAATTTTACAAACAGTATTATAAAAAATCCACCAAAAATAAATTTAAACCAGTAAACAGCAGTAAATGTATAAATGCCTTATTTTTATTTTCTATACTAAAAAATTTGTTCTACTTGGAATGTCTTATAATATATATAGTCTTTGCTTTACCTCATTTTTAATATTTTTGTTTTTAGTTCATATGAATTAGAAATCATGCACTCTTTCATTATCTGAACAAAGTTTAATATAATAGTTTTTGTTTTCTAAATTTGTTTTTGCTGGTTTGAAAAAAAATATATTTGCTTTTATAGTACTAAATTAATATTTTTATGTATTTATATAATTCTTCTTCTTCCTCTGCCAATCCTACTAGATGTAAGGGATGTACTTTTGAGTTTTGTTGCTTTAACCAATGTTGGCAACGACATTAGCTTACTCTTCTCGATTCGATGCTGTGTGGATTTTCTATCGTTCTTATATTTGTCCAATTTCTGATATTTCTTAACCAGGACATTTGTTTTCTTCCTATACCTCTACTACCTTCAATTTTCCCTTGTACAATTAATTGCAGAAGTTCGTATTTCTGGCCCCTAATAATATGACCAAAATAGGCAGCTTTTCGTTTTTTGCTCTATAAAAGTAGTTTCCTTTGTTTCCTCAATTTGTTCAGAACTTCTGCATTTATAATTCTATGTGTCCATAGTATTTTTAACATGCGCCTATATGTCCACATTTCAAATGCTTCGATTCTGTTCATGTTTGCTACTTTTCGGGTTCATGTTTCAACATCATTCAGTAGAACTGACCATACATAGCACCTCATAGAGCTTAGTCTTAGCTCGATGTTAATAATTTTAGATTCGATTTTCGCAAACTTTAAAAAAAACACAATATTTTGTTTTAACATCTTTTAATTTTTCTTTTTTTTTCTTTATACAAAAAATAACTTAACTTTACTTTTTAATTTTATTTAATTTTAATTTAATTTTTATTTTATTTTAATGTTTTAATTAATAACGGAGCTTCAGCGTATTATGAGTTTGAAATCCAGATCAGAACTTGATTTTATTCGTTTATTTCCTGATATTTATATTATAATTTTTGCTTATTGAAACAATATTTTGTGGGAACAATAAAAGTAGGATTAGTAGGAATTTTGTCTGTGTGAAAATAATTATGTTTTTATGATAATATTGCAAATGCTGAATTTGCAGGAATGTGTAAATTTACTGAAGGTAAATCTATGGGATAAAAATTATTTACTTTTTTTAAGAATACAGGTGTCGTATTAACATAATGAGAATTTTGTCTATGAGAAAGTAATAATATGTATTTCTATAATGTGCAAATGCTGAATTGACAAGAATGTTTTAGATTTTATTGAAAATAAATCTGTGGGAAAATATTTATATTTAAAATAAAGCTTTCTTATTGTTAGTGGTGTCATTACCGTTTATAACACCCCCACCGTTACTCTGAGGCTCCGACGAAGTATTTATTATGATTTTCTTATGTTTTTTGTATAAACATTTTATTATTAAAATTACAATAATTATAAAAAATATAAGAAAAATATTGATATATATATTTATTACATGATTTTCGTATTTTTTGTTTACAATATCTTTAATATGTTTTCTATTATTTTCTATATTTTTTACATGAAATTCTTCAAATTTTATATAATTCAAAGTTTTATCTTCAATTATTTTTGTAGTATAGAAAGGTAAAATTATTTTGTTATTAATTTTAGTATAAAAATTTTCATAAGTTTTTTCTTTTATTTTAATTTTACAATTTTCGAACCTTATTAAATTGTTACCTATTATAGTAATGTTAAAATTATTACAATTGTGTTGTATATTTGTTTTTCTAATATTTTTGGTTATAATTATGCCTTGAATTATTACTTTAACTTCTTTATTTAAAAATTTTTGCATATTACCATGTGCTTTTTCAAATTTAAATATACTATTGATACATTCATTTTCTATAATTTTTAAGTTTTTCTTTAAATTATTTTCGACATTTGAATTGTAACAAATATTAGTGTCGTCTATAAGAACGTTATAGTTCTCTAATAGAATAGTTTTATTATTTTTATTTGGTATTGGTTCAATGTGAATTTCAGAAAGCGGTCTTGCACTATATTCTGGAATTAGTAATATAATAATAATTTGTTCTAAATAAAATTTTACAGTATTTTTAATTTCTTGAATGCTTTCAAAATCAGAAAGCATATTTAGTTCTTTTTCTGTCAAAATGTTTTTTGATAGTATGCCTAATTTACTTGTAAGTATTACTTGTTCTATATCGTCAACGTGAGTTTTGAGTAGGTCTATATCATAATTAATTTGATACATATAATATTAAAATTGTATATAATTGTATATAATATTAAAAGAATTTAGGTATTCCGAAATTGTATTTTGTTGAATTTTAATTTGCTTTGTGATATTTTTGATTTGGTTAGAAATTTGATTATTAATTAGTATTTGTTTATTATTCTCGTTAATAAGGGATATGGAGTTCTTAGATAATGCTTCAATTAGCTTGTTTATCATTATAGTCCATTGTACCGATAAGGTATTTTAGTCCGGTTCCTACTCCGTTAAATAAATTTCTTGTATGTCTTTTGTGTGGTTTAAGATTATCTATCTTTTTATCTAGTAGATCGAAATTACGTTTAATTGTATTGTACATAGGGTTACTAAAATTTAGTTGTATTAGTTCAATATTTTTGTGTATTAGTACTCTACTGGTTTCATATTCTGTTATGTTTATGATATGTAATACCTTTTGGAAATCTCTGATAATTTTTCTATTACCTAGATTTATTGTAATAAAACCATTGTTGTTATCAATGTTTTGTACTTCTAATTTTTGTGATAATATTAAAGGTATGAATATTATAATTAAGAGGGTAATTTTGAACATTGGGATCTGAAAAGAAGTATGTATTTTTTATTTTTTATTATATATTTTTTTTTTTTTGTTTTTTAATTTGTAGTTTGATTTTGATTTCGTTTTTTCTTTTTAACTTTTATTGTTTTTGCTTTGACCGATGGGTTACTATTATCTTGAAATCTCTTTTTGGGTTTGACGTGAGAATTATAATACTTAGACCAGTATCTTTATTAGTTATATGGTTTTCATCTAATATTTCTATTTCCATTTTTCTGAATTTCGAGTGGTTTTTTCCCCCTCGCGGATCTTTCACAAAGTTTAAACCGGGAGATATTTCAATATCGGTTCTGTTTTTATTAAGAGCATATATTGTTTTGTCTTTAATTTTTAGAATTTTATTACGGATATTCTCATAGTCAGTATCCTTAACTTTACCATTTATGAAGTCGATGGGTTTATTCTTGGTTGTCGAGTGAATAGTATTATTATACATTGCTATAATTTTTAGAATTTTTTCCTCAACGGTGTCCAAATTTACTCGTTCGTCATGTTTAAGTAGACTAATATGCTGGTTAATAGTGTTGTGCAGATGTTCGACATCGGCGTTCGAAGTATGATTATTATTTGAGGTATAGTGAATTTCAATATATTGATTTTGAAGAACTTCCCGTAACGGGAGGGCTTTGAACCTTAATTCGTTATCAACTACTATTTTTTTTAAAATTCCCACAATAGATAAATATTGTAAAACGGGTCTTTTGAATTCGGTCCAAGTTCGGGAATTAATTTTGATTGCTTGCGCCAACTAATTTATCGATAAACGTTAGAAATAATGTTTGATCTAGGCTATAAAAAACGTCAATATGAACTATTTGGTTGGTACCTAAAGGTGTTTCTGTTATTTTGAATTTTTTTTTATGGGTTTTCTTTCGTATTTTTCGAGATTACAAATCTCGCAGTTGTTTATAAATTGCGCTACTCTATCGCATAACTTTGGGTGGTAGTATAGTAACTTCAGTTCATTGCATACTTCTGAAATTCCGCGGTGATTATTTTTTAAATGCTATTTTTCTATAATTTCGGCAAGTTGCTCTTCGTCTACTATATCTTCTAATAAGTTGTTACATTTAATTAACTTTAATTGGCCACTAGATGAAAAATGTTCGAAAAATATTTTTTCTAAGGTTTCTAAAATATTAGAATCTTCAATATAAATTGCATTGATAGTTTTGGGATTAAAATGATTTTTCAAGACAGTAATGGCTGTTTGTTCATCGAAATTTTTAGTGTAAATTACTTTCTTACATTTATTAAATATTTATAAGTTCCTAATTCTAAGAGAACCTGAATTTGTTTTATAAATAGAAATTTGATTTTTAAATACATTTAAAGGAGATTTACTAATTGGTATACTATTATTTTTAATAAGTTCATTTGTCTCGTTATTTCCGAACATTTGCTCTTCATTAAGGTTTACTTCTATACGTGATAAAGCATCGGCGTTACCGTTTTGAACAACTTTTTTATATTTGATTTCGTAATCAAATTCGGAAAGCTTGAGACGCCAACGAACCAGTTTTGAGTTAGGTTCTTTTATGCAGAAGAGCCATTGGAGTGGCTTATGGTATGTCTCAATTACGAATTTTCTTCCGAAAATGTAAGGGCGAAAGTACTTTGTGGCCCACACGATTGCCAATAATTCCTTCTCTATTGTACTGTAGTGTACTTCATGTTCGTTAAGAGTATGACTATCATAACACACGGATAGTACGGCACCAAGAGCGAATTTGCTTGCGTCTGTTGTAAGAGTAAAAGTTTTGTTAAATTCGGGATAAATAAGGATTGGTTCATTTATAAGTAGTCTTCTGAGAGTTTCGAAACTTTGAACATATTCAGGATTATCAATTTTTAGTTTTACGTTTTTCTTTAAGTATTTTGTCATTGGTTTAGCGACTTTGGAATAGTCCTTAATGAATTTCCTGTAATATCCTGATAGTCCGAGAAATTGTTTAATTTGTTTTGGAGTTTTGGGAATAGGAAAGTCTTTGACGCATTCAATTTTTTTAGGATTTGGTCTTATTCCTTCTAAAATCACAATGTGACCAAGAAACTCAGTTTCTTTTTTTATAAACTCCGATTTATCTAATTGAATCATTAATTTGGCTTCTTCGAGCCTTTTAAAAATTTTTTCAGCGAATCTATGTGTTCTTCGATAGATGCTGAGAAGATGATGATGTCATCTAAATACACGAAACAAATTTTATTTATATAGTCTTTTAAAACATGGTTCATTAACCGTTGGAAGGTAGCTGGTGCTATTTTAAGTCCAAACGGCATTCGAATAAATTCATAATGTCCATTCTCGACAGTGAACGCGGTTTTGTGAATGTCGCGTTCGTCAATTTCTATTTGGTGGAAACCTTTAGCAAGGTCTAACGTGGTAAAATATTGGCATCTTCCCTTAGAATGTCATCTATATTTACTTAGAATGTCATCTATATTTGGTATAGGATGCCTATCGTCCAAAGTAATTTCGTTTAGTTTCCTATGGTCAATAACGAGTCTCCATTTCTGTGTCCCACTGGCGTCCTCTTTCTTTGGGACGATCCAGACAGGAGCAGAATATGGGGAGTTGCTAGGCCTAATAATGCCCTTGTCCAACATCTCGTTAATTTGCCTTTGTACTCCCTTTTTGTGAATTTGAGGGTATCTATAAGACTTAGTGAATATTGGAACGTCATTAATAGTACGAATACGATGTTTTCGTTATAGAATAAATGCGAGTATTGTTTTATAACTTGTAATAAATGCATTTCTTCAAAGTTGGATAAATGTTCATTACGAATTTCGCTTAGGACATTAAATTTGTTATCAGTTTCAGAAATTATATTAAAGTTATTATGATTTACAATCTCAGTTTCTAATGGTGAAAAAGTTATAGATTCATTACCGCTACTAAGAATATTTGCTTTTACAACGGTTGTATAGTTCTGTACTTCATATATTCCTTCTTGAATTGTGATTTCGCCATCTGAGGACTTCCTTTCCTGCAGATAAGCGAGACCATCTTTTTGAAGTACTGGTATAGTTAATTCATATTCACCTTTCTGAGTAATATTATATTTTGTTTCTTTATTTTTATTTTTAAAATGTAATTGGATTTCATTATAAAGTGTGGTTAAAAGTTGTTGACCTACGTCGATTTTAGTTTTTAATGGCATTAATATATTATTGCCTATTAGCCCGTCATAATTGTCATAAAAAGGAAAGACATACATTTCAACCTCCTTTGTTGAGTCTCACTATTCTTTAAAAAGAGGTATAACTGCTTTATGAGTTATTTTTACATCTTGTTATTTTTACATCAGTTTTAATAATTATGGGGGTTTGAAGTTCTGTTAAATACATTGGATGACAAAGGTTAGGATTTATAATAGACTGTGTTGCTCCAGTATCTATTATAAATTTAAGTGGTCTAATATTCCCACTAACTAAGATATATGGTAATTGAGATTGGAGGCAGTTAAAAGAAAATTTGCTGGTAATTCTGTTTTGTTAACACTTTTCTGTGTTTCTCCAATGTTTATTTCCATTGGTTCAGATTCAGAACTTTGATTATTTCTGTTATAATTGTTTGCAAAATTACTATTATTTACAAATGGGTTGTTCATGTGTGGGTAGTTGTTACTATTATTGGGATTATAATAGTTTGAATTTCGATTTTGAGAGGAATTCCATTGGTGGTTCCTATTGTTATAAATACTGTTATTTTGATTGTTCCTATAGTTGTTATTATTATTTTGGTTGTTCCTATTAAAATTGTTATTATTTTGGTTCTTCCTATTAAAATTGTTATTATTTTGGTTGTTCCTATTAAAATTGTTATTATTTTGCTTGTTCCTAATGTAGTTGCTATTATGAAACTTTGTATTATTAAAGTTTCTAGAATTATTGATAGTAGCGTTATTATTGGTACGATTATAATTGTAATTGGTTTTGGTGATTGGGTCATCAGAAAAGTTTTTATTTTTATTAATAGAATTAAATGTCTTTTGCCCACTAAAATTATTAAGGTTAATATGTGCGTAGCATGCTTCATGTAAAATGTCAATGGCGGACTCAAGTGTTTTAGGGTCACGACAATATAAAATTGAACGCATTGGTTCAGGCATTTTGTTCTTAAAAATAGTTAGAGCAGAGTTTTGATTATTACTAATTGTTTGTTGAGCAACTGTTGAGTTGGCTCCTAATTCTAAGCTAACTTTTATATTTAATCTTCTTAATGTATTTTTAATTTCGTTGTAGAAATCGACGGAATTTGTCTTAAAGGTGGTAGCTCTCAGTTGGTCAAAAAGTTCTTCAAGACTACACCGATCGCTAAAATTTTGTACAATGACGTCTTTTATTTCAGTCCAGTTCTTAATGTGGTTGTTTATTTCCACTACTTCCCCCGCTTTTCCCTTAAGTTTTGATTTAATCAAGTCTGCAAATATACTTTGACTTATGTCGTCATATTTGCCTAATAAAGGGCTTACCCTATCAACCAAATCTGTGAAATTTTGTAGTTTTTTAAAGTTTCCAGTAAAGTCGGGTAATTTATCGAGATATTTCAGGGGGTCAATAGTAAGGCTTAATTGAGTTTCAGTCATTTTTGTTTTTATTATAATAATTACTTAAATATAATTTTTTTTTTTTACAAAAAAACCATTACTAATTTTAAATATTGCAAGAACGCTTTCTATTGGGGTTTTTTTTTCTTAAAACTTAACCTAATTGTACTAATCGCTATTTCTATAATTTTAATAGTTTAAAATTTCTAAATTATTGCTTACGTTAAAATTTTAAAGTTGTTTTTGATGTTGATCAGCTTCGGGATAAACAGAAACTTAGACAGCAACGAGATAAACAGGATCTAAGCAGCAATGTACAGGAGAAAAGGAATACAGGAACTGGATTTAATATTCGCAATCACCATATAGTTAGATTTTATTAATTTTTGGTTTTGTTTTTTTTTTCAAAAAAAATATTTATAATTTTATATATTTATTTGAAGTTTATATAATATAATAACCTTTATGTAATAAAAGATTTTTTTATTTTTGAATTTCATATATTTTTTTTTTTTTTTTAATAATAAATAATTTAATTTATGTTATAATATTGTTCTTATTCTTCCCATGTACACGGAGGGTAAAATGGGATTGTGTCCTCGTTGTCACTATCGACAAACATTGCAAATAATTTTTTTATTTTTATTAGTTTATAATTTTTAAATATATATAGGTTCCCCTTTTTTTTTTTTTTGATTTAATTTCACTTATTTTTTCAATTTTTATATAAAAATTTTCAAAATTTATCTTTTGTTTTTTTTTGTATACAATAGAATTAAAAAGAGATATACAGTGTGTTAATTTTATTTTAAACTTTTATCACTTCGTTTGATAAAATTTTCTTTTTTTTTATTTTTGCAAAAAATATTTTAACACTTCATTTGTTAAAAAATATTTTAACACTTCATTTGTTAAAAAATTTTATATATTTTTTTTTCTTTTTATTTTGGAAAGTCTTTCACCAAAAAAATAAAAAGCTTTTCACGAAAATGTTTATAAGTTAATGCACTATAAATGCGTCAAGACACAAAGCGTTTTCTTTTATTTATTTCTTCTTCAAATTACAAAAGAAAGCACTTAGCGCATCCTACCGATTGCGCCAATTTTAGATTCGATTTTCGCAAACATTAAAAAAAACACAATATTTTGCTTTAACTCCTTTTAATTTTTCTTTTTTTTTCTTTATACAAAAAATAACTTAACTTTACTTTTTAATTTTATTTAATTTTAATTTAATTTTTATTTTATTTTAATGTTTTAATGAATAACGGAGTTTCAGCGTATTATGAGTTTGAAATCCAGATCAGAACTTGATTTTATTCGTTTATTTCCTGATATTTATATAATAATTTTTGCTTATTGAAACAATATTTCGTGGAAACAATAAAAGTAGGATTAGTAGCAATTTTGTCTGTGTGAAAATAATTATGTTTTTATGATAATATTGCAAATGCTGAATTTGCAGGAATGTGTAGATTTACTGAAGGTAAATCTATGCGATAAAAATTATTTACTTTTTTAAAGAATATAGATGTCGTATTAATATAATGAGAATTTTGTCTATGGGAAAGTAATAATATGTATTTATTTCTATAATGTGCAAATGCTGAATTGACAAGAATGTTTTAGATTTATTGAAAATAAATCTATGGGAAAATATTTATATTTAAAATAAAGCTTTCTTATTGTTAGTGGTGTCATTACCGTTTATAACAGTTAATATCTCGATTGGTTAGCACCCTTTTGCATTTAAAAAAGGCACCTATACTCTCTATACGACATTTTATTTCTTTATCAGAGTCGCAGCTCTCGTGTAGCCAAGATCCTAGATATTTAAAACAGGTCACTCGTTCTATGGGAATGTTATCGATGAAGATGGAGGCGTTTGAATGGGGTACTTTGTTTCTAGATCTGATCATATATTTGGTTTTTTTGGTATTCATGTTCAAACCAAATTCTTTGCTGTGATGGTTAACGCTGCTCATTGGGTGTTGCAAGTCTTCGACACTATCTGCAAATATCGTGGTGTCGTCCGCGTGGCAGATGTTATTGTTAAATGTTCCGTGTTTTTTTTTCCTAAGGGGTGGGAATCTTCCAAAGACACCAAGAATTTCCCCCTGGGTAGTGTCAGATTCTTACTGACTAAACCCACCTCCCCCTTTAGCCAATATAATGGGATGAAACCCTTACCTGTGAACGCAGTGTATTGGCTAGGGAGTAGGGATAGGAAGGATAGGAAATGGATACGGAAACATTGAATTGGGAGTGGAACTGTAAGGAAACAATGAATTCGCCTATTATTACTATTTTGCTAACAGTGACTAAAGCCGTCATAACAGTTACAACATGTAGTTGACTCATGTAGTATATAATTCTACCTGAGGTAACTATTGAAGGCAACCCCCACTTTTACTGTAGCGGCTACTATTATTGGTATTAGTATTCTTATTAATATTTTTATTATTTTACTACAGAGTCAGCGCCATCAGTGGATTACAACGTGCAGCAGTATATAATGCCTTACTTGCATGATATAACCAGAGATAGCTCCACTGTAGTAGCTATTATTATTAATATTATAATTATTGTTATTATTACTATTATTATTATTAATATTATTATTGTTATTATTACTACTATTAATTATACGATATACATTATTACGATATAAAAGTACTACATATTTTTTATTTATGACCTGACCAGGGTTTGAACCCAAGCCCTTCGATTGAAAGGTTGGCGACTTAACCACTGCGCCATGAGTCAGTTTACCTTTATTCCTCTATTTTCTTTAGCTATTGACTTTTGAAATATTTTTTCTGAATAGATGTTGAACAAGAGTGGTGACAGAATGCATTCTTGACGTACTTTTCAATGGATTCTGAGATCCGCCGTAGTTACCTCTCCAGATTTTACTGTTTCAGTTTGATGCCAATATAAATTTTTAATGCACTGTATATCTTTACCATCTACATATATCTATATTTTGTAGAATCTGTATTAATTTGTTGTGCTGGACTCTATCAAAAGCCTTTTCATAATCGATAAACCCTAGAAACACATCCTTTTGAACATCTTTGCAATTCTGGACAAGCACTTGGAGCGCTTGATAGACCCTCACGTGTGCCTAAAGCGGATTAAAATCCAAATTGTGATCGCCACATTGCTCCTTCGCATTTCCTGTACAGTCGATTATGAACAATTTTCAAAAACATTTTCAATGTATGGCTCATAAGACTAATAAGTCTGTGCTCATTACACTTTCGAGCATTATATTCTTGGGAAGGGCAATAAAAGTAGATTTAAGCCAGTCTTCTAGAAAAATTGGGGTGTTGTATACGTTGTTAAATATTTTTTCCAATATTTTGATGTTGTCATCGTTAATGAGCTTTAATAATTCAGTGGGTATTTTATCTGGATCTACAGCTTTATTATTTTTAGATGATTCAATGGCTTTATGTTTTTCATCTTTCGAAATAGGTGGTCCTGAAAATTGAACTAGTGATTTGTTTTATGCGATTTCCAATCGACTCGCATCTTAAAACAGTTCTGCAATTTATTTTTCCCACGTTTTGCTTTTTTTCTTCTGGCGTGATGATGACACGTCCTTCACTGTTTGCTAGCACAGCCACTTGTTTTTTCTTGTAAACCCCTGCAGCTTTTTTAATTTTTTTGTACATGTTAAACGTGTCATTCTGGTTCTGCAGTCTTTCTATTTCTGGACATTCTTACTGTAACTATTTGATCTTTGTCTGCCCGAGTTTGGCACGGATTAATATATTTATTCTTTTATATTCGTTTGAATTTTTGTTCCTGTATGGTCTTCTTTCTTCCATCAACATCAGTATCTCTTCCGTCGGGCAATTCTGTTTTGCTGTATATTTTCTTGTGCCTAAATGTTCCTTAGATACATTGTTTATCATCATTATTGTTTGATTCCATAAAAATTGTGTATGCTCCGTAAATGTGCATTTATTTCTGTAGCAATAGTAGTTCTGATATTTTCGTTTTTCAGTTTATCCAGATCTAATCTATTTTGCCGCGGCTGCTTGCGGCGAGCTACTAGTTTTGATTTAATTTTAGCAAGTACGAGATTATGATCTGTCGGTACATCTGTTCCAAAATAAGTACATACTTTTTTCACTGTTGTGCTGAATTTTCTATTAAGTAGTATGAAATCGATTTGATTACGTACAATGTGACTTGTTGTGTCTTGAGGGGATTTCCACGTGTAGAGCCACCGTGGAGGTAATTTGAAGTATGTGTTCATTATTTTAAAATTTTCCTCCTGACAGTATTGTTGTTTTCCTCCTGACTAGTTGATCACCTCTACAATTTCTCACACCTAAACCGAAATTTTCGCAAATATTTTCCACTTTTTCTTTGCCAATTTTTGCATTGAAATCTCCCATAATTATGTTCATCTCGTGGGGTTTTGTTAATTTTAATACTATGGTAATATCTGCGTAGAAATCCTCTACTTTTTCATCAGAATTATCTATAGTAGGCGCATATACTTGGATGATGTTTATCGTTAGTGGTTTTGTGGTTGTGGTTTTAGTGGTTGCACACTTGCACATAATCTACTTATAAAACTTTTTGATTTTTGATTTTGATAGATTCTGAATTAGGACGGATTTTACAATTCGAATCAAAATCAGGGCATACCATTTTTTCAGAGTATTTATACATCTATATGTTACATATCAATTTTTAATTTTTAATAGCCCAGGTATATTTATTTTGATACGTCTTATTTCAATTAACTAAGTATTACGTACAAAAATAAGAGGTGAAACCGGAATTCGGCGTGTGTGGAAAGATTTTCCACGGTACTTCTAAGTGCTCGGCGCTTGACCAGGCAGCAAGCAATATATTAAACTCAAATTTGAACATTAAATTTGTATATGATGATTGTATTCAGTACATACAAAATGTAGATATGGTTCTTCAAAATATTAATTGTGTGGTTAAAAAAAACAATGATTATTTGTGTGAATATAAGCATGAATTTGATATTGTGATAAAAAAAATGAATTAAAACAATGCAGCTTTTAAAAGCTATTGAAGAAAGATATACTGAACGATTAAAAAGTACAAAAAAAGTGCAACAAAAAGAATTTGAAACATTTTCGAAAATCACTGAATTATTTCAAATGGAAAGTGAAAAACTTAATACGACTATTCATAATACGGTATTAAAAAACGATGAACTTTGTGAAGCATTAAAAAACTTTAATGAAAATGAAAGCAAACGAAATGTAGGTCAAAATATTTTTTATTCAGATATTGTAAAACAAAATGCAAGTGTAAGCAAAAATAATGAAATAATGAAAAAAAAAGTACCTTTAGTTATTAAACCGTTAACTAAACAAAAGCGTAATATAACACGAATGGAATTAAACAAGAAGGTAGACCCAAAAAATTTGAAAATTAATAATATTGAAAATAGAAAATATGGAATAATTATTGTGAAAGCGGAGAATATACAGGAAAGAAATAAAATCAAATCTGCAATAAAAAGTAAATTAGAGGAGAAGTATCAAGTCAAAATTCCTACTGAACTAAAACCAAGAATTTAAATAGTACATATTACCGCAAACTATTCGGAGGATGAATTGATAAACAAGCTAAAAGATGAAAATCAACACTTAGAAGTGAGTGAAATCAAATTAATAAAAATGTATAAGGAAAATAAATATAATGATATAAAATATAATGCCATTATTGAAATTGATAAGGAGTCTTTTCCAAAAGTGATTGTAAATGAAAAAGTATCAATTGGTTGGGAACGCTGCAAAGTGTTTGATTCCTTAAGAGTGCTTAGATGTTTTAAATGTAAAGGGTTTAACCATAAATCGGCTGAGTGTAAAAATGATGAAGCTTGTTCAAATTGTCTTGAGAAACATACCAATAGTGAGTGCAAAGAGAAGAAAGTAGTTATCCTTGAATTTTTTCAACCGTAAGTTTGTGGAACATCTTAATTGGATTTATTGAGTAAAAAATTGTTTTTTATTTATACTTTTTGTCCACAAAGTAATTTTATTAATACTTGTATACTGGCGAATACAATTTAATACTTGTATACTGGTATACTTGTATACTGGTATTAAATTGTATTCGCCCTGATGATGGCAGTGATGCCGAAATATATATAGGCTTTATAATAAATAAATATAATAATTTAAGACTTATAAAAAAATAAAATATTAATAAAATTATTTTGTGGACAAAAAGTATAAATAAAAAACAATTTTTTACTCAATAAATCCAATCCAAGAAAGTAGTTAAATGTATTAAATTCATTGAAGCTTATAAGAGGCTCAAACTAAATTTAGATGATGACCACGACACTTGCAGTAAAAACTGCCCAGTTTACCTAAATAAATTAAGCATAATAAAAACGAAAATTGGTTATTAGCAATTACAGTTAAATGCTGACGAATTAGTTAAAAATAATTCGATGAATTTAAGTGAAACTTCACCAAATATTTCTCCTGAACATGCAGAAAACTGCAGTCGTACTACTTTGAAGGAACAAACGGAAAAAGCATTAACCTCAAAATTAATTAATTCAACTAACCAAATAGCTTTAAATAAACCACCTAATAAAAATAATTATTCAAAAAATGTAGCAGTTATTATAATAAAATCAGCAAATTATAATAAAAATAATAAAAAAGTAATAACAAAAGAAACTGCTTGTAAAAAAAATTCTTTAAAAAAAATTAATGACAATGTGTTTAACAAATATCTATCTAAACTATGGGGTAATAAGAAAAACATTATAAACATAAAAACTAAGGTCAATAATGATAATAACATAACAAATAATGGAAATAATAATATTAAATATGAAAATACTAATAATATCAACAATATAAATCCTATTAATGACCTCCGAAATCGCAATTATTCGAATTGGATCAAAGGTGAAACGCTTAATCCTCAAACAAAATCTGAATTGTTAAAGAAAAACCATTTTGTCACACTTGAACCACCAATAGTAAAATTAACACATAAAGCAGTAGAAGAAGGTGACAGTATCTATGTGCTTTCGCGGCTGAGGGATTTCAGAATTTACAATAATGTCAGGCTCTTCCTTTCATACTTTTATGATCATACTGATATACGTTATGCCTGAATTACACAAACTAATTTAAAGGTCTTAATAAATCAAGATCGATTACCAACAAATTACAAGAAACTATGTCAAATATATTTCACTTACCATGAAAGAATAGGAATTTCGAAAGAACACGTCAATAAAGATTTAACTTCATACAGAAGACATATTGATAATAACTATAGAGACTACATTCAAAAAGTTAGAGAAAGTTGGAATAAATATATGACACCCATATCAAAATGATGAACTATATAAATATGGTCAATCAAAATAATTCAATAAATATTTTGTATGTTGATATTAGAGGTATGACGAATAAAATTAGCTTTATTAATTAAGTCACATTCTCCGGATATTGTTATATTAAATGAAATATCGATATCTTCATCCGAAATCTCATTTATGCAAATTACTGAATTTTCATCCATCCATTCCTGCAGAGAAAATAATAGGGTCGGTGGAACAGCAATTTATATAAAAAACAAATTTGCATTTACTTCTCTTGCATTATCAAATTCTGTAAATGAGAAATTTAATCCTATTGGAATTCAACTACTCAATTGTAAACCCAACATCAAAATTAATACAATGTATAATGCTCCTGGCATTGATAAAAACGATTACATCGCTTCGGGGTATTCTCCTATAGGCGTTCAGTAAAAACTGTATCATATTAGGTGATACCAACATCGATTTGCTTTCAAATAATGAAAATACTAATACTTATATTAATATAGTTGAATCGTACAACTTTAATATAATCAATGATACCACTATGAACGGAATTACTGGGCAAGCCGTAAATTGCAGTTGTCAATCTGATTGTAATCATGGAAGCATCCTTGATCACGTTATTGCAATTTTAAAATTCTTAATGCAGCGATCAAATTATCGGATAATCTTATTAGTGACCACAAAGTTTTGGAGATAAATATTGAAAAATTCAATATCATACTCGAACAAAAATTGACAAGAAATATAGAAAAAAGTAACTGCTGCTTTCGAAAACTTAGTTGCGCAAAAAATCCACATATCTAACTCTTATGATGAAATTACGGAATACTCATTTTACTTAATGTAATCAAAATACGTAATAAACTTTATGCTAAAATTCGTAAAAAACAAAAATAACTATGATTTGCAAAATAGGTATAAAAAATTAAAAATTATATTCAAAAATTAATAAAAGAAGCAAAGGATAACTACTTTAACAACCAAATAAGTGAAAGAAGCAACCCTCAACAGCTGTGGAAAGTCATTAATAAGCACTTAAATGTAAACATTTCTAAAGATAGTAATAATAAAGAAAACTGGTGAAAACACTACTTCTGATTTAGAAGCAGCTAATATTTTAAATTATCATTTCGCCAGCTTCGGAAGCAAGTTACATAAAAACTTCAACAACCTTGTAAATAATGTAATAAGTACCCATGATCACATAAATGAGAACTCAATTTATCTTATTCCAACAGTAATGAAATAACACAAATTATAAACTCGTTTAAAACTAACTCATCTTCTGCACCAGATGGCATTTCAATAAAACATATCAAATCAATTAGGCACATAATATGAAACAAGCTTTCTAATATAATAAATTAAATTTTATCGACTGGTGTTTTTCCAAATAGGGCCAAAGAATGTACTATCACTCCAATTTTTAAATCAGAAAAAAGAACAGATGTTAACAATTATACACCAATATCCTTGACATTGTCTATCTAAGATTATTGAAAAGGTTATTAAATGAAGATGTGTTTCCAATGAAGATGAGATAAATTTTATATTTGCCGATAAATTTCACATATGTGAAAAAATGTTTGCGTCAGGTGAAATTAACGTTAAAGATCATTGCCATTCTACTGAAAAATATCGTGGACCTGCTCATGTAGGTTATAATTTAAATTATAAAGACGATTTAACTATACCCATTATATTCCATAACCGTAGTTCATATGATGTACATTTTTTGATTAAAGATATACAAAAAATTGTTGAGGGTAACATAAATGTGCTTCCAGTTTAAATCATTTGTCGTCTTTTTTAAATAATTTCCAATTCTAGAGTCCGAATTTTCTTGTCTAATTTTCTTTTCACATCAAATTGACTTATTAAAAAGAAAAGGAGTATATCCCTAAGACTATTTCAATAGCTATGAGAGATATCCAGAAACAGAATTACCTGCAAAATCTAATTTTTATAATAAATTAAGAGAATAAAGAGATATAAATATATAATATAAATAAAGAGAATATTAGCGATGAAGACTATCTTCATGCACAAAAAGTATGGTGTGATTTAAACCTTAATAACTTAGGAGAGTATTCAGATTTGTACTTAAAAACGGACGGACTTAAATTATTTGAAAAATTTACAGATATAGATATGATTATGTTTATTCAAAGGTAAATATGTGGAGGTTAAAGTCAATGTTCAAAACGCTTTTCTGAAGCAAATAATAAATATTTAGCTGGATATAATACAAATAAACCAAAAAAATATTTAATGTACAAAGATATTAATAATCAGTACGGTTATACAATGACACAATTTTTACCAACAGGGAATTTTAAATAAATTGGCGATACCATGTGAGTTTTCAATAGATAACATTCAGACAATAGAAAACGACTCACCAAAGGTTGCATTTTTGGAATAGATTTAATTTATCGAAGAGAGTTGCACGATTTGAATGCCGATATACCGTTTTGCGGTGAAACTATATGTCCACAACTCTTAACGATAAAGAAAAATATGTCATTCATTATAGAAATTTAAAACAAGCTTTAACACATGGCTTAAAGTTAAAAAAAATTCACAGGATTCTTGAATTTGATCCATCTGCATGGTTAAAAGCTTATATTGACTTAAACACAAGACTAAGAGCACAAGCTACCAATAACATTGATATTGAACATTTTAAACTTAAGAATAATGCTATTTTTGGAAAATGAATAGAAAACGTATGAAAATATTGTAATGTAAAACTAGTTCAAATTGCGAAGGAAGGTATGGCGCCAATTCATTAATTTCTTCGCCTTTTTTCAAAAATAGTACAGTTTTTAAAGAAAATTTAGTATTTATTGAATTATTTAAATCTGAAATATACTTTTGTAAGCTTCTTTATGTTGGTTTCTGTGTTCTGGAAATTTCAAAAGCGCTAATGTATGAATGAAGCCAAACTTTGGTGAAGATTGTACTATATTACATACAGATAGTTTAATTTATCAAATTTCTAATTCCAATATTTACCAGACAATAAAAGAAAATTGTAAAATCGATACTAGTGATTATGCTTTGAATAAAATTTGGGAATACCCAGAGTTAATAAAAAAGTTGTAGGGCTAATGAAAGATGAGTTGAATGGACAAATAATGTGTCATTTTGTTGGACTAAGATCTAAAATGTATGCAATCAAAGTTGAACATAAAGAAAACCTGAAAAAAATTAAAGGTGTTAAAATAAGCGTTGTAAAAAGAGAAATTTGTTTTGATGATTTTCTAAATTGTTTGAATAATTCTGTCGATAAGATGGTTAAACAAAATTTAATAAAATCTCAAAAACATACTGTTGTTAGTAGATATATTACCCAATTGAAACTAGCTTTAAACGCGTTTGATGATAAAAGATTTATTTTAGCAGATGGTTATAAAATGTTACCATGAGCTCATTATGCAATTGAAAATAATTAAGTTTTTTTGTAGAATATAATAAAGAATTTAAAAATACATTTTTACACTTTCTATTTATAATTTTTTTGGAAATGTTGAAAACTCAACTTCTAAGTTGTTGAAAAGATTTATTGCTTTAACCAAGAAATTTATGAATAAATTTAGTTAAGAAATTGCATTATAATTGAAATAGTTCTATTGCATTAGATATAAACTAATAATTACCTAGTTTATGCAGTTTTTAATTAATCAGAATACAAATTCCTAAGAATAAAGAAACTATACATGCATTATGCTTCTAAAAACAGTAGGGGGTATTTGTAACTGCTTTCAAACAGTAGGTAATAATGCTCTGAAAATGCAAAATAGTTCTTTACTTTACTTTGAAAAACGAATAAATTTAAAATCAAATCGAATTCAAAATATAAATTTAAAATGGTAAGATATTTTTTCGATAAATATTATTTCTTTTATCCTTATTATTTTCAACATTCTAGGTTTTCATTAATGAATTAATAGCATTAGGAAAGAGTAAACAAGAGCTTTTTAAAAATATTGTTGTCCTCGCTATAGACAAGATGTATGAAGTTATAATGTTTAAATTTTTAGGTACAAAACAAGGACAAAAAGTACTAATTTGTGAGATAAAGTACCCGTTCGATAATGAAAAAATAACGTTTTACATGCCGGACAGATTTAGCAAACAAGTGTCTAAAGATTCTGCATTAAACGAATTAAACAAAGTAGGCTTCTATATTAAGTTCTTGAGGAGAAAGGAACCGAGATGGAATATGGCTTTATTCGAGTTAATACCAATGACGAGTATTGATTCCCAAAAAAACCTGATGAAATAAAAAAATAAAGACCTTACTATTTAATAAAAGAAAAAAAATTTAATTTTAAATTGTAAAATTGTTTGTATTTGATATTTCTCGGAACAAATATTTTTCAGGCTAGTCCTTTTAAATCAGCCCTTGCTTCTGGAGGGCCGATATCCGGTCCCCAAAGGTCCGGTATCGGTCACTGAGGTCCAATATTGGTTCTTGAGGGTCCCATATCGGTTCCTAAGGGTCCGGGATCGGTCCTTGAGGGTTCGGTATAGGTCCTGGAGAGTCCGGTATCGGTGCTTGAGAGTTCGGTATCGGTACTTGCTAAACGTCCTCGGAGGTTCGATCAGGTTATCCCTCTTTTTTAAAATCGTATTAGGTATATAAATTAGAGGTTTTCAAGTTATTCTAATTTAGTACACAAAATGAGCAGCAAGGTAGTAGCCGATTTACAATTTATTATTGGAAACAATAAACAATATTTTTTGAAAGAATTTGCTTTGGTAGCTGAAGGCTCCCTAATTCCAATATTGTTTGTGTTTAAAGCACCTTATTAATTTGAGAAGTTAAACGAAAATGCTACATACAAAACAAATACAACAAAAATAGAATTAATCGACTTGACTGGGATGATGGATTTATAGAATACTCAGGAATTAATAATATCTTAAATGCATATTTTGCTTCATTTGATGTAATTTACGTAAAAAGGTTTAAGAAGACGGTATTCTTAGATAAATATATTTCAAGATCAGTAGAAGGTAGCAATTTGGATAATAAAATTCCATCTCTTCAATAAATAAGGAATTTCACAACTATTTGCCTTCAACATAAAGAAAACCATTTAAGATGTGCTGTAAAAATTGTATGAACTATATACATATGTATTTAATAAAAGAAAATAATTGGCTTTAAAAATGTTTGTTTTATTTATTGTTGACCAATATATTTTTTCTGACAGAAACATAGGTA
This sequence comes from Poecilobothrus nobilitatus, assembly GCA_947095535.1. Lineage (NCBI taxonomy): Eukaryota > Metazoa > Arthropoda > Insecta > Diptera > Dolichopodidae > Poecilobothrus > Poecilobothrus nobilitatus. Next base: position 220,520,937 of record OX352772.1, read on the forward strand.
TTCCATAAAATAACCTGGAATAGTTGCACTGAGGTATGTGTAAATTCATAGGAATGTAAAAATCTGTTCCAATCTTAGTTTGTTCTTTTCAATACATCTCTCAATATATTTGAAAACGTATTCTCGTACATTCAAATCAGCTCCATTTTTATATGACATTACTGCTTGTATAAAATCTAACATTAGACACAATCGTGTGCATTCATCTAGATTCAATGCAAGTTTTTTAATATGTCCAGAATGATTAAATTTTAGTAGAAATCCTTTTATATTTAATTTTGCTTCGCTTTTTTTAAAATCGTGATCCAAATAATTCATCTCACAAATAACTTTGTGACGTCATTGGAAAAATATTGATCCAGTAAAATGTTAAATATAAAACCCAATTTGAATGTCTATTTTCTGCTTTTTATCCAATAGATATAGCTTAATAAAAGATTTTGCGCTCTTTCATCTTGCGTTGATTTTTCAAATTCTTCTGAATTTGTGGCTTACTCCATCTTCTTTTTTTTTATAAATTGGCGAATTCTATTTTAGAGTTTGGTATTTATAGTTTTTCCAAACATTTTTAAAAATTGTTCGAAACATTCTTTCTATTTTTCTGTCATTTTGGAGTAGGGATGATCTGTGGGATAAATTAAGAAAATATTTCATGCTTTTACAGGAATTTCGTATCCATAGATATAAGAATACTGCCAGCAAACAGATGTTAGTTTACTTTGTAAACATTTATTATTTAAAACAAAATATTTCGATTGATTTTGTAGGCATTTTATGATCTCAATGTGAAAAGGCGGATTTCCAAATGAATCAGAATATTCTTAACACCCTTGCACTGGAATAAATATTGCTAGCCAATGCGTTCCTTTTTCATTGGAAGTATCAGTATTTACCACCAAAATGCTAGGTTTTGAAACTTATTTTGGCAATTGATCAAGAGCATAAACACCTTTAAATATTTTATTGCTTGTCAGTACCTTCAAGTTATTGTTTGTCAGTACCTTCGAAATCTGAAGTGTGTTCATTATCTTGTAAACTAGTAAAAATATCTGTTAGACGAGTATTTTGTCTTATATATTTTTTCAAAAATTCTGCTTTAAGTTTTTCATTTGTTAACACTATATCGAATTTTTCAAGCAAAATTTATTAAGTTGTTAGTTGTTTTTCGTTATGGATATGCTCAAAAGAGTAATTCTTGATATCTGTTCTTTTTAAATCTCTGACAGGAAATTTATACTTTAATTATTTTACAATCGTTTACAATTCTCTTTTATTCCAGCCACAGCAATGATTTTTACAAATATTGTATTAGGGTCGTCCGTGCAGAATGACAAGTCTACTAGAACACAACGCATGGCATAATGATGGGGATGAGTAATCATCCTTTTATATGTTTAAGTAAACATTACGATTTTTGTCTATTTATATATTGGCATCAAATTTTGCAAACACAATGTACGTTAAAGTTGAAGTTAATGGAGAACTTAATCTTGCTTCAATTTTAACAGTTCCCTGATTTAAAAAATTTTGGCAAGAATCTGCTGTTGATCCATCTGCAAATAAATCATTTCATGTATAAACTAGCTTCATGAAACTTTAAATAGCTTTCATCTGCATCATTGAAAAATAGAAAAAAAATCTTATTTTTCTAATGTGAGAGCAATTCTCATGTCAACATTATTTAAAAGTAGTGTGGAAGTATTAAAGAAATCTACATGTAGTTTTCCCATAAATTTCACCATTGCAGAGTTATTATATATTTTCTGTCTTATTTTAGAACCATTATTGCTAAAATCATTATTGTTTTGGGTTTATCTAATTTCCAAGCAGATGCTTCTAAATGTGTTTGACTGGAATCGCTACCACAACTTAATGAAGTTGTTAGGTAAAGCGGTTAGGTATATAATGAGTCGGATGGTGTAATGTTTTTTTTTCATTTAATGTCACATTGCATTGTTTTATCATGGAATCTAATGAATTATTTATAACACCAGTTTGTGGAGTTGGTTTAGAATCAACTTCGCTTCGCTTGTTTTGTCATTTATGCTCCAACTTGATTCATATTTTTTTAATATCTGAACTTTACACTTTATATAGGTGCAGCATAAATCTCTATAAGTGTCACCGCTTCCAAGTGATACAAATTCAATGGTTGACGGTGATGCTTCTAATGAGGCTAAAGGGTTGAAGGCTACCTTCTCTGAACGCAAAATGTTTGTTTGCACTGGTAAAGAAGCAAAAATATTTATATAATTCAGATTTTATTTATTCCATTTTGGCTGAAATTATCGGATTTTTTGGTTTGCTTTTTTCGTCGCTTCAACTTTGAATGCTGTTTTTTAGAAACTTATCGTCTTTTATAGTTTTTCGTCTTCCACCATACGTTGAATGTAATTGATTAACCACTGATTTTCGTAAATTTTTGATACCACTTTTGCCTTGGTCAATTACTGCTTTTTTAATATGCGCCCCTGTTGCTATGTCACCAAGAATGTTTTTACTTGTGTTTACAGCTTCCTTTTTAAAAAGATCCCAACCAGATGAAAGAACTTTTTCAAACGGCGAAATAAACTTCCAAATATGTTACCTAGACCACGACCACGCTGTCTAGTTGGATAAAATTGTAATAAAGGTCCAATATCATTAATTCCTCCTCCTACTTGAGATTAATAATATCTCACGTAAGCTCCTTCCATGTTTGATAGAATATCTAATTTGAGTAGTAGTATTTATATTGTTTGAGTAGTATCGATGCTTTTTAAATTGTAAGACAATTTTTCTTGGATAGTAACTTGAAACAAAATTTATTGCATCACCGTATTGGTTACAGATTTTAATAGCTATAGTTTTAAAATTATTTTTCTCTATAGGTATGTAATGAACATTTTGAAATTAAATATTTATAGGTATTCTACAACTATCTATGTTGATAGCTCTGAATGCCCGTACTTTACCAGTTCCAAAAAAAGATGATTGAACTATATCTGAATAAATCATCGCTATTCCATTCAATTCATCTTTATTATTAGCAACAGCTAATTTGAATAGTTCAGGTAATTTTGTTTTGAAATTTTTTATATTTTTTTTCTGTTGAAATAGTTTAGTTAATAATGTTTTTACATTATAACTATGATCAACTTTTATAATATAGAAACTATCTTTATCAAAAGTTTGCGATATTCGAATTAAACCGTTCCGATTAAATTGTCACATTTTTTTAAATGTTACATTATAGTAATTTTTTGGAGTAGAGATATATGTGAAAACTTCATTAAAAGATTCTTTCAAAACCTGGTTTTGAGTAAATCCAGGCTTAGTAGTTATATTTTTAGTAAATGTTAGTAAAAAATTAAACTTCCAATCATCCAGATGTAATTCCGTATCGTCATAAGAATAATATGTGTAACCTATAGATTTGGTTACTTTGATTTTTTCAAGAAGTTTTTCAATATTTGTTACATAAACGTTATTCTGCCCAATATTAATAAAAGCACATTTCACTTTTTTAAATTCTTCTGTTCGTTTATTGTTTATATAAATTTCTGAAATACCAACTTTCCAATTTCCATTTCATAAATCGAAATGAATAGGTAATTTATTTTTGAATGAAGCTATAGTATTTTCCGGTATTAGTTTTAAATTATCATTGCTAAACAATGTTACATAGAGTTCATCTTGACTATGCATCTTTGTTAACTTCTTCTAAAACACAAAATGTTGTACAATTTATATGTTTTCCATGTTCGCACAGACAATGTTCTTTTGGTTTTCTATGTAAGGACTCATTTTGTTTTCGTTTCTTTGAATCAGGAAAACGTGATACTAGGTGAACTAGGTGAAATTTTATCACCAGCTGATTTTAAATTAGATTTCTTCGCAGATGGAGATAGACCTGCAACTGCTATTACACCATCTCCTTGTGTTTCTAATACACGAAAATCAGAATTTAGAGAAGCTCTTTCGATTAATTTTGCGCCTTTGTTTATCTCAGCTTGAGCTAATTTTTTACCAATATCTCCATCCTCCTCATCATCAGTATCACTCAAATTAAAACTGCTACCATCTGCTGGTTCTTTTTTAGGATCGTATTCAAAGACATCATCTTCAACAAAAGGAATAAAATTTGTTTGTGTATTTGCTGTTTGATATTTAGGTGATATGGTTTCGGTATATGAATTCCGTTTTGAAACTAATTTAGTTTGAGATGCCGCATCAAATGATTTACCAAATGATGATTTTTCTGGTAGTTTCTTTGCGAATCGTCTGTTGATTCCATATTTTATTAAATTTTGTTTATACAAATGCCATTTTTGAAGTGGGTTAAGTTTTTTGTCATACAGAATCTTTTTCATTTTTTGTTGCAATGAATTGTAATAACAATCATTCGCTGCATTATGTCTTACTGAGAAGTTTGCAATTAACATTTTTCTTTTAGCTTTTACACCTTCTTTGTTAACACGCTAAGAGTCTTAATTGTTTTTTATGTTTTTTTAGTTTTGTTTTTGCGATGGTCATATTTTATTGTTTCCATTTAACACATTAATTGCAATTTCAGCAATAGTTTTTATTATATCGTCATCACAATATTTTAGAATATTTTGACGAAAATTCCTATTGCTGCATTTTTCTAGTAGACATGTAACATATGTCGGTTTATATTGAACCGTTTCAAATCTTAAGCAATTGTTTAAATCTTTGCTAGCACAAAAACAAACGCAATATTCCTCTGAGAATATGTTGGTTCTAATTCTAAACAATTCGTTAACGTCTTGTGTTAAATCTAACACAATATAATCATGTGGGTTGATGTTGACTCATTATACACCCGAGCCAGGAGCCTGTTATATTTTCCGGATATAGTTCTCTAGCTAGAGAAAAAATCTGTGATTTATCTCTAGGGTTTTTAAAAACCAAATATTTACAATTTTATGAAATATCTCGTGAGAATTTCCCCTGATAATAAACATTTTGCGTTAATAATATAATAGACAAATTACAGTGGTGCGAACCTTTAGTAAAAAGTTCACATACTTGTTTGTTTGCTGATTCTTACATTAAACATCTAAAACAATTAAAGCGGGTTTATTTTCATTTTCACTTCATTTTTCTTCCGGAATTGCGGTATAAAAAACTATATAAGCTTGAAAATAGCTTGAAGCTTGAAGTAGTCAAGGTAATGTGCATTTAATTAAGATTTTTTAATTTTTATCGCAAAACGATAAATATTCACTACATACTATAGGATAATTTCCTCCTTAGTCTAGGTGGTTAGAGCGCAAACTTTGCAATCTAACCACTGTGGTGGTTCCCGGGTTCGATTCCCGGTAGGAGATACCATAATATATACAATATAAATAATATCAAATATATATCCTTATATTCAATATTATTATATCATAATATGCCATACCTAAAACAAAAAAATAACACAAATAATTAGTAACAAATAAATATAAAATATACCTATAACCGTGATTACTGCTATATTCTATAACTTGATAATGAATACTAAATAAGAATAATAATAACCTATAATACATACATGTGCGTATATCAAATTGATGGAGACGGCATAAGTGACAGGTATGATTAATGTAATTGAATTGTCATACACAATTACAATGGCAACACGCGCCAACTACATGACACGGTTTCTCTACTTGACCGATAGATGACCCTAGGAAAAAATTAGAAGATGACATTTTGTGGATAGCAACAGTAGACCAATCACCTACTTTGTGAAGAAAAATGATTAGCGAAATTGAAACAGAGCATCGGAATAGAAATAGGATTGAAAATACGGTATCGACAATTGGCACACGTTTAAGGACAAGATTTGCACAATGGAATATTAGACATTAAGAGAAAATTCTAGATTAGCCCAAGTCGAAAAAGAAATGCAAAGATATGGAATTGGGATCCTTGGGCTTAGCGAAGTTAGATGGAATAACTACGGGGGATTGATTACAGCAAATAATAACATGTTCATATACTCAGGAAATGGTAATAATTTGGGGTAATAATTAAGGGGTAAATAGTATTGGAGTTGGAATACTAATAGACAAGAAACATAAGAACAGCGTAATAAATTGGAAGGCTGTCTCACAAAGATTAATGACTGTAAGGCTAGCTACCAAGTACAAAAATATAACAATAATACAAGGTTACGCGCCAACAGAAGTTGCAAAAGACGAATATAATGGTGAATTCTATGCTAAATTTACATCAGATATAGTAATAATCATGGGTGACTTCAGCGCAAAAGTTGGAAAGAGAAATCCAAGCGAAGAATGTCAAGTTACAGAGTTACATGGAATAGGAATCAAGAACAACAATGAGGAAAGGCTAATAGATATATGCCAAGAATTTGGTCTGATAATTGGAGGCACACTATTCACACATAAGGAAATACACATGTACACTTGGACATCACCTGATGGAAGAACGAAAAACCAAATTGAGCATATATGCATCAGCAGAAACTGGCGATCATCATTACTAGATGTCAAAACTTGGCGGGGTGCAGATACACAAACAGAACATATGCTACTTACAGCCGACTTAAGAATTAAGGTAAGACATATTCAACCAAAATCCAGAAGAAGAAAAATACTAAATATAGCCAAACTCAATATAGATAATAAGAAAAATGAAGTAATAGACAAAATTTAGAAATAATATAGAAGAGGAACCCCAAATAGAGAACAGGAAATGCTGGAGAAGAAATCTTGGGAAGCAAAGAACACAACAGAAAAGAATGGATCTCAGATGAAACATGGAACAAAATACTTCTGAGAAGAAACATTAAAACTTTACTACTAACAAATAATAGTAAGGAAATGAAAGAACATCATAAGACCATATGCAGAGAGATAAAGAAGGGATAAAAGAAAATTCATAAGCAATATCTCTTTAGAAGCCCAACAAGCAGCTGACCAATACAACTCAAAACAACTATTCGCTAAAATAAAAATCCTATCCAACCAGAATTCAAGTAGAGATCACCCAATCAAAGACAAGAACGGTAAACTACTAACATCGACTAAAGAACAATTGGATAGATGGAAACAGCATTTCAACACAAATAAAGGTTATACATGACGCCCTAGCCCGTGGGGGCACACTGGGAGTACAAGTATAAATATCAACATCAGTACTCCAACAGTACGGGAGCTAGCGGAAATAATAAACAAACTTAAAAATAATAAGGCTGAGGGTACAGATGTCATAGGAGCTGAGCTGGTCAAAGTAGACACTCTACAAAGTGCAAGGTTCCTGCAACCCATAATCAAAAAAATGTGGCGAAATGAAGAAATTAGTTCCCAATGGAAAAAGGTATCATTGTAAAGATCCCCAAGAAAGGCAACCTAAGTAACTGTAATAACTGGAGAGGAATAACATTACTCAATACTATACACAAGATACTGGCCCTAGTTGTTCTTAGTAGAATTGAGGAACACATTGAAAGTGCCTTAAGAAAAGAACAAGTCGGTTTCCGTAAAGAACGAAGTTGTACAGAGAATGCAAACACTTTAAGAATAATCCTGGAACAATCAAAAGAATTCAATGCACCCATTTATATAGCATTTGTCGATTTCAAGAGAGCATTCGATGAGATAGATAGAAACGCAATATGGGAAGCACTTAAAAGGAAGAACATTCCAGAAAAAGTCATCAAGATAATTAGAGTAATGTATAGCAACACAGAAGCTCAAATTCTCCATAAGGGTATTCTAAGCTACCCTGTAATAATTAGAAATGGAGTAATATTCAATATAACAATTGACGAAGTCATGAAGAAGACCAATAAAAACTCATCCAGAGGTATAAACTGGTACCTCACATAAAAGCTGGAAGATTTGGTCTACGCTGATGAGATTAGCCTACTTACACAAACACACGAAGATATGCAACAAAAAATCAATAAGATAGCAGAATGTGCTGCGGAAGTTGGCTTGGAAATAAACATTAGCAAAACAAAAATTATAAGAGGGAATACGAACAACACAAGACCAATTACAATTAATGATACATTAGTAGATGTAGATAAATTCAATTACCTAGGCAGTAATACTACTAAAGAAGGTGGTACAAAAGAGGACATTAATAATAAACTAACGAAAGCCAGAGCAACATTTGGAAGAATGTGGAGAATATGGAGGTCATCCCAAATTGCAAGAAAAACCAAACTTAGAATAATCCAAGCATGTATAAAATCTGTCCTCTTGAATGGTAGTGAAACTTGGCTAGTTAATAAAAAAGAAACATACAAACTACAAGTATTTGTAAACAAGTGCCTCCGAATTATATGCACAACATACTGGTGGATAGGTGACATTCTTAAGATCCCTAAGCTGCATAGCCAGGCAAGTCCTGGAATGGAACCCTCAAGGAAAGAGAAATGTTGGTAGACCTACAAATACATGGCGTAGAACAGTAGAGCGAGAAATAACAGAACTAAATAAAACATGGTCACAAATGAAAGTCATAGCACTAAATAGAAATAAATGGAAAGGCTTTGTGGAAGCCCTATGCTCCCAAAGAGAGTAGAAAGGGGAAAAAAAACATACTTTGGGATATTTTTAATAATTTCATAACACTACATATTTCCAATATAATATAGTCTATTCAAAATTTAAGATCGTTGATAGATGCTCCCAATAACTTCGATGGTTCCAATTCGGTCCTAGAGGTCAGCTACGGTCCCTGTAACTGCCAAAGGGTCCCTTTTATATCATACTACCAAAGCACTAATTCCATCTATTTTTTTAATGTTCAAACCTTCCATCATGAGATCCTAAATCTCGATCTTATTCCAATTCTCCAAACCTGCCGAATTCTCAACTTTTCCTTTTCCAAATCTCTAAACTTGCTGAAGCTTCTACGCTTATAACATTGTACCAAAGTCAAACCACATACCTTTAAAGCTTTTTAAACCCATTTAATAATTTAATTTTAAAATTACATAATACATATTCTCATACTTTAATATTAAATTCAAACCCATAATAACCTTCATTCAATCATATACATAATATATATTTCCCGTATAATAACTTGTTTTTATTCTGATTATAAAATTTATTCAAATTATAAATTTATTTATTTATAATATATATTTCCCGTATAAATAACTTGTTTTTATTCTGATTATAAAATTTTTTCTGCATTAACTTGTTAACTTTCAAAAATATTATATGAGTTTATATTACACTTAAAAACAACGTCGGCTTAATAACACGTTAACTAACATCAAAAGCTGTTTAATAGAATTCTATTTCCAAGCTTCTTTACATTTATATATTGCACAAATAAACAATTGCAATAATATTAATTTCAAGGTTAACCCATATTTTGATACTACATGGTCATGAGGTAATTTCCTGTAGCCAAATTGGTATAGCTATACTACTAAATTTATTGAAAAGAGTTCTACTGTACTCCTTTTTATCATAGTTTCGATAATGATTATGATAGCTTATGATTATCATAGTTTTATATATTCTGAGTAAACAAGTCTAATCCAATGCATACACAATTTTGTAAATATTTAAAAAGGTGTGAAATTGTTATATTACATTAATTATAATAATATTAAATAAAAAAAATAAAACGTTATTATTTTTAATCCTCTTAAAATTTGTGACCTCATTTGTGATTTGTGTAGGCGCCTAATGTTTTTTTTAAATTTCTCTGCAAGATAGACATGTGGATTTTTAACTGGTGTTAATTCAGGCTCATAAAAAGAACCGGTTATTGGATAATTTGTGTAATCAAGTAAATTGTTTAATATTGTGTCAGTTCTTTTAATTTTTGCAATTGTAAATATTTCTGTTGACTAGTTGGGTTTATAACCTTTTGCAAAATTACCTTCCAATTTGTTTATACGAACATAATTGTTACAAACGGTAATGACACCACTAACAATAAGAATTTATTTAAGCTTTATTTTAAATATAAATATTTTCCCATAGATTTATTTTCAATAAATCTAAAACATTCTTGTCAATTCAGCATTTGCACATTATAGAAATACATATTATTACTTTCACATAGACAAAATTCTCATTATGTTAATACGACACCTATATTCTTAAAAAAAATAAATAATTTTTATCCCATAGATTTACCTTCAGTAAATCTACACATTCCTGCAAATTCAGCATTTGCAATATTATCATAAAAACATAATTATTTTCACACAGACAAAATTCCTACTAATCCTACTTTTATTGTTCCCACAAAATATTGTTTCAATAAGCAAAAAATAAAATATAAATATCAGAAAATAAACGAATAAAATCATGTTCTGATCTGGATTTCAAACTCATAATACGCTGAAGCTCCGTTATTAATTAAAACATTAAAATAAAATAAAAATTAAATTAAAATTAAATAAAATTAAAAAGTAAAGTTAAGTTATTTTTTGTATAAAGAAAAAAAAAGAAAAATTAAAAGGTTTAAAACAAAATATTGTGTTTTTTTTAATGTTTGCGAAAATCGAATCTAAAATTGGCGCAATCGGTAGGATGCGCTAAGTGCTTTCTTTTGTAATTTAAAGAAGAAATAAATAAAAGAAAACGCTTTGTGTCTTGACACATTTATAGTGCATTAACTTATAAACATTTTTGTGAAAAGCTTTTTATTTTTTTGGTGAAAGACTTTCCAAAATAAAAAGAAAAAAAAATATATAAAATTTTTTAACAAATGAAGTGTTAAAATTTTTTTTTGCAAAAATAAAAAATAAGAAAATTTTATCAAACGAAGTGATAAAAGTTTAAAATAAAACTAACACACTGTATATTTCTTTTTAATTCTATTGTATACAAAAAAAAACAAAAGATAAATTTTGAAAATTTTTATATAAAAATTGAAAACATAAGTGAAATTAAATCAAAAAAAAAAAAAAAAGGGGAACCTATATATATTTAAAAATTATAAACTAATAAAAATAAAAAAATTATTTGCAATGTTTGTCGATAGTGACGACGAGGACACAATCCCATTTTACCCTCCGTGTACATGGGAAGAATAAGAACAATATTATAACATAAATTAAATTATTTATTATTAAAAAAAAAAATAATATATATGAAATTCAAAAATAAAAAAATCTTTTATTACATAAAGGTTATTATATTATATAAACTTCAAATAAATATATAAAATTATAAATATTTTTTTTGAAAAAAAAAACAAAACCAAAAATTAATAAAATCTAACTATATGGTGATTGCGAATATTAAATCCAGTTCCTGTATTCCTTTTATCCTGTACATTGCTGCTTAGTTCCTGTTCATCTCGTTGCTGCCTAAGTTTCTGTTTATGCCGAAGCTGATCAACATCAAAAACAACTTTAAAATTTTAACGTAAGCAATAATTTAGAAATTTTAAACTATTAAAATTATAGAAATAGCGATTAGTACAATTAGGTTAAGGTTTAAAAAAAAAAAACCCCAATAGAAAGCGTTCTTGCAATATTTAAAATTAGTAATGGTTTTTTTGTAAAAAAAAAAAATTATATTTAAGTAATTATTATAATAAAAACAAAAATGACTGAAACTCAATTAAGCCTTACTATTGACCCCCTGAAATATCTCGATAAATTACCCGACTTTACTGGAAACTTTAAAAAACTACAAAATTTCACAGATTTGGTTGATAGGGTAAGCCCTTTATTAGGCAAATATGACGACATAAGTCAAAGTATATTTGCAGACTTGATTAAATCAAAACTTAAGGGAAAAGCGGGGGAAGTAGTGGAAATAAACAACCACATTAAGAACTGGACTGAAATAAAAGACGTCATTGTACAAAATTTTAGCGATCGGTGTAGTCTTGAAGAACTTTTTGACCAACTGAGAGCTACCACCTTTAAGACAAATTCCGTCGATTTCTACAACGAAATTAAAAATACATTAAGAAGATTAAATATAAAAGTTAGCTTAGAATTAGGAGCCAACTCAACAGTTGCTCAACAAACAATTAGTAATAATCAAAACTCTGCTCTAACTATTTTTAAGAACAAAATGCCTGAACCAATGCGTTCAATTTTATATTGTCGTGACCCTAAAACACTTGAGTCCGCCATTGACATTTTACATGAAGCATGCTACGCACATATTAACCTTAATAATTTTAGTGGGCAAAAGACATTTAATTCTATTAATAAAAATAAAAACTTTTCTGATGACCCAATCACCAAAACCAATTACAATTATAATCGTACCAATAATAACGCTACTATCAATAATTCTAGAAACTTTAATAATACAAAGTTTCATAATAGCAACTACATTAGGAACAAGCAAAATAATAACAATTTTAATAGGAACAACCAAAATAATAACAATTTTAATAGGAAGAACCAAAATAATAACAATTTTAATAGGAACAACCAAAATAATAATAACAACTATAGGAACAATCAAAATAACAGTATTTATAACAATAGGAACCACCAATGGAATTCCTCTCAAAATCGAAATTCAAACTATTATAATCCCAATAATAGTAACAACTACCCACACATGAACAACCCATTTGTAAATAATAGTAATTTTGCAAACAATTATAACAGAAATAATCAAAGTTCTGAATCTGAACCAATGGAAATAAACATTGGAGAAACACAGAAAAGTGTTAACAAAACAGAATTACCAGCAAATTTTCTTTTAACTGCCTCCAATCTCAATTACCATATATCTTAGTTAGTGGGAATATTAGACCACTTAAATTTATAATAGATACTGGAGCAACACAGTCTATTATAAATCCTAACCTTTGTCATCCAATGTATTTAACAGAACTTCAAACCCCCATAATTATTAAAACTGATGTAAAAATAACAAGATGTAAAAATAACTCATAAAGCAGTTATACCTCTTTTTAAAGAATAGTGAGACTCAACAAAGGAGGTTGAAATGTATGTCTTTCCTTTTTATGACAATTATGACGGGCTAATAGGCAATAATATATTAATGCCATTAAAAACTAAAATCGACGTAGGTCAACAACTTTTAACCACACTTTATAATGAAATCCAATTACATTTTAAAAATAAAAATAAAGAAACAAAATATAATATTACTCAGAAAGGTGAATATGAATTAACTATACCAGTACTTCAAAAAGATGGTCTCGCTTATCTGCAGGAAAGGAAGTCCTCAGATGGCGAAATCACAATTCAAGAAGGAATATATGAAGTACAGAACTATACAACCGTTGTAAAAGCAAATATTCTTAGTAGCGGTAATGAATCTATAACTTTTTCACCATTAGAAACTGAGATTGTAAATCATAATAACTTTAATATAATTTCTGAAACTGATAACAAATTTAATGTCCTAAGCGAAATTCGTAATGAACATTTATCCAACTTTGAAGAAATGCATTTATTACAAGTTATAAAACAATACTCGCATTTATTCTATAACGAAAACATCGTATTCGTACTATTAATGACGTTCCAATATTCACTAAGTCTTATAGATACCCTCAAATTCACAAAAAGGGAGTACAAAGGCAAATTAACGAGATGTTGGACAAGGGCATTATTAGGCCTAGCAACTCCCCATATTCTGCTCCTGTCTGGATCGTCCCAAAGAAAGAGGACGCCAGTGGGACACAGAAATGGAGACTCGTTATTGACCATAGGAAACTAAACGAAATTACTTTGGACGATAGGCATCCTATACCAAATATAGATGACATTCTAAGTAAATATAGATGACATTCTAAGGGAAGATGCCAATATTTTACCACGTTAGACCTTGCTAAAGGTTTCCACCAAATAGAAATTGACGAACGCGACATTCACAAAACCGCGTTCACTGTCGAGAATGGACATTATGAATTTATTCGAATGCCGTTTGGACTTAAAATAGCACCAGCTACCTTCCAACGGTTAATGAACCATGTTTTAAAAGACTATATAAATAAAATTTGTTTCGTGTATTTAGATGACATCATCATCTTCTCAGCATCTATCGAAGAACACATAGATTCGCTGAAAAAAATTTTTAAAAGGCTCAAAGAAGCCAAATTAATGATTCAATTAGATAAATCGGAGTTTATAAAAAAAGAAACTGAGTTTCTTGGTCACATTGTGATTTTAGAAGGAATAAGACCAAATCCTAAAAAAATTGAATGCGTCAAAGACTTTCCTATTCCCAAAACTCCAAAACAAATTAAACAATTTCTCGGACTATCAGGATATTACAGGAAATTCATTAAGGACTATTCCAAAGTCGCTAAACCAATGGCAAAATACTTAAAGAAAAACGTAAAACTAAAAATTAATAATCCTGAATATGTTCAAAGTTTCGAAACTCTCAGAAGACTACTTATAAATGAACCAATCCTTATTTATCCCGAATTTAACAAAACTTTTACTCTTACAACAGACGCAAGCAAATTCGCTCTTGGTGCCGTACTATCCGTGTGTTATGATAGTCATACTCTTAACGAACATGAAGTACACTACAGTACAATAGAGAAGGAATTATTGGCAATCGTGTGGGCCACAAAGTACTTTCGCCCTTACATTTTCGGAAGAAAATTCGTAATTGAGACATACCATAAGCCACTCCAATGGTTCTTCTGCATAAAAGAACCTAACTCAAAACTGGTTCGTTGGCGTCTCAAGCTTTCCGAATTTGATTACGAAATCAAATATAAAAAAGTTGTTCAAAACGGTAACGCCGATGCTTTATCACTTATAGAAGTAAACCTTAATGAAGAGCAAATGTTCGGAAATAACGAGACAAATGAACTTATTAAAAATAATAGTATACCAATTAGTAAATCTCCTTTAAATGTATTTAAAAATCAAATTTCTATTTATAAAACAAATTCAGGTTCTCTTAGAATTAGGAACTTATAAATATTTAATAAATGTAAGAAAGTAATTTACACTAAAAATTTCGATGAACAAACAGCCATTACTGTCTTGAAAAATCATTTTAATCCCAAAACTATCAATGCAATTTATATTGAAGATTCTAATATTTTAGAAACCTTAGAAAAAATATTTTTCGAACATTTTTCATCTAGTGGCCAATTAAAGTTAATTAAATGTAACAACTTATTAGAAGATATAGTAGACGAAGAGCAACTTGCCGAAATTATAGAAAAATAGCATTTAAAAAATAATCACCGCGGAATTTCAGAAGTATGCAATGAACTGAAGTTACTATACTACCACCCAAAGTTATGCGATAGAGTAGCGCAATTTATAAACAACTGCGAGATTTGTAATCTCGAAAAATATGAAAGAAAACTCATAAAAACAAAGTTCAAAATAACAGAAACACCTTTAGGTCCAAACCAAATAGTCCATATTGACGTTTTTTATAGCCTAGATCAAACATTAATTTTAACGTTTATCGATAAATTTACTAAGTTTGCGCAAGCAATCAAAATTAATTCCCGAACTTGGACCGAATTCAAAAGACCCGTTTTACAATATTTATCTATTGTTGGAATTTAAAAAAAAAATAGTAGTTGATAACGAATTAGGGATCAAAGCCTTCCCGTTACGGGAATTTCTTCAAAATCAATATATTGAAATTCATTATACCTCAGATAATAATCATACTTCGAATGCCGATGTCGAACGTCTGCACAACACTATTAACGAACATATTAGACTATTTAAACATGACGAACGAGTAAATTTGGACACCGTTGAGGAAAAAATTCTAAAAATTATAGCAATGTATAATAATACTATTCACTCGATAACCAACCATAAACCCATCGACTTCGTAATAAAATTCTAAAAATTAAAGACAAAACAATAGATGCTCTTAATAAAAATAGAACCGATATTGAAATATCTCCCGGTTTAAACTTTGTAAAAGATCCGCGAGAGGGAAAAAACCACTCGCAATTCAGAAAAATGGAAATAGAAATATTAGATGAAAACCATATAACTAATAAAGATACTGGTCTAAAGTATTATAATTCTCACGTCAAACCCAAAAAGAGATTTCAAGATAATAGTAACCCATCGGTCAAAGCAAAAACAATAAAAGTTAAAAAGGAAAACGAAATCAAAATCAAACTACAAATTAAAAAACAAAAAAAAAAATATATATATAATAAAAAATACATACTTCTTTTCAGATCACAATGTTCAAAATTACCCTCTTAATTATAATATTCATACCTTTAATATTATCACAAAAATTAGAAGTACAAAACATTGATAACAACATTGATTTTATTACAATAAATCTAGGTAATAGAAAAATTATCAGAGATTTTCAAAAGGTATTACATATCATAAACATAACAGAATATGAAAACAGTAGAGTACTAATACACAAAAATATTGAACTAATACAACTAAATTTTAGTAACCCTATGTACAATACAATTAAATGTAATTTCGATCTACTAGATAAAAATATAGATAATCTTAAACCACACAAAAGACATACAAGAAGTTTATTTAACGGAGTAGGAACAGGACTAAAATACCTTATCGGTACAATGGACTATAATGATGAACAAGCTATTAACGAACAAATTGAAGCATTATCTAAGAACTCCATATCCCTTATTAACGAGAATAATAAACAAATACTAATTAATAATCAAATTTCTAACCAAATCAAAAATATCACAAAGCAAATTAAAATTCAACAAAATACAATTTCGGAATACCTAAATTCTTTTAATATTATATACAATTATATACAATTTTAATATTATATGTATCAAATTAATTATGATATAGACCTACTCAAAACTCACGTTGACGATATGGAACAAGTAATACTTACAAGTAAATTAGGCATACTATCAAAAAACATTTTGACAGAAAAAGAACTAAATATGCTTTCTGATTTTGAAAGCATTCAAGAAATTAAAATTACCGTAAAATTTTATTTAGAACAAATTATTATTATATTACTAATTCCAGAATATAGTGCAAGACCGCTTTCTGAAATTCACATTGAACCAATACCAAATAAAAATAATAAAACTACTCTATTAGAGAACTATAACGTTCTTATAGACGACACTAATATTTGTTACAACTCAAATGTCGAAAATAATTTAAAGAAAAACTTAAAAATTATGAATGAATGATTAGAAAACTTAGAAACTTAGATATTATGAAAATGAATGTATCAATAGTATATTTAAATTTGAAAAAGCACATTGTAATATGCAAAAATTTTTAAATAAAGAAGTTAAAGAAATAATTCAAGGCATAATTATAACCAAAAATATTGGAAAAACAACACAATATACAACACAATTGTAATAATTTAACATTACTATAACAGTATTTTACCACAATAATGTAATTTAATAACAATATTTTACCACGTTAGACCTTGCTAAAGGTTTCCACCAAATAGAAATTGACGAACGCGACATTCACAAAACCGCGTTCACTGTCGAGAATGGACATTATGAATTTATTCGAATGCCGTTTGGACTTAAAATAGCACCAGCTACCTTCCAACGGTTAATGAACCATGTTTTAAAAGACTATATAAATAAAATTTGTTTCGTGTATTTAGATGACATCATCATCTTCTCAGCATCTATCGAAGAACACATAGATTCGCTGAAAAAAATTTTTAAAAGGCTCGAAGAAGCTAAATTAATGATTCAATTAGATAAATCGGAGTTTATAAAAAAAGAAACTGAGTTTCTTGGTCACATTGTGATTTTAGAAGGAATAAGACCAAATCCTAAAAAAATTGAATGCGTCAAAGACTTTCCTATTCCCAAAACTCCAAAACAAATTAAACAATTTCTCGGACTATCAGGATATTACAGGAAATTCATTAAGGACTATTCCAAAGTCGCTAAACCAATGACAAAATACTTAAAGAAAAACGTAAAACTAAAAATTGATAATCCTGAATATGTTCAAAGTTTCGAAACTCTCAGAAGACTACTTATAAATGAACCAATCCTTATTTATCCCGAATTTAACAAAACTTTTACTCTTACAACAGACGCAAGCAAATTCGCTCTTGGTGCCGTACTATCCGTGTGTTATGATAGTCATACTCTTAACGAACATGAAGTACACTACAGTACAATAGAGAAGGAATTATTGGCAATCGTGTGGGCCACAAAGTACTTTCGCCCTTACATTTTCGGAAGAAAATTCGTAATTGAGACATACCATAAGCCACTCCAATGGCTCTTCTGCATAAAAGAACCTAACTCAAAACTGGTTCGTTGGCGTCTCAAGCTTTCCGAATTTGATTACGAAATCAAATATAAAAAAGTTGTTCAAAACGGTAACGCCGATGCTTTATCACGTATAGAAGTAAACCTTAATGAAGAGCAAATGTTCGGAAATAACGAGACAAATGAACTTATTAAAAATAATAGTATACCAATTAGTAAATCTTCTTTAAATGTATTTAAAAATCAAATTTCTATTTATAAAACAAATTCAGGTTCTCTTAGAATTAGGAACTTATAAATATTTAATAAATGTAAGAAAGTAATTTACACTAAAAATTTCGATGAACAAACAGCCATTACTGTCTTGAAAAATCATTTTAATCCCAAAACTATCAATGCAATTTATATTGAAGATTCTAATATTTTAGAAACCTTAGAAAAAATATTTTTCGAACATTTTTCATCTAGTGGCCAATTAAAGTTAATTAAATGTAACAACTTATTAGAAGATATAGTAGACGAAGAGCAACTTGCCGAAATTATAGAAAAATAGCATTTAAAAAATAATCACCGCGGAATTTCAGAAGTATGCAATGAACTGAAGTTACTATACTACCACCCAAAGTTATGCGATAGAGTAGCGCAATTTATAAACAACTGCGAGATTTGTAATCTCGAAAAATATGAAAGAAAACTCATAAAAACAAAGTTCAAAATAACAGAAACACCTTTAGGTCCAAACCAAATAGTCCATATTGACGTTTTTTATAGCCTAGATCAAACATTAATTTTAACGTTTATCGATAAATTTACTAAGTTTGCGCAAGCAATCAAAATTAATTCCCGAACTTGGACCGAATTCAAAAGACCCGTTTTACAATATTTATCTATTGTGGGAATTTAAAAAAAAAATAGTAGTTGATAACGAATTAGGGATCAAAGCCTTCCCGTTACGGGAATTTCTTCAAAATCAATATATTGAAATTCATTATACCTCAGATAATAATCATACTTCGAATGCCGATGTCGAACGTCTGCACAACACTATTAACGAACATATTAGACTATTTAAACATGACGAACGAGTAAATTTGGACACCGTTGAGGAAAAAATTCTAAAAATTATAGCAATGTATAATAATACTATTCACTCGATAACCAACCATAAACCCATCGACTTCGTAATAAAATTCTAAAAATTAAAGACAAAACAATAGATGCTCTTAATAAAAATAGAACCGATATTGAAATATCTCCCGGTTTAAACTTTGTAAAAGATCCGCGAGAGGGAAAAAACCACTCGCAATTCAGAAAAATGGAAATAGAAATATTAGATGAAAACCATATAACTAATAAAGATACTGGTCTAAAGTATTATAATTCTCACGTCAAACCCAAAAAGAGATTTCAAGATAATTGTAACCCATCGGTCAAAGCAAAAACAATAAAAGTTAAAAAGGAAAACGAAATCAAAATCAAACTACAAATTAAAAAACAAAAAAAAAAAAAATATATATAATAAAAAATACATACTTCTTTTCAGATCACAATGTTCAAAATTACCCTCTTAATTATAATATTCATACCTTTAATATTATCACAAAAATTAGAAGTACAAAACATTGATAACAACAATGATTTTATTACAATAAATCTAGGTAATAGAAAAATTATCAGAGATTTTCAAAAGGTATTACATATCATAAACATAACAGAATATGAAAACAGTAGAGTACTAATACACAAAAATATTGAACTAATACAACTAAATTTTAGTAACCCTATGTACAATACAATTAAATGTAATTTCGATCCACTAGATAAAAAGATAGATAATCTTAAACCACACAAAAGACATACAAGAAGTTTATTTAACGGAGTAGGAACAGGACTAAAATACCTTATCGGTACAATGGACTATAATGATGAACAAGCTATTAACGAACAAATTGAAGCATTATCTAGGAACTCCATATCCCTTATTAACGAGAATAATAAACAAATACTAATTAATAATGAAATTCCTAACCAAATCAAAAATATCACAAAGCAAATTAAAATTCAACAAAATACAATTTCGGAATACCTAAATTCTTTTAATATTATATACAATTATATACAATTTTAATATTATATGTATCAAATTAATTATGATATAGACCTACTCAAAACTCACGTTGACGATATGGAACAAGTAATACTTACAAGTAAATTAGGCATACTATCAAAAAACATTTTGACAGAAAAAGAACTAAATATGCTTTCTGATTTTGAAAGCATTCAAGAAATTAAAATTACCGTAAAATTTTATTTAGAACAAATTATTATTATATTACTAATTCCAGAATATAGTGCAAGACCGCTTTCTGAAATTCACATTGAACCAATACCAAATAAAAATAATAAAACTACTCTATTAGAGAACTATAACGTTCTTATAGACGACACTCATATTTGTTACAATTCAAATGTCGAAAATAATTTAAAGAAAAACTTAAAAATTATGAATGAATGATTAGAAAACTTAGAAACTTAGAAATTATGAAAATGAATGTATCAATAGAATATTTAAATTTGAAAAAGGACATTGTAATATGCAAAAATTTTTAAATAAAGAAGTTAAAGAAATAATTCAAGGCATAATTATAACCAAAAATATTGGAAAAACAACACAATATACAACACAATTGTAATAATTTAACATTACTATAACAGGTAACAATTTAATAATGTACGAAAATTGTAAAATTAAAATAAAAGAAAAAACTTATGAAAATTTTTATACTAAAATTAATGACAAAATAATTTTACCTTTCTATACCACAAAAATAATTGAAAATAAAACTTTGAATTAAATAAAATTTGAAGAATTTCATGTAAAAAATATAGAAAACGAGGAAGAATACAGTTGCCTTTGTCAACTCTTAGATACCCGTATGACCCGTTAGTATGCCTATCTCTCTGCTTATAATATTATTTTTTTAATTTTTTAGTATTTTAAAATAATTTGGGTGAAATTTTATAATTTCTAGAACTGTGGGTTGTACATATATTCAAACTATATGTTTATACATTCTTCAAAAGCAGATTCTAACCTTCCGAATAACGATTATCTATCTAACTTTTCCAAATATGCTATAGTACCATTTAATACTAAGCGGCAAATGTATAATGCCTAAGTTTAATAATTTATACTATACATATGTATAAATTATTTATCGTACGGTATAAAAAATGTGAAGAATTGATTTTTCTGGAATTTTGAGGAGCTGTAAGTCCGGAATCCTATATAATTAAAAAAACCCGTTAACATACGTAAAAATATATTATTGAACCTTTAATTTTCATGTCTTGCCGAGGAAAAAGTTTTACAGGTGCCTAAGTTACAAATTTTCAATTTTTGAGGAATAATAACTCTTAAAGAGGGGGCGTTACCAAAAAATTTTCTGAGAAAACTTATACTAATTCTAAAAGCTATTTCTTGTCTCAAAATTTCAGGTTCCTATCTCAAAACGTGCCAGAGTTATGAAAAAAGAAATATCATGCAAAATTTGGTTTTAACATAACGGTAAATTTAAATAGTAAATTACAAACTATTGCATAATTTTGATATTATCTTATGGAGATAACAAAAATTCCGGTCTTCTAGTGTTTTTAGATTGTAAAACTACTACACAGAACCTGAGATATATACATCTGAAAATAGGGGTTTTTTGAAATTTTGGAGGGCTGTAACTTAGGAACCCTATACAATTAAAAGAAACCATTAACACACGTACAAATATATTACTGGACCTTTAATTTTTTTGTCTTGCCGAAGAAAAATGTGTACAGGTGCCTAAGTTAAAGGTGTTTAAAAATAGCAAATTTTCAATTTTTGAGCCCTAATACCTCATAAACAGGGGATGGTCCAAAAAAAGTTTCTGAGCAAACTTATACTAATTCTAAGAGTTCTTTCTGCTCTCAAAATTGCAAGTCCCTATTTGAAAGCGTTCCGGAGTTATAAGGGTAGAAAAATCATGCAAAATTTGGTTTTTATATAACGGTAAATTTAAATACTAAATTTAAAAAAATTCTACAATTTTGATACTAATTTATAAATTTAAAAAAAATACTTGTCGAATGACGTTTTCTGATTGAAAATACTTGTCGAATGACGTTTTCTGATTAAATCTTAAGTAGAACACGAGGAAGAATACAGTTGACTTTGTCAACTCTTAGATACCCGTACGAACCGTTAGTATGTTCACAGCCTGTCACTCTGCTCACAATATTATTTTTTTAATATTTTAGTATTTTAAAATAATTTGGGTGAATTTTATAATTTCTAGAACTATGGGTTATACATATATTCAAACTATATGTTTATATGTACATTCTTCAAAAGCAGATTCTAACCTTTCACATAACGATTATCAATCCAAAACTTTTTCAAATATTCTATAGTACCATTTAGTACTAAGCGGTAAATGTATATTAAATTTACTTAGTACAAAATAGTAAATATAATTTTAAATATTATATTATATTATATTTAAATATTCCATTGACAGAATAATTTCTTATAAGTACAATAAAATACATATATGTATGTAAATACGGCGCTATATAATATACATCTATACTCTTATCATTCATTCACTAGTGACATATACGATATCTAAATAAACATGATATTATATAAGTATGTATATATATTAATATCATATAAATAAAAATTCTTCAAGCAACCGTTATGTTGTTTATTTATTTGCATTTTTATGTACTACGCATTATATCCTCAACAATTTCAAATTATCGAGTAAAACAAAATGGAAAAAATTCGTTAAAGAAATTTGTTAGAAAATTTGAAAAAATCAAGTAACACTTTCGTCAATTATAAAGTAACCCTATATTATTAAAAAAAGTTGTTAACAGAAATAAGAATATAATATTGAAGCTTTAATTTTTATGTATTACTTTAAAAAAATTTTAACAGGTGTTCAAGTTACAGGTGTTTAAAAAAAGGAAATTTTCAGTTTTTGACCCCTTACAGCTCCTAAACGGGGGGTGATACAAAAAAAGTTTCTGAAATGACTCATACTTATTTTCAAAGATCTAACATCTGTCAAAATTTCAAGTTTCCAACTTAAACTGTTTAGAAGATAGAAGGGTTGAAGGATTTTGCAAAATTTTAGTTTCACATAACGGTAAATTAAGACACCGTATGCCACAAAAATATATTTATTGTATATACACTTTTACAGCTAATGAAAGTAGTAATCGTTTGGCGTTTTCAAAATGAAGATATACCTTATACAACTTGTGCTATAACAATTTAAATATAGAGCTTTTTTGAACCTTTGGGGAGCTGTAGCTCCGTAACGGGTAGGGCTACAAAAAAAAAATATAAAAATAAAATTAATATTTTTGTGAGATCTATCAGCGGTTAAAATTTCATAGCTCTATTGCAAAAAAAATGTCTGGATCTAAAAGTTAGGTGTTCGAGAGCTACCCTAAGGCTTGGTCCAAACTCAACCAAAAAAAATAGGGAACCTGCAAATTACTCCCAGAATATTTTGTGTAAATTTCAAGATTCTAGCTTTCTTAGTTTTTGAGTTAGCGTGCTGACGGACGGACGGACGGACATGGCTCAAAAGTCTTAGAATTTTTTTCTGATCCGATCCATACCTTTGAAGGTATATCTAGCTCGCTTATTTCGAGGTGTTACAAACGGAGGAGTAATTTTATTATACCCGATCCTATCGTACGGGTATAATGAGACATATGCATTTAAAAATAGGGCTTTTTAAAAGTTTGAGGAGCTGTAGCTCCGTAACAGATGGGGCTACAAAAAAAAGTTGTAAAATATAAAATTAATATTTTTATGTTATCTATCAGCAGTTAAAATTTCATGTTTCTATTTCAAAAAAAAATGTGGGGATCTAAAAGTTAGGTGTTCGAGAGCTACCCGAAGTTGTTTTCGGATCTCAACCAAAAAAAATAGGGAACCTACAAATTGTTGTAAGAATATTTTGTGTTCATTTCAAGACTCTAGCTTTCTTAGTTTTTGAGTTATCTTGCTGACGGACAGACGGACGGACGGACGGACGGACAAAGCTCAATCGTCTTAGAATTTTTTTCTGATCCGATCCATACCTTTGAAGGTATATCTAGCTAGGTTATTTCGAGGTGTTACAAACGGAGGAGTAAATATACCCGATCCTTATCGTACGGGTATAATAATAGAAAACATATTAACGATATTGTAAACAAAAAATATAAAAATCATGTAATAAATATATCTATCAATATTTTTCTTATGTTTTTTATAATTATTGTAATTTTAATAATAAAATGTTTATACAAAAAACGTAAGAAAATCATAATAAATACTTCGTCGGAGCCTAAGAGTAACGGTGGGGGTGTTATAAACGGAAATGACACCACTAACAATAAGAAAGCTTTATTTTAAATATAAATATTTTCCCATAAAACATTCTTGTCAATTCAGCATTTGCACATTATAGAAATACATATTATTACTTTCCCATAGACAAAATTCTCATTATGTTAATACGACACCTACATTCTTAAAAAAAGTAAATAATTTTTATCCCATAGATTTACCTTCAGTAAATCTACACATTCCTGCAAATTCAGCATTTGCAATATTATCATAAAAACATAATTATTTTCACACAGACAAAATTCCTACTAATCCTACTTTTATTGTTCCCACAAAATATTGTTTCAATAAGCAAAAATTATAATATAAATATCAGGAAATAAACGAATAAAATCAAGTTCTGATCTGGATTTCAAACTCATAATACGCTGAAGCTCCGTTATTAATTAAAACATTAAAATAAAATAAAAATTAAATTAAAATTAAATAAAATTAAAAAGTAAAGTTAAGTTATTTTTTGTATAAAGGAAAAAAAAGAAAAATTAAAAGGTGTTAAAACAAAATATTGCGTTTTTTTTAATGTTTGCGAAAATCGAAACTAAAATTCATAATCTCCAACATTATATTTTGCTTTACGAAACACTTTTAGCTTTTTGTAGATAGTTTTCAATAGTAATTTTTCGTTTTTTTTGTAACTTTTTTTGGTTGAAGTTTAATTGTACGATAATCTATTTATCCAGACCCATTTATAATTACCCTGAAAACTAAACTACTTCCACATTGAATTTTTTAAAGTATGGTTAAAACGTTCTACTATGGATGCTTTAATTTTAGAATATGTATGATAATGATTAATTTTTTTTCTTTCCATAAGTTTTCTAAATTCTTTGTTGAAAAACGCTTTACCTTGATCAGATTTAATATTTTTTGGGAGTGTTCCAGCGTTTAACGTTTAAAAATGTTTTGCAAGCCAAGTAAAATGTTATCAGCATTTTTAGCATAAGCATATTTCGAAAAGATGTCTATTACAGTTAATAAGTATTTATTTCCTTTGTTAAACTTTGCATATGGAATCATTTCTACTAAATCGATTTGCCATGTATCGTTTAAACCTTTGTGAATAAATTTTCTTCGACGAAAGTTTCGTCTGACTGGTCTATGTATTTCCGATATTATTTGAGCCTTTGACATTATGCTTGTACCATTTAATCACATTCTTCAATTCTACTTAATAATTTTCTATTAAACAGTTACATGTATCCGGCAACAGTTACATGTATGCGGTCCAGATGACGAGTTGTCGTAATTCTAAGACAAAGAGCAAAATGAGTTCCGTATATTGACATAAATTTTTCTGTTGTTGAAAATTCTTTAATTTATTTATACATGTGAAAAATACGTTGCTTATGCTCATTTAATAACACAGAGGAATATGATTTTAAAAACTCTTCCACTTCTTTAACCTCCATCTTTTAAAATGAGAATAAGTTATACATCTTTCATCTTAATTTTTTTAACTGAGAATAAGCTGTAATACACTTTTGCTGCTTATATATATTTCAAGACGAAACTATTTTACCTCTTAATTATTTTTAAATCACGAACCGATAATGATATATTTTAATCATCCATTTACGATAATGATAGCGGACCCTCTGGATGAGAGAAAACAATATTTGTATGTAACTTAATCAAAAATATTACTAGATTGATACATCCCAAAATTGAAAGAATAAAATAGTGTAACCCAGAAATTTCTGCTGTTCCAAGAAATACAAATTTCCCTGATATAGATTTTTATACCGGCATTCCGGAAGAAAAATGAAGTGAAAATGAAAATAAACCCGCTTTAATTGTTTTAGATGTTTAATGTAAGAATCAGCAAACAAACATGCATGTGAACTTTTTACTAAAGGTTCGCACCACCGTAATTTGTCTATTATATTATTGACGTAAAATGTTTATCATCAGAGGAAATTCTCACGAGATATTTCATAAAATTGTAAATATTTGGTTTTTAAAAACCCTAGAGATAAATCAAAGATTTTTACTCCAGCTAGACAACTGTATTCGGAAAATATAACAGGCTTCCTGGGGATATATAATGAGTCAACATCATACCCACATGGTTATATTTGAAAATTTAAGAAAAATGTTTGTAATATGTGAAATATTTGAAAATAACACTTTTTTGGAATTTTGAGGGATTGTAAGCCCGGAACCCTTTATAACTAAGAAAACCCGTTAACACACGTAAAAATATATCACTGGAGCTTTAAATTTTATGTCTTGCCGAATAGCAAATTTTCAATTTTTCAGTCCTAATACCACTTAAACAGGGGGTGGTGCAAAAAAATTTGCTAAGAAAACTTATACTAATTCTAAAAGTTCTTTCTTATCTCAAAATTTCAGCTTCTTATCTAAAGGCGTGCCGGAGTTATGAAAAAAGAAATTTTATGCAAAATGTGGTTTTTACATAACGCTAAATTTAAATAGTAAATTAATTTTTAATAATATTAATTATTTAATATTATTAAAAATATTGTATAATTTTGATATTGCTTTATGTAAATAATAAAATTTCTGGTCTTCTGGCGTTTTCAGATTGCAAAACTATTACGCAGAGCCTAAGATGTATACATCTGAAAATGGAGCTTTTTCGCAATTTTAAAGAGCTGTAACTCTGGAACCCTATATAACTAAAATAAACCTTTAACACACGTTAAAATATATTACTGTAGGTTTAATTTTTATATCTTTCCGAAGTAAAATGTGCACAGGTTCCTAAGGTACAGGTGTTTAAAAATTGTAAATTTTCAATTTTTGAGCCCTAATAGCTCATAAACAGGGGGTGACAAGAAAACATTTTTTGAACAAACTTATACTAATTCTAAAAGTTGTTTCTTGCCTCAAAATTTCAAGCCTTTATCTAAAAGCGTGCCGGAGTTATGAAAGTAGAAAAATCATGCAAAATTTGGTTTTCACATAACGGTAAATTTAAATACTAAATTTAAAAAAATTGTATAATTTTGATATTAATTTACAAAGATAAAAAAAATACCTGTCGCATGACCTTTTCGGATTGAAAAAATCTTAAGCAGAACATAAGATATATGGATTTAAAAATAAGGCTTTTTCAAAGTTTGAGGGGCTGTAAAAAGTTGTTTCACAAAATTATTTTTTTTATGAGACTTAGCCATGGTTAAAATGTTTTTTTTCTATCTTTAACGGTGTAGAAGTTTTGTAAACAGACGAACGGACGGACAGAGTGAAACTAATAAGCACATTTTTTCAAAATTTTTTTGGAAATGTGCTAAAAAACATAAAAAACATTTGAGACTCTTAGTCCACTATATGTTCACAAAGAAGGCATAAAAACTAAAAAATGTTAATAGAAAACTTCTCAGTAAGACATAATGCAGCGAATGATTGTTATTTCACCTGAAATATTTAACAAATTTAAAAATATAATTGACGAGGAAGAGTGCAGTAGAGTAGACTGTGTCAACTCTGGGATACCCGTATGAACGTAATATATCCTGTTTCTATAAAACTTGATCATCTTTTAAAAACATTCAGATGTTTTAGTACCGACTTTAACTACAGAATATATTTATGTAAATTGTGGAGTTGTATGACAGCTACCCGAATCTATTGCGCCTAGCTTCATTAAGTTCCTAGAAATGCAAGAAGCCTGAACCGGCTGCTTTAGACCAATCAAATTTTACAAAATTTTTGGCATGCAACTCGACACTTTTTCACTAAATTTCAGATAGCTAACTTCAATAGACACTGAGTTATTTTCATTTAAAAAGTGAAGTTTTATGGCCACTATCCGAACCTGTCATATCATCACAACGAAATTTTACAGAAGTTGTTGCCATAAAACTGGATCATCATTTGCAAAATTTTAGATACCTAGATTGAATAGACACTGGGTTATTTTTATTTAAAGAAAGAAGTTGTATGGCAGCTACTCGAACCCGGCGGCCGAAAATGCTGGAGTAAAATAGCAAAACTAACAATTTTGTAAAAGTGACGTAAAAAAAATTTCAGCCTCCTGGCTTCTTTATTTTTTGAGTTATCGTGCGGACGGACACTGAGTTATTTTCATTTAAATAGAGAAGTTGTATGGTAGCTACCCGAACCCGTCGCACCACCACAACCAAATTTTTCAAAAGTGGTTGCCATAAAATTTGATCATCATTTGCAAGATTTCAGACGCCTAGCTTCATTAGGTTCCAAGAGGTGCAAGAATCCTGAACCGGCTGCTCTAGACCAACCAAATTTTACAAAAGTTGTTGGCCTATAACTCGACACCTCTTTACTAAATTTCAGGTTCCTAGCTTCAATAGACACTGAGTTATTCTCATTTAAACGGATAAGTTGTATGGCAGCTACCCGAACCCGTCGCACCACCACAACCAAATTTTGCAAAAGTGGTTGCCATAAAACTTGATCATCACTTGCAATATTTCAGACGCCTAGGTTCATTAAGTTCGAAGAGGCGCAAGAAGCCTGAACCGGCTGCTCTAGACCAACCAAATTTTACAAAAGTTGTTGGCCTGTAACTGGACACCTCTTTACTAAATTTCAGGTTCCTAGCTTCAACAGACACTGAGTTATTCTCATTTAAACGGAGAAGTTGTATGGCAGCTACAAACCGCCTCACCACCATAACCAAATTTTACAGAAGTTGTTGCCATAAAACTTGATTATCATTTATCATTTGCAAAATTATCAGAAACCTATTATCATTTATCATCATTTATTATCATTATCATTTGCAAAATTTCAGAAACCTAGCTTGAATGGATACTGAGTTATTTCTATATAAAGATAGAAGTTGTATGGCAGCTACTCGAACCCGCCGACCGAAAATGTTGGATTTGAATAACAAAACTAACAATTTTGCAAAAGTGACGTAAAAAAAATTTCAGCCTCCTAGCTCCTTTATTTTTTGAGTTATCGTGCGGACGGACGGACGGACGTACATGGCTTAATCGACTCAGAATTCGATTCTGAGCCGATCCATACCTTTGACACTATATCTAGCTCGACTCCTTTAAGGTGTCACAAACGTAATGGGAAATTTATTATACCCTTGGGCCTTGAACATAGTTCATACGGGTATAAAGATGATAAGAATCTAAGCATACTAGATCAAAAAATGAAAAAGGTTCTGTATGATAAAAAACTAAACCCACTTCAAAAATGGCATTTGTATAAACAAAATTTAATAAAATATGGAATCAACAGACGATTCGCAAAGAAATTACCAGAAAAATTATCATTTGGTAAATCATTTGATGCGGCATCTTAAACTAAAATAGTTTCAAAACGGAATTCATATACAGAAACCATATAACCTAAATATCAAACAGGAAATACACAAACAAATTTTATTCCTTTTGTGCCTCCACAAATAAAAGTTGCCAAATGTTCAAATGTTAAGTGTCGAATTGCTAAATGTCCTTTTGGTAACTGTTTTTTTTTGCTAAATGTCTTTTTGTTAAGTGTCTCTTTTGCGAAATGTCCACTGAACAAATGTCCAGTTTCGAAGTGTAAGTTGCCAAGTGTACCGTACCCCTTTAAATTATATTATATGTACATATATATAATAATCTATCCTACTAATACTATAGTCTCTAGTAGTCCCTATATATAATATTTATGTCTCTATTACTATTATAGTCTATAGATTATATCTCTACTACTATTATAGTCTATACCACAGAGAAGTTTTTTTTAAAGACAAGAAAAAAAGTTTTGCATCTTAAGATAAACATTCACATGCACTAAGTGACTTTGAATATATAATAATATCAAATATGTATAAAGTGATCAACAGACATTTGGGGCCATAGGACAACTCGAGCCCTGCACAACTGGGGCCAACGACAATTGGGCCCAGCGATAAGTGGGTACATAAGCAATTGGGATTATAAACAATTGGGTCCATATACAATTGGGGCCATTAACAATTGGGGCCATAAGCAATTGGGTCCAACGGTAACTGGGTAAAAAACTTGCTTATGTATATGATACTATATATTTATTGCTTATGTATATGATAACTTGCTTATGTATATGCTATGATTAAGTAGAAATTGTAGAGTTGGACTCAAAAGCAGGGTTATACGCTTTTACAGTATATTTATATATGTGTATATATGAGATTCTGAGTTAGGAGGGATTTTAGAGTTGGATTCAAAAGAATACTTATACGATTTTTCCAGAATATTTATATACAGGGTGTCCCGCGTAAATTTTCACATAGAAAAGGAGGTGGTGGGCAGCATCACAACGAACAATAAATTCTATGCTTGGGGGGAGGAGTCTATCTCGAACCCCTAATGAGTTATGAGGTTTTGAAGACTTATAACTTTGAAAATATGTTATTTTGAAGTTATATCTATAGAATTAGAACTCTGAAGATATTGACAAAATTGAAAAAGGGAATTTACAGCATATTAAATTATCATAGCCCACAATCAATTTAGTTTGTAGGCTTTTTAGTATTGAACTAAGGACGACTTAAAAGAGAAATTTATCAATTTAAAAAACAAAAAATGGTTTAAAAATTCATAAAACAAAACTTTACCCTATTAACTACTACATTTTAAAAATCTAAATTATTTCTGTAATTATCCTTTGTATTTTAATCCCATAACACGTCATGAGATCCGAAAACTAAAAAATTTATGACATAAAATACACTTTATGGTTTACAAAAAAAAATATAACAAAAAATTTAATTGCAATATTTTCAGTCACATTATTAGTTATCACAGTCACTCTAACAGGAGTACCGTAATATAGAATTGGTTGGAAGATTGTTTTCAAAATTAATAATTTACTATCTAGATTTAAATCAGATTTTTGGTTAATAAAGGGGTATAGGATACAAATTGGTTTGTTTACTTTGTCAATTGTGCATGAAATATGATTTTTAAATGTTAATTTGTTGTCCAAAGTGACACCCAAATATTTAATTTCAGTAAGCCACTTAATTTTTTGAGAACTCAAAGCTAATTTATTTTTGGTTTATAGCAAATTTTCCTCTTGCGAGTAAAATAAATGGCTTTGATTTTTTCAGTATTAATAGAAATTTTCCATTCAGAAAAAAATTTAGATAAATTTCCAAGTGGTGAGGATTGGAGTTTATATTCAATTATTTCACTAAAACATCATTTGTAAGAATACATGTACCATCTGCAAATATAGAAATTTCTGTGCTTTCACAACGGGGAATGTTATATACATATATATTATATAAAGTGGGTCGTAATACAGAGCCTTGTGGTACTCCAGCTGGAATTTTGATCGTCTCTGAGTAGTCGGATCCAATAAGAATATGAAAACTTCTATTTTCTAAAACGCTTTACAAAGTTTTGAGTAAGTAAAGCGGCAGTTGGATATTTATTAATTTATAATTTTTGATTTTTAATTTTTAAATTTTTAATTCTTAATTTTTGATTTTTAATTTTAATTTGTGTTTTTTAATTTTATATGTATACTCTTAAAAACTATGTGAACTCAAATTATACGATCATACAGCTTTTGCTAAGGTCTAAAATATTTAATTTTAACTATCATATAACAAATATACTACTCTGTAAATAAATATAGCTAAACAATAAAGATAAAAAAAAAAGTTATGATTGAAATAATTAATTTTTTTACAATATAGAGATATGTATAAATCTATATATGTATGTAAATATTTAATCATGACAAATAGACTCTAAAGTATAAAATGTTGTTTATTATTACTTAAAAACGTCATTAAACGTTAAAAAAGGAATAACAGAAGAGAAAAAGTAAAACAAATTAATTTTTTTATTCAACTGCACAAAAAAAAATACATAATAAAAAAATATCGTAAATTTAATTTTAATTAAACGTTAAACGAAAAATACAAAATGTCTAAAGAATTTTTAAGAATTCATGAAGATACCATTCCAGAATTTCATGGTAATGTAAATGACTTTAAAAATTTTATCGATTGCGTGGATAATATTGTTTCACAATATGAGAATAAGAATAAATAAGTTTTGAAAATGCAATAATATTTTGTACAGTTATTACCACCTCTACTCCATTTGGAGTAAACTGCTTCAGTTTAGCCTCTGAAAAAGCCCTATTTTGAAATCTACTTCGATTTTCAATTTAACGAAATCTGATACAATTTTTTGAAATTTACTACAAATTTTTTGAATTTAACACAATTTCAAATCAAATAAAGATTTGATATACAAACAGGCAAAATTTATTACATATTCAGTTCAATAAAAAAATTTTCTGCTAGAGCAACAAAAATTATTTCCATTACATACTTCAAAAAATATAAAGGGAAAGAATGAAATGTTACTTTTTAGCCTAGAAACCTACTTATGTATTTTTCTCGAATTGAAATTCGAAAGTAAAACTATTTTCACAACAGAAGTTGTAAAATGAAGCGCAGAGAAAAAATTCAAATTTCACATTATTTAAAAAAAGTAAAATAAGTACTTTTATAGAATAAATATTTTAAAAGATAAGACAAAATCGAAAATCATAATTGTTATTTTTGCTTCCAGTTTAAATGTAGCGTATGTAGAATCGTGCAACATTGCTGCAATAAAGATTTTTTAGATTTTTTATATATTTTTTTTTATTTGATTTATTTTAATTTGATTTCAGGCAATATTACATTGTGTATAAGAAATTAAATGTATTATTTTATAATTAACAATAATTTAATTAAAAGAAAAGAAAACAAAAAATTTTTTTTACATATTACACAACTAATAATAATAATAATAATAATGATAATAATAATAGTAATAATAACAATAATAATAGTAATAATAATAATAGTAACAGTAATAATAACAATAACTATAATAATAATAATAATAATAATAATAATAATAGTAACAGTAATACATAATATGTAATTATTTAAACAAAAATGTATAATGTTCATATAATTAAATGAAATTATTTTCAATATAGTTAAATATAATATAGTTCAATATGGTTCTTTTAATATAACTTAGTTAAATTTAATATAATTCAATATAGTTCAATATAGTTCAACATAGTTCTTTTAATATAATTTAATTAAATTTAATATAGATAATTCTATTAATATAATTTTATTATGTTACAAAGTTTATTAAAATATTATTAGTTAAATTTAATAGAATTTAATAATTAATATAAAAAATAATCTTTAATTACGACCTTGTTAATTTTTTTGTCCATCCACGTCCACGGCTTACTAAAAAAGAAAGGAAATCGCTTAATATGGAATTAATGTTCTTCAGTTAATTTTGTAGTAGATTTTTGTTGTAGATTGTAGATTAAATGTTATAAATAGTTTTTCGAACATTAATGCTGATATCCATTATTTTAATTCCATATGTATACCCTTTTTTCATTGTTCATGTTTATTTATTTATTTATACTGCTTAGCACAAACAGTTTACATAAAATTTATAATATATATAATAACTAGTAAACAATAATAAATTGTTAAATACAATAAAAGATATAATAAAAATAATATAATTGTTAAGTATAAATAAACTTAGAACTAAAGATTAAAATTAAAAATCATATACATAGGCATATACTTTACAGTGCAACAAGAAACAAAAACAAACAAAAAATCCTAATATTAATAGCGATTGTATAATTTTTGTTTTTGGGAATGTTTTGAAAGTGTAAAGTCAATGTTAAGTTTATGTTTGTTACCTATAATAAGCATCCTATTAATAGGTTCAAATTTGCCATAATTAGTCCTATGATTATAGGTTTTAAACAAATTGCAAGAGCGAAGGCGTTGAAGATTTCTAATATTAATTTTACTAGAAATTAAAGTAAATTTAACATAACCCTTGACAATTTCTGTAATGAAAATAACATTAGAAACCTCACGTCTAAAACTTAAAGTACACAAATCAATTAACTTTAGCCTTTGTTCATATGGTGGCAAAATAATAGGATTTGACCATGGCAAGTGGCGTAAAGCAAATCTAAGAAAGTTTTTCTGTACTGCCTCGATCCTATCAATGTGTACCATGTAAAATGGAGACCAAATCTGACTAGCATATTCGAGGTTCGGTCTTACAAGACAAGTGTACAACGATTTAAGAACATAGGGATCTGAAAATTCCTTAGAAGAACGTCTAACAAACCCCAATAATGAATTAGCTTAATTTATAATATTATTATAATGAATTTTAAAGCTAAGTTGGGAATCAAAATACACACTTAAGTCTTTTATTGAAGTAACTTTAGGTAAACTAATACCATCTAAGCTATAGTTGAAATAAATAGGACTAGAACGGCGTGTATAAGATAACAATGCGCATTTATTTACATTAAGTAGTAGACAGTAGACAATTATTAACGCACCAATTGTTAAAGTTTTGAAGGTCATTCTGCATAAGGACAGCGTCCTTATAAGATGTAATCTTTTTAAAGATTGTCATATCATGAGCGTAAACTTAAAGCTCACAATTAGAAATGGTAGAAGTAACATCATTTACAGATAAAATAAAAAGTAAAGGACCAAGGTGGCTATCTTGGAGAACACCGGGATTTGCCACGAATGGTTCTGAAATCACATTTTTGAATATAACACTATAAGAGCGATCACACAAATAAGAATATATCCACTTTAGGAAAAACTCTGGGAAGCCATATTTTTTTAGTTTTAGTAATATAACTATGTGACAATAGATCAAATGCTTTACTAAAATCAGTATAAACAACATCTGTTTGAAAACCATCTTCCATGTTATTGAGGAGGAGGGACGTTGTTTCAATTAGGTTTGTCACAGTAGATTTTTGTTTTTTAAAACCATGTTGGTTATGAATTAAAAGATTAGAACAGTGATTATAAATTGAATCCGTTATAATTAGTTCAAATAATTTTGGAATAGAAGATAATTTGGCTATGGGACGATAGTTAGTAATTTCATTTTTAGCATTCTTTTTGTGAATTAGTCTGATATAAGACATTTTCCAAAAAGGAGGAAAAAGTCCGAAATTTAATGAGTTTTTGAAGAGTAATGTTAGAGGCGTAGTGAGAATGTTAGAACACTTGCTCAGAATTATTTCCGGTGCAAGATATTTGGAAACTATTTCTTCATTTATATTTATGTCATTAAGAAACGTTTTTTGACAACTGTCCATAAAGGAGAAAAAATTTTCATTTGGCGAAAAGGAAGAATCACAATATGAAGTGCTGAAAAACTCACAAAAATACCTCGAAATAACTAAAGTATCATTACTTGAAAGTGAATTGAAATTCATAAATGTAGGGTAATCATTACAATTACGTGTAGAATTTATGAATTTCCAAAATTTTTTCGGATCAGATTTTAGTTTACTTG
This sequence comes from Poecilobothrus nobilitatus, assembly GCA_947095535.1. Lineage (NCBI taxonomy): Eukaryota > Metazoa > Arthropoda > Insecta > Diptera > Dolichopodidae > Poecilobothrus > Poecilobothrus nobilitatus. The sequence goes on from OX352772.1 coordinate 220,556,880, forward strand.
CCATTTGGTTAATATAATTATTGCAAAGAATATCGGATGACTTTTTAAAATTATCAAAAAATATGACAAAATTGTTATAGTCATTAATATCTTTTGATTTGAGATATTTACGCCAGGCTTTGTTTTTCTTATTTCTGAGAGATCTAAGCTCCTGTGTGAACCATGGTGGGCCAGATTGGGAAGATCTTTTTTTTGAAATAGGAACGAATTGAGTAAAACCTTCGAACATAATTTCATAAAACCTAATTGTCATTTGATTTAGGTCTATATTATTATATAAAGACGTGAAGTCATAGGTATTTAAGAAATTTATTAGTCCGGGAAAGTTGGTTTTATTGGAATTAAAACTATAAGAATATGCTGCTTCAAGATTTACGGAATTAGTTAAACAATAGGTAAAACTTATTGAAGATTGATAAGGGTCTAACGCAACAAGTGATAACACCACAGTCACAGAAAGTGATATTATACCAATCAGAAGCAAATATTAAATCCAATTGCTTATCTTTAAAATTATGATGGTGGGAAACCTGTTGTAAATTGTTGGTATTTAATCCATCAATAAATTGCGAATCAGTTTCACTCACCGAAAAATCCGGAATCAAAAAAGATTCTTCATCATGATTAATCCATGTTATATGAGGGAGATTAAAATCTCCACATGAAATTAACTAATCATTAGGACCTGAATTACAGCAATAATATAAATATAAATATTAATAATGTAATATAAATATTTAAATTCGAAGAAGGTGGAATGTATATGTTAACAATATTTACATTTCTGTTTGAAAATTTTATATTCACACCTATTTTTTCAAGACAGTCTACGTTAGAAATAGGAATTTCTTTTGCATTAAAAGAGTTTTTGATGACAATCAATACACCCCCCCCCCCCTTTAGGAATGTAACTATTAGATACATTAGGTTCAGATTATCTATCTTTTCTAAAAACAGAATATGAGCTAACGAAAAGCTCAAGATTGTTAATAGAAGAATTTAGCCAAGTTTCAGTTAATGCAAATACGTCAAACTTTAAACTTATTGAATTAAGTAAGACTTGACTTGTTTTTGTTCTAAGACCTCTGACATTTTGATAATATATTGATAAATTTATCAAAATTGAAGAATCTATCAAAGATGTAGAGATCTTTTTTAAATTATTTATTGGCGCGAAAAAATTTATTATAATTATCATTCGAAATTTGTAAGTGATTGTAATAATTACTATTACAATGACTGCGGTATGCCTTTAAGTCGTCTGAGACATCTTTAGAAGATATACCTTTAGTTTCGTGAAATTTTATATATAATTTATATAATTCTTTGTATTCGGTTGGTAAACCTTCGTTATCAATTAAAACTTTTATACTTGTTCTGGTTTTACCTTCCAACACAGTATTATATTTATCATCAAACAAGTATAACAAATATAATCTGACTATGTTATAGACTTTATCTTCTCTTAGCCTAGAAAGAGCGACTGTATAGTCGTTGTTGGCAAGAGATTGTTGTGTCATTCTTGTTATCGGTGGTAAAAGCGGGTTAATAATTGAAGGTTGAAGAGTTTCACCTTGAACAAAGTTTATGAATTTAGAAGTAGAAGGAACATTTGGTGAAGTTGAGGAAGAAGGGGGAGGTTCAGTTATCGAAACACAATTAGAATTGGTAATTTCAGGATCTTTAGTTAGTGATGCAGTATTAAAAGCGTTTATATTGTTATTACTGTTCTGAATAGTATTGTGGGTATGAGATTCGTTGTTCTGATTTATGTTTGAAGTAGTGTAAGTGTCTGAGTTAGTGTTTACTATGATTAAGGAATTATTTGTGTCTGTTGTGCTAGAGTTTAATGACTTGTCAGCGGTTGAACTATTATTAGGATGAACAGTTAAATTATTAAGAGTTAATGCTAGAATTAGAATTACTATTATCAGAAACAATCTTATTATTTTTAGATATTATTTTTATATTATTACGAGAAATATTTTTATTTTTATACCCGTACGATAGGATCGGGTATAATAAAATTACTCCTCCGTTTGTAACACCTCGAAATAAGCGAGCTAGATATACCTTCAAAGGTATGGATCGGATCAGAAAAAAATTCTAAGACTTTTGAGCCATGTCCGTCCGTCCGTCCGTCCGTCAGCACGCTAACTCAAAAACTAAGAAAGCTAGAATCTTGAAATTTACACAAAATATTCTGGGAGTAATTTGTAGGTTCCCTATTTTTTTTGGTTGAGTTTGGACGAAGCCTTAGGGTAGCTCTCGAACACCTAACTTTTAGATCCCCACATTTTTTTTGAAATAGAGCTATGAAATTTTAACTGCTGATAGATGTCACAAAAATATTAATTTTATTTTTAATAACTTTTTTTTGTACCCCCACCCGTTACGGAGCTACAGCTCCCCAAAAGTTCAAAAAAGCTCTATATTTAATTTGTTATAGCACAAGTTGTATAAGGTATATCTTCATTTTGAAAATCCCAAACGATTACAATAAATATATTTTTGTGGCATACGGTGTCTTAATTTACCGTTAAACGAAACTAAAATTTTGCGAAACTAAAATTTTGCAAAATCCTTTAACCCTTCTATCTTCTAAACGGTTTAATTTGGAAACTCGAAATTTTGACAGAAGTTAGATCTTTGAAAATAAGTATTAGTCATCTCAGAAATTTTTTTTGTATCACCCTCCGCTTAGGAGCTGTAAGGGGTAAAAAACTGAAAATTTCCAATTTTTAAGCACCTGTAACTTGAACACCTGTTAAAATTTTTTTAAAGTAATACACAAAAATTAAAGCTTCAATATTATACTTTTATTTCTGGTAATTATTTTTTTTAATAATATAGGGTTACTTTATAATTGACGAAAGTGTTACTTGATTTTTTCAAATTTTCAAACTAATTTCTTCAATAAATTTTTTGCATTTGTTTTACTGGATAATTTGAAATTGTTGAGGATACAATGCGTAGTACAAAAAATGTAAATAAATAAACAACATAACGGTTGCTTGAAGAATTTTTATTTATATAATATTGATATACATACTTATATAATATCATGTTTATTTACATATCGTATATGTCATTAGTGAATGAATGATAAGAGTATAGATGTATATTATATAGCACCGTATTTACATACATATATGTATTTTATTGTACTTATAAGAAATTATTCTGCCAATGGAATATTTAAATATAATATAATATAATATTTAAAATTATATTTATTATTTTGTACTAAGTAAATTTAATATACATTTACCGCTTAGTATTAAATGGTACTATAGAATATTTGAAAAAGTTTTGGATTGATAATCGTTATGTGGAAGGTTAGAATTTGCTTTAGAAGAATGTATAAACATATAGTTTGAATATATCTACAACCCATAGTTCTAGAAATTATAAAATTCACCGAAATTATTTTAAAATACTAAAATATTAAAAAAATAATATTGTAAGTAGAGTTAGCTGTTAGCTGTGTTAGCTGTGAACATACTAACGGTTCGTACGGGTATCTAAGTGTTGACAAAGGCAACTGTATTCTTCCTCGTTATTATTATTATTCCTATTTTTATTATTATTATTTCTTATATTTTTATTTTTATTAATTTTATTACTTATAATATTATTTTTTTTATTACTATTGTCATTAATATTTAACTTACTATCTAATTTGCTTTTCGCATGTTTACCTCTAATATCCCGCAATTTTGTAATTGTGTTCCCCTTATTCCAAAATTTAAGATTTTTCACCTTCATGATTATGTTTTTATGTTTAAAATTTATGTTTAATATAGTACTCAAGACTTTTTTCTGTAGTTTCTGACCAGATCTCTTAATGTATTCTTTAAATATTTTTTTCGGTCAGAAAGAAAACTGCATAATGCCCGGTTAAAGCTATCGTAGCTTTTGGCCATATCGTTAAAGCATACCGAATTACTTTTTAGAGCATCCACTGCTTTGGCCGTGCAACCTTGGCAGTCGCTTTTTATATCATTTAAGTAAACCATCAACTCGTCTTTAAGAATATGAATAGGGTGGTTTAAATCTTTGCAACTTTTGCAAACAAAATGATGCGAAATAAACGTGTTACATGTTTGCCAGCCGCTGGGGGCATTATTGCAAACCCCATGGAACTTTCTGTTACAGATGCCATTGCATGCGAATTTTGTCCTGTTACTACAACTGCATATATTGTAACGAAATTTTGACAAGATGTTCCCATTTGAAATTAATTTGGCAGCTTTGATTGGAACACCACCTGCTCTTTTGATTGCATTATAATCGGAATTATGCTATTCTTTAGTTGTTTAATATGTTTATTCCATTTAAGATTTTCTTCTATAGTCATTCCGAGATACTTCACATGTTGAACTCGTTCTACCGTGACACCTCTTGCTTTTATGGTAATTTCATGATATTTTTTCCTAGGTGTTTTAAATACAATATAATACGTGTTTTTGGGATTCATACAGAGACCATTACCGTCCAGCCAATCACCGCATACTTCCTTATCTTTATTTAGGTTATTTTCTAGTTGGATTAAAGTTTTAGCCTTACATACAAAATTTGTGTCGTGTGCATAAATTGTTTACTTTGATAAACTGTAACTGTAAAAGTGTAACTTTGAAAGATTCATTACATATAATAAATAAAAAAGTGGTCCCAGTAACGATCCCTGCGGAACTCCAGTATTAATCACTAGTTCAGAGCTCACAGTCTTTTCAATTCGCATAGAATGAGTGCTATTTGACAAATAGCTCTTAAATAAGCTATTTGCTAAACCTCTAATTCCCAATTTTTCAAGAAAATCTAGTAGCTTGCCATGATTGGCAACATCAAATGCTTTACTTAGATCAATAAACCTTGCCCCAACATAGTACCCTTCATCTAATGCGTCATGAATTTGGTCTATTGCAACCGACACAGCAGAATCTGTACCACATCCTTCTATAAATCCATATTGATTCGAATCGAAGCCAATAATTCGCTTAGTAAATGATCTTATTTTTGTATCGATAGCTCTTTCATATATTTTACTGATTGAATTTAACAGCGATATAGACCTATAATTCCACAATCCGTTTTTTGTCGACCTTTGTGAATTGGTGCAATGACGGGCCTGTTTTAAGCATTCTGTATAAATTCCATTTACGAGGCATGAGTTTCATTTTACATAGAATATTCTTGATAATAAGTATCAATTCTTGTAGATCTTTTACAGTAATTTTATCATCCTCTGGAGCTAAATTTCTATGAAGATTTACAACAATTATAACAATTTCAAGTTCTGTCACTGGCGTTAAATATACTGATCTTAGATTTATGGAATTACGCATTGTATTTAGCATTGTGCTGGTTCTATTCTCTTTTACGTTGTTTAGAGTATTAGCAGTTTCAATATCACTTGTGGTAATTTCTCCATTTTCTTTAATCAGATTACCAATATAGTCGTTGTTTTCATCTTCTTTATTTTTTATTGTGTAATTTACAACTTTCCATAGTTTTCTGTTATCATTTCCTGCTTTTTCAGCGCAGTTGTTAATGTGACTATACTCTTAGCTTCCACAATGACATTTTTCATCATTTTAAGGATTTTTCTAAGAGCGTCTAATTTTTAATTTGTCAAGATTAGCTAGTGTAATCCAATTTTTATTTCATGATCTTATCCCATATGTTACTGTACTGCATTGTTTTTCTTCTTGTATGATTCCAACAAGTTCACCAACTTCGGTAATGTGTTTTTCAGTTAGTTTATTAGCTAGTCTATCAGGCAATTTATGATAATATTGTTCTGGTATGTGAAAGCTTTAAATAAGGTTTTAATTAAGTTTTTATAATTTTTATACGCACTAGGGCACTCTTATGATAAGATATTTCAGTATCTTCAATTTTATATGAAATTGTAGTTGTTTTGTTTGTTGATAAACTGTTTATTTTGTTCTGTCTAATTATTATAAATTTACATCTTTATATATAAATTAAATACTAAAATCAGCATTAATTACACCTTGAATATCGTTACAATTTTAGTACAATTATTTTCCGTATTACAAACTTGTAATTTTTTTATAATGACCTGCATTACTTTAAATCTACATTCAAATTTTACAACAACAGTTTACATTACATACATTTGATATAACATAAGTTAATTTACTTAATACAATATTGTATTTCATTCAAACATTTAATTTTTATGAATAAAAATGTAGCATCAGCGAAAACAATTGCATAACGTTTAATTGTTAAAAAAATTTTACTTATTACTAAAAATTGTAAATTTTAAATCGTAACTTAAATTGACTAAAGTATTCTGAACATTCCGCCCACCTAGAACCTATAAAACTGTAATTTGACTTGCTGATGGTATAGGTTCTTCAGTAAACCTTGGCCAATGTATTGAACGTCTTAACTTTTGTTGTAATGAAAACTCTGGTTTGGAGGTTGCTGATGAATTGCACTTAAAAATCTTAGTCCATATTTTTGCTATATACAGTAATACCTATTAAAAGCAATAATATGAAAATAATGATGGAATTCAAAAGTATTCATGATGTTCAGGCTTAAATAACATCGAATTATTTGACATTTCATTAAATTTGTTATGTTGCTTTTCTAGAATTCTCTGGATATCAGATATATCTCGATCAAAGGTTGATGTTGGTTGACTAAGATTCAAATTTTCAACTAAAGTTCCAAGTTCTGACATATTCTCTGAATTATTATTATTTATAACATCATTTTGAATCGAGATTTATTATTTCAGGTATAACATCATTTTCGAAGATCCGTGACTGAACAGATCTGAACACTATCTTTTCATAGCCATTAAGTAACGTAACAGTAAACTCATTATTCCTATCTCCTTCTTTTTCATTTTATGCAATTGGTTCAGTTGTTCCTCTAATGTTTTAAATTGATTTTGAATCAGAGACTCCTTTAATTTCATCAATTTAACGGTTGAATTGATTGTTGATGTTTGATTTTTCAATAACAAATATATTTGTTGATCATTTTCCCTTAATGCTGATATTTGAAGATCATATTTCTGAGCGTCTTCTTGAGCGAGTATACCAAATAAACCATTTGGAATGTTTCCCACAATGTTTAAAGCTCCTCTTGCTTTTCTTTTGTGATATGCATGATTTTAAACAGAATTTCATTATTTTATTGAAGACGAAGAAATTGACTAGAAATATGATTTACATGAGCCAGACAAAATGTTAAATTTTTTATTAAAAGGTCTGTATATCTTGTTTCTAAATTTTTAAGGCCTTTATCAATTTTGTTCAGTTCCCACCAGTATGTTTCTAAATCGTAATACAAAAGGATTTGCCACTTTGAGCTAACCAATTAATTTTGCCATTGTTTTCAAAATACATGCCGGTTTTGCCGCTAAATTGTGTGATGTTTACATCTTGTCCGAAAAATAAACTTAATAATGATAACAAGAAAAAAGTTGTTGTCCATAAATTTACATTGACCTTAGAAGATGTTTGAGATTTATTAATAACAGTCTTGCTTATATCAACATGTGGTTCATCATTTGGTAATGGGCATATTTTAGTTATATTTCTCTGTGTAATTCCTCTGTTCGTTTTTATTGAAACTACCCTTATAATATCGACTTCTCCTGGAAGTATTTCCACGATTCTTCCTAATGGCTATTTGTTTCATGAAAATTTTTCGTCCTTTATAAGAACTAATTGATCTAGTTTTATGCTCTCCTTTGATTGTTTCCATTTATTTCGTTCCTGTAATGAACTTTGTACTCAACGCTCCCAAAAGGGATTTTTTTGTTGTTGTAATAATTTCCATTTCTCTCCTTGTAATCCAAGTGTTTCAGGAGCAGCATGTAAATGTTGGCCTATAAGAAAGTGCCCTGGTGTAAGTGTTTCTAAATCATTGCAATCATTACTTGAAGAACAAGGTGGTCTAGAGTTCAAACAGGATTCTATTTGCGTTAAAAGAGTAATCATTTCTTCATATGTCATTAGTTGTTCAGCTAAAACTTTTTTGAGAAGCCGTTTTGTTGATTTTATGTCAGCCTCCCATAGTCCACTAACATGGGGACTTCCAGGTGGAATAAAATGACAATTAATTTTTTCATTTGCCAGTACATCTCTTGAATCAAGATATGTTTTCCTTAGAATAATATATACATATAAAATTATATATAAAATTAGATTTAATTTCAGATTTTAAGCTGAAATGCCGTTTCATTTATTCTTTTTATTAGTAATTTATTACTAATGTTGATTTTATGTCATTCTCCCATAGTCCACTAAAATGGGGACTTCCAGGTGGAATAAAATGACAATTAATTTTTTCATTTGCCAGTACATCTCTTGAATCAAGATATGTTTTCCTTAGAATATTATTAACACCAACGAAGTTTGTTCCTTGATCTGGGTAAATGTCTGTACTTAATCCTTGCCTGGCAATGAGACGGCGTATTGCTGCTAAGGATGCATCACTTGTGGGATCTGTTACTAACTCCAGATGTATCGCCTTTAACAAACACAAACAAAAAGTGCAAAATAAGCCTTGCACGATTTCGCCTCTCGTCCACGGCTTAATTTAATAAATATTGGACCCCCAAAATCAAGTCCCATAGATGAAAAATGTCTGCCAGGTGATACTCTGGTCTCCGGTAGCGATCCCATGATTTGATTTTGAATTGTAGGATTAGACCGAAAACATACCAAACACTTTCGAAGTATGCGTTTGATTACTGTGATTCTACGAAGAATCCAATATATTGCCTGAATGTAACAATTTTTCGTGATAGTATCTGATGATCGAAATTACTAAATATGAGCGTCCATCAATTATTATTGGATGTTTTTGTTCATATGATATTGGCGCGAGGGTTAACCTACCGCGCATCCTGAGCATTCCGTTTAAATCTAAGAAAGGATTAAGAGCTTTGATTCGACTTGATAGTTTTATCTCTTTATTACCTTTTAATTGTTCAATTTCATCTTTGAAAAAGTGGATTTGCATGAGCTGTACGCAAGTTTTTTCATCTATACTTAATTCTTCCGTTGATAAGTAGTTTGTTTTTCTCTTGGAATAAGTGAATTGTTCTTGAATCGGAAACTTTTATTCTAATCATTCTAGTAAAAGATGAATATTGGATGATCCATTCAGATGCTGGAAGATTGACAACAGTGTTTAAAGTTACAGTTTTTGCTTCAAAATTAGTATGTACGTCATGTTTTTTATATATGGCCAGAAGGCTTTACTGTAACTTAGCTACTCCGATCCTTTCCAACACAGTTGTTGTGGTCCTAATTGACTCGCACTTATGCCTCGAGATGCGATATCAGCTGGATTATCCTTACTTTGAACGTGGCTCTATTGTGAACGTGTTGAGTTAGATAAAATATAACTAACTCTATTTGCTACATAAGTTTTCCATTTATTTGGATGTTGGCTAAGTTAATTCAATTGTCGAGTCAGTCCAACAAAATTTATTTATATCTGCCCATTTGAATGCCTTAGATACTTGCTCCATAAGTTGTAGTACAAGTTGAACTCCACATAATTGTACTACAAGTTGAGCTCCAAGCGTGGAATTAACACTTTTTTTATCGGAGCTACCTTCGACTTTGAAGATCACAAATTGGTTACGATGTGATCATCTGGCTTTTCAATTCTAATGTAGATAACTGCAGCATAAGCTATCATAGAAGCATCTGAAAATCCATGTAATTGTATTACATCTCCGGCTTCGTAGTTTATCCAGCGGGGTATATTAATTCCTTGAATATTATAAAGATCATTACGTAAGTTGTTTCATTGATCTTGTAAATAATCTGGCAAAGGGCAATCCCAAACAATTTGCATTAGCCATAATTGGTGCAATAATGATTTACCTTGTATAAGTATTGGTTGCAACCAACCAAGAGGATCAAAGAGTTTAGATATTTCTGATTATATTGATATTTTCGTATGAAGATTTTTTTCGTGCTGTTGTGGGATCACCTTATAAAAAAAGGCATCAGTTGCTGGTAGCCAATACAAGAATAATGTTTTCACTTGCACTCCCTTTTCCGAATCCAGTGATAATTGTAATTTCCCATCTGTTTCTAATATTTTTGATATTAAATTATTATCATTTGCTACCCATTTATTATCATTTGCTACCCATCTTGCCTCCTTCAGGATTTTGCTAAGATCTTCTCTAATATGCTGAGTTTCTTCCAGAGTATGAGCACCTGTCATTAAATCATCTACACAAAAATCGTTAAGAATGATGTCTGCAATTTTTGGGTTTTCTAGTTTTACCGACTGTGCTACTTCATGTAAAGTTCTTATTGCTAGGAATGGAGCTGACGCGACTCCAAAAGTTACGGTCTTCAATCTATAACATTTAACTTCATCAGTTGGATGTTTTCTCCACACTATTTTGTGAAAATCGCGATGTTCTGGCTTAACCATATCTGTCGATATATTTTTCCAATATCGCCACTCGCCAGTAATTGCAAATTTATATTTTCTCCACCGCATTAAGATATCGTAAATAGATTCTTGTATGGTTGGGCCCGTTAATAAACAATCGTTCAGCGATTTTCCGATGGTGATGTGGCAGATGCATCAAAAACTACTCTAGTTTTGTTATTGTACTGCTAGCCTTCAATACAGCATGATGTGGAAGATGGTACTTCTTCAATATGCTCTAACTGAATGTACTCATCTATAACCTTGTTATAAACATCCTTTAGCTCATAATTTAATTTAAACCTGCGCTCTAATTAATGTAGTCTCTGCAATGATCTTGAATGAGTACCTTGCAACTCTGCACCTGGCATCAATTTGAACGGTAAACTTACTTGATAATATCTGCCTGATGGTAAACGTTGGACATCTTGTTTATAAATCTCTTCTGCTAGTAAATCCTGAACTGGGGGTTCAATACAGTATTCCATTTCTTGATCCAAATCTTCAGTTGAAATTAAACTAAAAATCTAATAATTTGATTCGATTGGTACAGGTCCTGACAATATCCAACCCAATGCTGTTTTTTGCGCAGTTAGATATCTTGATTGTGTGTCTTTTACTCCATTTTTTACAATATTGCCAAAAATATCAGCGCCCAACAAAATGTCAATTCTCCCTTTTATGTTAAAAGTTGGATCTACTAAATCATCCAGATTGATTCTTGTTGAATTTGGTGATAGATTTTTATGTGGTAAATCGCATGTAATTTGTGGCATTATTAATGCTTGAATGAGGTGATGATTAAGAGTCCATTTTTCTTTCATTTTTAGGTTAGCCACACCCCTTGACACAGCCCTTTCAGTTGATCCAATTCCGCTGATGATGGTTCTGTCATAACTACGAGGAAGTATGAAACATTCTACAGCAGCTTCAGTATAAATGATCTTTGAGAACCATGGTCAATTAGAGCTCTAAACGAAACATAATCTCCATACTTATTTTCTATTTTAATTAATGCTGTTGCTAACAAAATGTCGTTTCCCCTTTCTACTAATGCAGACTGTTAAAATTTCCTTCGGTTTTGTGTTTTCAATGTGCAAAGCTGCAAAGTGCAAAGCCTTTAGACATTTTTTTTTAAATTTATTATTATTTATTAAAATTTACTTTTTTAAATTTACAACAATATTTTTTTTTTTACATTTTTGTTTTTTAAGCTATCACTATTTGTTTTTTACTGTAATATAAACAAAACTTATGGATTTGGTATAAAACATTACAGTTAGTTCCTAATCTAGTTAACAAAGTAAATAATTTAAATTTAAAGATATTTATAGATATACATAAAATTATATAAATAATATTATAATAGTTCATAACATTATACATGTTATGAACATGATAAATTTTCACTCCTGCAGTATACTGTCCACAAATGAAGAATTATTCTTTAATAAATACTTTAGTTTTTTGACAAACAGATCCAATTTAATACTTCTCTTTAAATCCAATGGCAATTTATTATAAATTCTTATTGACGAAATACAGCTATTACGTGACAATTCAACTCTTGATTTGGCTTGATTTAAATTGTTCAACCTTCTCGTATTGTAATTATGAATATTATTTCTTTTAGTTATTATGATATTTTATTTGTACACTCCTTTTTTCATTTTAAAAATTAGTTTAGATTTTTTCAAGATGATGAGTTCGGGTAGCCTCAGGTAGCCCATACGCTTAAAAATTACTTGAGTTGGAGTAAGCCAATTATATTTATGGAAGGATTTTATGGCTTTATTTATTAAAACACAAATTTTATCTTTCAACCATGATGTACAACTGGACCAATTACATAAATTATATCTGATGGATGAGATAATATGAGAGTAATATTTTTTGTCTGCAGTTTGTTTATACAGTATAATTCCACTTCTTTTGAAGGCACCCAGCAGAGGCACAATTTTTTTTACTAATCTATTAATATGGTCTTTCAACTTCAGTTTTTCATCAATTACAACCCAAATAAATACTTTGTATGTGCAGTAACTCTTTCAATTTTATTTACCAAAAGCTTTGGATTTATATCAATTTTATTTCTTATTTTATATACTATATATTTTGCTTTTTCCGCATTTATAGTTAATTTATTACCTCTAAGCCAATTTTCATATGTCCTCAAATCAGTATTTACAAAACTTTCTAAATCTTCACATGTTCTGACTTTGTAAATTAGTAGAGTATCATCCGCAAATATCTGAAAGTCAGCCCGCAAATTTGCATACTGGATATAATTAATATAAAGTAAGTACAGTGTAGGACCTAGTACAGATGCTTGAGGAACACGAATATTTATATAATTCTCATTACTAAAAATCCCATTAATTTTTGTAATAGTTTTGTAAAATAAATTATTAGCTGTAAACCTTATTACAATTTCGTGTAATCTGTTAAGTAAAATATTATGATTCACTGAATCAAAGGCCTTCTTTAGATCAACAAATACAGAGCATACATAATTTCCCTGTGCCAATTTATTTACAATTGAGTTAGTAGATTCGAGGACTGCAGAGTCTGTGCGAATTTTTTTTTGAAAACCAAATTGATTCGTATCAAATCTTACAATTTGCTGCACGAAATCTCGTATTCTAGAATTTATTACTTTTTCAAATACTTTTCTGATACAAATTGTGAGAGCAATCGGCCTATAATTTGATACATCCAATGTTGACCCAGATTTAAATATAGGTACAACAATACTCGATTTTAGGCACTCAGGATATATATCAGTGTATAGACATCTATTTATCAAGCTACAATTACAGGTGTTATTGCTGTTACAACATGTTTTAAATCTGAAGCTGAAATACTATCGTCCCCGGAAAACTATTTCTAAACTGCATGATGATTTTATGTATTTACGTTTCATCTGTTGGTTTAAGAAAAATAGACTGTTCAACGAATCTATTTTGTATTATATATTTTTCAGCGTCAATAATTTTGTCCGCTAATTTGCTTCCAATTGAACTGAAGTAACAGTTAAAGGAATATCCAATTTCAAAGCTATCACATGTTCTAATTCCATTACTTGACTCCTTAGACTCCGTTGATTTTTTCAAGACGTGATTATTTAGTACTTTCCAAATTTTCCTTTGGTCACCCCCAGCTGATTGTAATTTATCATTAAAATAATTCTGTTCGGCTTTAGTTATTTCACAGGTAACCTTGTTTTTTGTATTTTTAAAATTTTGTTTGAATTTCTACATTGTTAGGCTGCTTTTTTAATTTTTTAAACAGGTTATTCCTCTTTTTGATCATATTCAATAATTCGTTTGTCATCCAATGATTGTTGTTTCTCACTCTTCTGTAAGATTCTTTTTAACTGTAGAATTCAACTTTGGTTTTTGTAATGTTTTAATAAGCTCATCCACACAATCACATTTATTTGTTTCAAGCAGCTTTCTCACATTCTCTTTGTATTTTTTAAAATTTGTGTGTATAGCTTAATATCGTAGTCAAACTTTTCTAGGTCTGAATGAATATGGTCAATAATCTTAGAAGAAACTCTAGTAGCAGTTTCATAACTTAATTTGTTTCTTATAGTAACTCCATTAGATTCTAACATAAATTTATACGATCTATGTCTGTTAATAAGTCGATATTAATATCACTAATCAGCACTATATTTTTATGTTTATCAAAAATCAAATCCAGATGTGCTAAAAAATTACTATTGCTATCACTTGATTTTTTGTAGCAAACTGCAATTATTACGGATGGATAAGTGTTATTTAATGATACAATTATAGTATTGAATTATTTAGAGATTTCTAAAATAATATACTGCATATTCATCTTAATAAAAATTGCAGTTCCACCTCCTCTAGATTCATTATTAGAATTAAAATATGCTGAATAGCCAGGAATATTAAAAAATTTTTCTTCATTTGAATAAAGCCATGTTTCACCAATCATGATAATATTAATATTTATCATGTCTTTAACAAAAAGTTCGATTTCCATATTTTTTCTCAAACTTCTAGCATTAAAATGCACCATATTTATATTATAATTTTTGTTATACATCATCATTTGCTAATCATATAATTTTACCAACACTCTCTAATTTTTTGTAGAAGCTCTCTGTATTTATTATAAATATGTCTCCTAAAATATGCTAAATTCGGAAGTACTTCCGTTTTAGGTATCCCAGGGTAATCATGATAAGTAAAGTACAGCTTGCTCAGTTCTTTATAGTTATTTGGCAGCCCTTCTTGATGAATAAGTACTTTCAGACTAGTTTGAGTAGTTCCATCATAACAAATATCCTCTTGATTCTGAAAGTATGACAAAAATAATCTCACATTGTTATAAATTATGTGCTCTCTTAATCTAGATAAGGCATATGTTTTTTCACCAATCTCAACCGCTTTTTTTGTTAATCTAACAATTGATGGAATCAAGGGGTTGACAAAACTTGTCCTGCTATCTTCTGTACTTAAAATTTTATCTTTATCATCTATTTTGCCCGACTTAGAATTGTTTTATATGTTAATAGTTTCTCCTTTAACCCAATTTGAGTAATCATTATTTATAAACTCTTTTGATCTATTATTTTCATTGGCAGACATGATTTCTTGATCCTTCATACTATGAGAACTTTTATTACCATTTTAATATTTATACATACTATGAGAACTTTTATTACCATTATCTTTGTAATTATTAGTTTTGCCAGATTTATTTCTACTAAACTGCATTAATTTTGAAAATAAACTTTTTTTATTATTATTATTACCATTACCATTATTATTATTATTATAACTATCATTATTATTTTTTTATCTTCCATTATACTATTAATATATTTTTCACCATATTTAATATCATAGCTATTAGCAATAACTGCTGAGCCATACTCAGCACTACCATTTGGTATTTTTGCAACACCTTTGACTTTCTTTGATTGCTAGTAACTCATTTTTTGTTTTCTTTCGCTTAGTTTTTTCACATACACAGGGCACTTGCTGAAGATTTTATGATTTATCTCCAAACCCAGTTTAAATTTATCATTGGCTGATTTGCAATTAATACACTCATTAATTTCCTGCTGCTTATCACAATCAGTTGTCTTATGGTCTTTGTGACATTTGAGACACTTTTCTGTATTTGTACAGTCGGCCGATTTATGATTGAAACCTTTACATTTATAGCATATCATTACAGTGATAGCATCAAACACTTTGCATCTTTCCCAACCAATACTTAGTTTTCAGGTGGCCATTATTTTAGGAAAAGATTCTCTATCCACTTCAATTATTGTATTTTGCATTTCCTTGTTATATTTCGTTAACGAGTTCAATTTAACTACTTTTAACTCACTCATTTCCATAAAGCTATGGGTATTGTTTTTTTAGCTTATCTATTATCTCATTTTCAGTCAATTTATTGTTTATAATTTATATGCACAATTTCAAATTTCGGTTTTATTTCAACTAAAACTTTGATATCAAAGCTCTCTTTCATTTTATTTTCCAGTTCAGTTTTGATCTTTTCACGATTTTCTTTAGAGTCCGTTTCCATTAAAATAGCAAAGAACGGTACTAACAATATTTTTTATTTTCAAATTTTTTGGATCTACCTTCAGTCTTTTTTTGTTCTTACATTTTTTTGCTTTTGTTTTGGTTTAATTAATAAAGGTTTCTTATTAATTAAACCAAAAAGGCTTTTTTCATTTCAATTGAAAGTTAATTTACACTGTGTTTTTTACTTTTTAAAATAACAGCAAATGATACTGATTGGCCCATATTGCATACGTTACATTCATTCACTATGTTTTTTAAATTTTTGCACACCACATCAGTTTGTTTCATTGAATTTAAAATTGAATCATTTAATTCTACCGTTTGTTTATTTAGAGTCACATTCAGTTTTTCACTTTCCACTTTAAAAGATTCATATATTTCTTGCAGTTTGTCCATTTCTTTTCTTGGTCACTTTTAATTTGGCTTAATCTGTCTATATAATGCGCTTAAATTGCTTTTAATAGTTGCATAATTTCATTTTAATTTTTTTTTATAGCGTTCTTGAAATTATATTTGTATTCAATTAAATGCTGCGTATTCTTTACTACGCCACCATCCATTCTTTCTAATTGCGAATCTACATTGTTAATGTATAAAAAACAATCGTTACACATTAACCTCACTAACTAAGAAGTGTCCAAGACACTACTGTAGTATTTATCTAAACCGGAACATTTAACCGTCAAATGATATCTTTTACCGCAAACTCCTTGACAACGAATACCATTATCACCGCTTATTTTTGTTCTGCACGTTTCACAATCCGACATACTTATGATTGACCGTTACAATATGTGAATGTGATCTTCCTTCAATGTTGACAGCATGTACATGAGTTTTATTTAATGTCTTCATACTGTTCATAGCTTCTATAGATCTAAATCGTTGTTCTAAGAATATTGTTAATTGAGCTAAAGTATGAAACTCTCTACTAGGCCCTAGGATCTCTTCCCATTTTTTTCTGGCTTCTATATCTAATTTTTGGGACAGAATGTGAACCAATATAGGGCTCCAGGATTCTGTTGATTGTCCTAACCCTTTAATTCCTGCTAATGATTCGGTTGTAGCGTCAAGTAACCCCTTATAGCTGTTAGCATTTTCAGCCTTAGTAATTGCAAATGTGATGATAGAATAACTCGTTTATTTGCAAGTCGGTTTATTAACAACTCCCAAGCTGTTTTATAATTATCTTCACTTACTGACAAATGTTTTATTAGATTGCTTGCTTCGTCAGTAAGTACAGATTTGAGATATTGCATTTTTTGGACATTGCAAATCTCGTTATTTTCATGAACCATTGCCTTAAATAATTCATAGAATGTATATAGACATATTCATATAGTTGCCATCAAATCTTTATTCTTTCTAGTTGAAAGTTATCCTTGATAACAATTCTTGTGAATTGAGACTCTTTTCCAGCTGGCGTGGATGGTGTTGCTGTCGGATTTGCTTTCTGTTCCTTATATCCATTACTAAAACCCTTTAAATTTGGTTATTAAGTCTAAGGAAAGTTCTTCTGCTTCTTCATAGCTTTCTTGATATTCACTAAGTAAGGTACTATTGTGGGCTCTTCCCTCCAGTACTTCTGGATGCTTCACAACACAGCGTCCCCATTATGCTGTGAACACGTTCCAGAAACTTTCGAAGTATTCCAATGAATGCCTTGTAATTTATGTTGACTCTAAAAAGCTCTTTCAAATTAGCCCTTTGAATTTCTTCACAAGAAAGAGTAGTCATTGTTTTTTTTTTTATGTTGATATAATCAGCTTTTTTAATTATCTTTTGATCATTTATGGGTAAATGATCCGGCTTGAAGGACCAACGTTTTGTTTGTTCATAAACTGTTTATTTTGTTCTGTCTAATTATTATAAATTTACATCTTTATATATAAATTAAATACTAAAATTAGCATTAATTACACCTTGAATATCGTTACAAATTTAGTACAATTATTTTCCGTATTACAAACTCGAAATATTTTTATACTGACATATATTACTTTAAATCTACATTACATACATTTGATATAACATAAGTTAATTTACTTAGTACAATATTGTATTTCATTCAAACATTTAATTTTTATGCATAAACATGCAGCGTCAGCGAAAACCATTGCATAACGTTTAATTGTTAAAGAAATTTTACTTATTACTAAAAATAATAAATCGTAACTTAAATTGACTAATGTATTCTGAACAGTAGTAGTATTATAACATTAGTGTATTAGTTATAGCTGTTTGTCTTGTACTATATGTTTTATTTATGATTTAGTTTATTTATTTCATTACAAGCTTAAATCAAGCAGGTTACAAAATCAAAATATTACTTAAAATTAATATTAACAATATAAAGAGAAAACAAAAAAAATAAAATAATAAGGTAGAATATAAACCAACGGTTTTTAAAAGGGCACATTTCCAAAATACAATACAAACTGTTTAGAATTGTGACTTGCACAAAAATTTTAAAATTTAAAAAATAAAATTTAAGAAATTTTTTGTAAAAAACAAATAAGTGAAAATAACACTTTTCTGGAATTTTGAGGGCCTCTAAGTCCGGAACCGTTTATAAATAAGAAAAACCATTAACACACGTAAAAATATATTACTTTAATATTTATGTCTTGCCAAAGAAAAATTTGTACAGGTGCTCAAGTTTCAGGTGCCTAAAAATAGCAAATTTTAAATTTTTCAGCCCAAATACCTCTTAAACAGGGAGCGGCGCAAAAAAATTTTCTAAGAAAACTTATACTAATTCTAAAAGTTCTTTCTGCTCTCAAAATTTCAGGTTCCTAAATAAAGGCGTGCCGGAGTTATAAAAAAAAAAATTTCATGCAAAATGTGGTTTTCACATAACGGTAAATTCAAATAGTAAATTACAAAATATTGCATAATTTTGATATTGTGTTACGTAGATAAGAAAATTTTCGGTCTTCTGGCGGTTTTAGATTGCAAAACTATTACGCAGAGCTTGAGATATATACATCTGAAAATGGGGCTTTTTTGCAATTTTAAAGAGCTGTAACTCTGGAACCCTATAAAACTAAGAAAAACTTTTAACACACGTTAAAATATATTACTGGAGCTTTAATTTTTATGTCTTTCCAAAGTAAAATGTGTACAGTTTCCTAAGTTACAGGTGTTTAAAAATAGCAAATTTTAAATTTTTGAGCCCTAATAGCTCATAAACGAGGGGTGGCAAAAAAAATTTTCTGAGCAAACTTATACTAATTGTAAAAGTTCTTTTTTGCCTCAAAATTTCAAGCCTCTATCTATTTTATTTAAAATATAGGTGTAGTGAGACTGAAATGAGAGTTTATTATCAAAAAGTACGCCAAGATCTTTAATTAAATTGACGTTTATTACAAATTGGTTATTAATAGAGTATGAATACAAAATTGGAATAGAGCGACGTGTGAAGAGAATAGAAGCACATTTTTTTATATATAGAAGGAGGTTATTATTACAACACCAAATATAAAAATGACTAAGATCATCTTGTAAAGCTACAGCGTCATCAAAAGAAGTAATTTTTTATAAATTTTCATATCATCAGCGTAGATTTTAATCTCCCTGTTTAATATAGTTGATATAACGTCGTTGATAGAAATTATAAATAAAAAGGGTCTAAGGTGACTGCCTTAATGTACACAAGTTGTAGATTTAAATTTAGAACAAATTACAAATCTAAATGAAATAGAGTAACTCCGATCGAAGAGATAAGAGTAAATCCAATTTACCAAATAAGTAAGAAAACCTAGTTTATTCAACTTAAAAATGATAATTTTATGTGTAAGCAAGACAAAAGATTTACTAAAATCGGTATAAATCACATCAGTTTGGAGGCCTTCTTCCATATTTTTTAAGAAGATAGAGGTAGCTTCAACTAGATTTGTGATAGTAGATTTATTTTTTACGAAACCATGTTGATATGGAGGTAAAACCAAGTACAGTGATCGTATATAGAATCGAATACTATTATCTCAAAAAGTTTACGAATAGATGATAGTTTAGCTACTGGACGATAGTTGATTATATCGTTTTTTGGTCTTTCTTGTAAATAAATTTAATGAGAGCATTATCCCAAAATGATGGAAAAATACCACAAACTAACGAGAGATTAAATAAAATGGATAGAGGTCTTCATAAGGAAGTAGAACATTTTTTCAAGAAAATATTGGGGATGCCATCTGATCTAGGGATATGATTATCATCTATATTACTAACATAATTTAAAATCACATTAGCATCAATATTAATAAAGCCTAAAGTAGTTTTTGTGAAAAGTCTAAATGAGAAAATTCTGTTTGATTTATGGGAAAAGCTGACACAGGATAGCTAGCTGAAAAAACGTCACGGAAAAACTCAGCAATAATTTTAGGATCACTACTAGTTTTATATATGTTAAATATAGAAATATTTAAATATGTTAAATATAGAAATATTTAACATATCTACATATTACAGTGTTTGTTTTTCCAAATAAATTTAGATTTACATCAGCAAAAAAAATACAGTGTGAGAATTGATCTACCTTTTTATTTATAAATATTCTATAAATAAAGTGCTATTTTCATGAGGTGGTTTATAGAAAGTACCTATACCTATTATTAGTTGGATTCCACATTTAACTTTTCAGTAAGAGTGAAGTTATATTTTTCATCCTTTTCAATTTCATAATATTTTAACTTATTATCGACAAATATTGCAGTTCCACCTCCTCTTCTTTCATTTCTACAGTTTGCATTATTGCATAAAAGTTTTGTATGTTGTATGTATTAACCCTTCAAAAATCCGCACTTCCGTAAGAACGACCTTATCAATATCTTTATAACTATGAATTAATGCTTCAAGTTCCAGTAATTTTTGACATCTTATGCTACAAATATTTAAGTATAAAATATTTAAGTTTCCTATATTTATTTTGTTTGATTCTGTATTCATAAAACTCGTATTATTAATCATTATGGATTACTTATCATATAATTTCTCTAAGATTGTCTGATTTTTTGCAGATGTTCTCTGTACTTATTATCAATATGCCCCCTGTATGAAGTTAAATCTTTAGCAACCTCTTCATTAGAAATACCTATACTTTCATGATACTGTTTATATAGATTACTCCATTCTTGATAGTCAGTCGGAAGTCCTTCCTGGCTTTTTTTTTTTTTTCATCATCATTTAATTTATTAACGTGGTAACATTCTCAATATATATTAAAAACAAAAAAAAAACAAAAACAAAAACAAAAAACACCAGAAAAAAAAAAAATAATAATTCAAATTAAATATTGGTGTTTTATGGTATAATTCTATTCTAAGAGAAAAAAAAAGAATATATTGATTTATTAATTTAATGTAAAAAATAATTGAAAAATAAAAAATTTCTGTGACCTTAGCTTTTTAGCTGTGTGGTCTTATAAATTCAGTTAGAAATATTTTGCAACAATTTTATTATAAAAGTTTATTTTGATATAGCACTATAATTATAACTAGTAATTAAAAACTTAAAAAAAGAAATGAAAGAAAAAAAAAAAAAAATCCAATTGCAGAAGCAAAAGCCAAAACATCTGTTTAATTATTAATTTAATATAATTTCTTTAATTTTTCTTTTAAAAGTACAAAAGTGGGTTATTTCCTTTATATCGTTTGGAAGCTCGTTATATAATTTTAAACTATTGTAGAGACAGTTATTTTTTGTCTGTTTGTTCGAAAAAGTGTTAAATAAAAATTATTTTTATTTCTTGTGTTATGGTTGTGAATCTCAAACCTCCTATTCAGTATAAAATTATGCTTAATTTCATTATGAATTATTTTAAATGCTATTATATATAATTCTAATTTGCAAATGTTTGTCAGACTTAAATATTGGCTAGAGTATAGAATATTAGTAGGAATTCTAACAGAATAGTTATGAATTGCTTTTATGGCTTTTTTATGAACTATATCAAGTCTGCCGAAAGGAACTTGACATGTGTTACTCCATATTGGGTTAAGATACATAATATTTGATAGTATATATGAAGAATATATTATTTTTATAACCGATTTATTAAAGAAATTTCTCATGCGACGTAAGACAAAAATGTACGGTGTTATCTTTTTAATGACGTGATTTATGTGCTCTTGCCATTTCAGCCGGCTATCTAGAAGCAACCCTAGATAATTAAAATGTTTTACAACTTCAATAATATTACCGTTGTAAGTAAAATTGGGGTATGTACATTGTCTATTTTCGAATAATAAAATTTTAGTTTTCTTCACATTTAGTAGTAGACGATGCTTTTTTAGCCATTCTTCAATAATGGGAAGATCATGCATGATGGAAGTTCTCAGGGATTCTTCATCGCGTTCCGCATATTTTAGCACTGCATCATCCGCATACAATTGAATAAGTCCTTTTAGTTTCAATCGAGCTATATCATCTAAATAAATCTTAAATAAAAGTGGCCCTAAAATTGAACCTTGTGGCACTCCTTTTATAATGGTTCTTGATTCACTCAAACTATCACCTATCCTAACTCTCTGCTCTCGATTAGTTAAATATGAGTCAAAAAAGTGTAATTGTGATGAGTCGAAATTTAACATCGAAAGTTTAAACTGCAGTATTTCATAGTCGACACAATCAAATGCCTTTTGTAGGTCTAGAAATAGACAGCCAACGTGCAATTTTTCATCCATATTTTTTGATACAAAGTCGGTTAAGCTAAGACATGCAGCAGTAGTATTCGATTTTTTTTCGAAACCATACTGTTCGTCGTGAAATATTTGATTATTTGTAAGAAAGTTATCTAATCGACTTTTTATAATAAATTCAAAGATTTTAGAGAAAGCGCTGAGAACCGATATGGGTCTGTAGTTTGTCCTATCTTTGGCATTCCCTGTTTTGAATATTGGAGTAACAATTGCAGTTTTTAATGAGTTTGGGAAAGTACCAGAAAGGAAAGAACTATTTATAAATTTGGTAAGAAGCGGTATTAGTCGCTCCTGGAATTTCTTAATGAATTTCATGGAAATATTATCGAAACCCGTCGCTGTAGCAGTTTTCAGCTTGCTAATTGCATTCGATATCTGTTTACTTCTGGTGGGTGTTAGATCAAATAAGGAGCTAGGGTTTCGTCTAAAACTATTTAGGTATTCGTGGTCTATTGGATCATTGTCAACATTTATTTCCCTGGTTACATTGATAAAAAATTCGTTCATTAATTCACAAATTTCTTCTTTTTTAGTTAATACTTTCCCATTAATTTCTAGCCCTTTAATATGATTGTTCGTGCTGTCTTTTTTTTTGTTAAATATTACCCTTTTATATAAATCCCATAATTTTTTACTATTGCATGGGTCTCTTTTAATTTGTTCAGAATAAAAATTTTTTTTTGAATGTGTTATGAGCCGATTTACTTTATTTTTATATAATTTATATAATCTATTAACATGCTCATCGTTAGGATATTTTTTCCTATATTTGAAGAAAGAGTCTCGAATTTTAATCACGTTTCTAATTTCGTCTGTCATCCATTCATTTTTTTCTTTAGACCTTTTCTTTCTAACAATTCTGGTATATTTACTCACTAAAGAACTTATCTCAAATACAAAATCGTCGAAGTTCCCGATTGAAACTAACTTATTCCAAGTATTGTCTGCAGCTAATTTTTCATACGTCAGGACGGTAATAAAGTTTTCAATTTGTTCTTCTATGGGCTTAAAATTAGAACTTATGAAAAACATTTTATGGTCTGATAAAAATGTGTTTATAATATGAAAATCATATTTGTATTTGACAATATCAGTAATAAAGTGGTCAATGATTGTTTTCGATGTGTTTCCTATTCTAGTTGCAAAATCATTGGCAACTTTATTATACACAATAAAACCATTAGATAGTAATACATTTACATAATTCATAACTTCTTGATTATTTTTATTTAGTAAATTAATATTAAAGTCTCCAAAGATCATTGAATTTTTATAATTACTTGATATGTCATCCATTTTTTCAAGAAAACAGTTAATATTTGTTTCGTGCGATCGATATATTGCTACTATGTTAATTTTTTGTTCGACAAGATTTATTACTAAGAAATTCGATTTTTCAAACTCTAAACTAAAACTTAAATTACTTGTTATGTTCTCATTTACATAAATAGCAACACCTCCATACGACATTTCGCGATTTGAAAAATATGATTTGTACCCTTCTATATTAAAAAATTGATTTTCCTGTTCATTTATCCATATTTCGGTTAATACTAGAACATGAATATTACATTCATATGTTTTTATGAATGTTTCTAAATTGTATAGTTTATTTCTCAAACTTTGTATGTTTAGATATAAAATATTGAAATTTGTTTGATATTCACCACTCTTCATATTCAAGTACTTTGTAATTCAATTTTTCAACGATTTCCTTGTCACTGAATTTATAATTTATATTAACAATCTCAAATTTTGGTTTTATATCAATTGGTATTTTAATTTCATAATTATCATTCATTTTCTTTTCCAACTTCAATTTTATTTTATCACGTTCTTCTACAGTATCAATTTCAATTAAAATTGTTCCATTTTCTTTTATTTTCAATATTCTTAATTTTCAGTTTTTTTAGATCAAAATTTTGTTTAAATCAGTTTTTGTTTTTTCACTTTTTTGCTTACTTTTCGTTTTTACAATCAATGGCAATTCTTTTTAGCACATTTCAAAAAAAAATTTGAAAAAATGTGCTTTTAGTTTCACTCTGCCCTTCCGTCCGTCTGTTCGCAAAACTTCTACACGGTTAAAGATAGAGAAAAAAATTTTAACCATAGGTAGTTGTCATAAAAGAAATTATTTTGTGGAACAACTTTTTCATGTAGTCTCATCTATGATGGAGCTAGATCCCTCAAACTTCGCAAAATCAATATTTTTAAATACTCATGTTCTGCTTAACATTTTTTCACTCTGAAAAGCTCATTCTACAGGTGCTTTTTTTAACTTTGTAAATTAATATCAAAATTATACAATTATTTTAAATTTAGTATTTAAATTTACCGTTATGCGAAAATCATATTTTGCATAATTTTTCTACCTTCATAACTCCGGCACGCTTTTATATAGGGGCTTAAAATTTTGAGACAAGAAAGAACTTTTAGAATTAGTATAAGTTTGCCAAGAAGATTTTTTTATACCACCCCGTGTTTATGAGCTATTAGGGCTCAAAAATTGAAAATTTGTTATTTTTAAACACCTTTAACTTAGGCACCTGTACACATTTTTCTTCGGCAAGACAAAAAAATTAAAACTCCAGTAATATATTTTTATGTGTATTAATGGTTTCTTTTAATTGTATAGGGTTCCAAAGTTACAGCCCCCCAAAATTGCGAAAGAGTCATTTTTGAAGTCAGTCGAAAATTTTCAGATGTATATATCTCAGGCTCTGCGTAGTAGTTTTACAATCTAAAAACACTAAAAGATCGGAAATTTTCTTACATCTGTAAAACTATATCAAAATTATACAATATTTTGTAATTCACTATTTAAATTTACCGTTATGTTAAAACCAAATTTAGCATGATATTTCTTTTTTCATAACTCCGGCACGCTTTGAGATAGGAACCTGAAATTTTTGAGACAAGAAAGAACATTTAGAATTAGTATAAGTTTCCTCAGACTTTTTGGTAGCATCCCCTCTTTAAAAGTTATTACTCCTCAAAAATTGAAAATATGTTATTTTTAGACACCTGTAATTTTTCTTCGGCAAGACATAAACATTAAAGGTTAAATAATATATGTTTGCTTGTGTTAACGGTTTTTCTTAGTTATATAGGGTTCCGAACTTAGAGTCCCTCAAAATTCCAAACAAGTCCTATTTTAACTTTTTTTCTTATTACATGAAATTTTCAAATTTCTGTGCAAGTCAGAATTCTAAACAGTTTGTATTGTCTTTTGGAAATGTGCTCTTTTAAAAACCGTTGGTTTACATTCTACCTTGTTTCATTTTCATTTCACAATTTTTGAATTTTTTATAACATCGGCAAATGACACTGTTTGACCCACTTTTAATTGTTTATCGTTAACCAATTATTTAGTTTATTACTTATCTCATCATTTTTTTTTATTGAATTTAAAAATTGTTCATTAGTTTTTTAACTTTGATTTTTGAAGACTTCTGTATATTTAGCCATCTTATATAACTCCTTCTATTGACTGGTTTTTATTTCGTTTAATCGTCTCATATAATTGGTTTCAATAGCTTTTAATAACTCAATCGGTTCCTTTTCATTATAGTTTGTAGCAGTTTCAAAATCATGGTTCTACTCTTTCAATGTTTTTCGACATCGCAGTTTCCATATTCTGTAAAAATAAATCAACATTTTGTAGGTATTGAATACAATCTTCGCAAATAATACTTTTTTTTTATTTACAAATAACGAATTTATTGTCGATTGATCTAATCCTGAACATTTCAAGACTTCGTGATATATATTTTTGCAAACTCCAGAACATGCTATACTGGTTTCTCCCTATATTTTCAATTTACAATTTTCGCATAACGCCATTTCCAATTTTATTTAAAATAAAATTGAAAAAGAAAGTAAAAAAGCGCTGGCTCTGATTTTATTATTTCCAATTAAAAATTAAAGAAAAGAAAAGTATATTTGTTTTTATTTTATAGTTATAATTTTTCGATTGGAAATACACGTGTATACTAGACAAAGTCGCGATTATGACTCCGGTATAGACGTGTGACCAAAAACGCAATGATCATTTTATGATCTGAGAGGTCGGTATTTTTTAATTTATATGATATATCTATCTCATAATTGCAATTAGTGATAATATGGTCAATTAAATATTTGTATTCGTAGTTTTTCTTGTTCCTTCAGTTCATTTATAATATTATATCCTGAACTTGTCAACATGTCTATGTACTTTATTGTAGTATTAGTATTTTCAAATAGGTTTATGTTTATATTTGCAAAAATTGTTAGATTTGTTATCTGGTCTATTTGTCTTTCCATTTGTTCTTTAAATAGGTTGTTGTTGATAGTCGGCGCTGTATAGAGTGTACCTATTTTAAGTTTAGGTGTTGTGTTAATTAATTCAATGATGGTTAGATTGTGTAATTTCTCTTGAACAATTATGTTAAAATTAAGTTCTTTTTTTATATATAGTATCACCACTTCGGTTTTGATTTCTACAATTAAAAATAACTATATAATTTGGTAAATTAAAGTAAGTTTTTTCATTATCGTAAGTCCAAACTTCATTTAATATCACTATATCAATATTATTAATTTCCTGTATAGTCGCTTCAGTTCATAAATTTTGTTTCTGATACTACATAAATGTTTATGTTTAAAATTTTTAATTCACTTATATTTTGTTCTTTTGTGTGTTTCATAATTTTGCTATAAAATAGTTTTTCCACGAATGTCTTATTTTCTGAAGACGCTCTCTGTATTTGTTGTAAAAATTTTTTTATCATTATCACCTTTGTTACAATTATTGATATTTGCATTTTTAAACTCGTGATTTTATTGAATGAAGAGCGTCTTTTTGGCCATAATTTAGGAATATAACTAAATATATTATTTGAATTTTTCTCTTCTTTGATTTGTGAGCTTTTATACTACTATCATCTTTCCTTTTATAATTAATATCTTCTTTTAATTTAGAACCAGTGTTCATAGCGTTATCTTCTTTTAAATTTTTGGCATTATAATTAATTCTATCATTAATTATATAATGTTTTAGTTCATAATTATTTTTATTTGTATTTTGTTTTTGCATACAGTTTTCATGACTTATTTGATCAACAACTATGTTCTTTAATTGCTAATATCCAATGGCTTTTGTTTTAAACATAATGTATATTGATATGCTGGACATAATTTACTAAGTGTTTTATGATTAATATCCATATTTAATATTAGTTTCTCGTTCTATTTTATACAATTTATGCATTGGTGACATATTTGACATGTTTTCTTGTTCTTACAATCCGCCAATTCGTGGCTGAACCGTTTAAATTTGTAGCATCTTCGTCGATTTATAGCATCAAACACATTGCATCTTTCCCATCCTATACATGATTTTTCGTTGGCAAGCATTTTTCAAATTTCTTTATCTACTTCAATTACTGCGTTGTAAACTACTTTATCGTATTTGTTCAGCTCGTATGTTTTTACTACCATAAACGAGTTCTGCTTTTTAAGTTTCTCTATTATTTCAACATTACTAAATTTATTATTCATATGAACTAATTCAATTTGTGGTTTAATGACCGTTGGTATTTTTATTTCGTAACTGTCTGTAATTTTTTTTTCTAATTCGATTTTTATTTTTTCACGTTCTTCAATTGTATCTGTTTCAATTAATATTGCTCCATTTGGTTTAATTTCAATATTTTTAATTTTAAGATCTTTTGGATCAACCTTTTATTTAAATCGCTTTTCGTTTTTTTACTTCTTTGTTTGTTTTTTGGCTTAACAAACAAAGATAACCCTCTTTTCATTTTCATTCCAATATTTTTCGTATTTTTTAACATATCAGCAAATGATACAGTTTGATCCACATTTATATTATTATCGTTAATCACATTATTAATTTTTTTTTGCAGACCTAATTATTTGTTTTATTACATTAATATACGATTCATTCACCTTATCGCTTATGTATTCTATAGCACTCAGTAAATTTATGACTTCACTTTCGTTTCTTTTAACAGCAGCTTCACTTTTTCACTCCTTTAAATGTTCATTATTGTTTGTTACCGTAGAATTTATGTTTTGTAGAACCAAATCCACATTTTGTATGTATAAGATGCTATCTTCACAAATGAATCTCACATTGTTGTTTGCATGCACATTATTAATCGTCGATTGATCCAATCCTAAACATCTCCAAGCTTCATGAAAAACTATTTTACACACTCCCGAACATTGAATTCTCGTTTCACCTTTTATTTTAGCTTTGCATTTATTGTAATACACTATTATAAAAAGTTTATTTTTTTTTCATTTTGGTTTATATGTTTTGCAACATACAAAATATTTAGCACTTAGAATATTTTTTTATTTAATTTATTTTTTATGTTGTATATATAAATAATATGATAAATTACAAAAGTGTTTTTTATTATTTTTTTTCTGATTTATTTTAAACTTGTGTTGTATTGTTTTAAAGTGATTTTAACTGATAATTAAGAACACGTCCGTACTTAACTTTAAATGTTATGTTATATGTTAAATGTTAAATATTATCTTAATGTACAAAGTCTCCTTAATAATATTCTTAATAATAAAGGATCTTTAATATTTATATTCTTTTGATTACGATATTTACAGAATTATATTAACTGAAACATGGATAACTAAAACAGAAAACAAATTTTTTAACATATATGGCTATCATTCTTATTTTGCCTTTTGATTTGATTCTTATTCTTATTTCTTAGATTAGAGCTATATGGTGGGGTTGCAATATACATACACGAAAACATGGATTCTAGTTTTCTAATAGAATAGGAGTTGAATAAAACGAATATAGTTAAAATATGAATCTTATTGAAATTTATAGATCATACGAGACAGATTTGTCTGAGTTTATTTATAAACTTGATGAAATTACATCTACCCATAAAAACTCTATCGTTTTATTAGATATTAATCCCAATCTTCTAGATGTCAATAAAAATCAAGTTACAACATATACCAACACATTGCTAAGAAGTGGCTTTTTATTTATAATAAAAATAACCCCTGATTACGCTACGAGAATTAGTAAAACAACTAGAACAATTATTGACCATCTTGTTAGTGATTTTATGAAATATACTTATTACTTTATCATTACTAATACCCCTCTCTCTGACCATGAAATGGTACACGTTAGTCTAAAACTTAAACCCAAAATAGAAGAAAATATAATATAAATATGACTGTTTTAGATTATTAAAAAATTGTTTTAGATAATTTCTGGTTAGGACTTGATTTATATACTGAAATGGATCTTTTAGTTAATGGTCTACAGGAACTTATAACAAAGAACACTAAAATTAATGTTAAGAAAAAGGGGAGAAAATAAGAAAACTTGGATGACAACTGAAATATTAAATAAAATTAAAATTAGAGACTCTTATAATAAAATTTTGACAAAAAATAACGCAAAAGTGTTTGAACTTTATAAGAAAAAAACTAGATCCGAAGCATAGAATAATAAGTAATTGAAGAAGATTCAACTAGAACAAAATAAAACAAGGTAGAATGTAAACCAACGGTTTTTAAAAGCGCACATTTCCAAAACTCAATACAAACTGTTTAGAAATGTGACTTACACAAAAATTTGAAAATTTCATGTAATAAGAAAAAATGTGAAAATAGGACATTTTTGAAATTTTGAGGGGCTGTAATTCCGGAATCCTATATAACTAAGAAAAGCCGTTAACACACGCAAAAATATATTATTGAAGCTTTAATTTTCATGTCTTGCCAAAGAAAAATGTGTACAGGTGCCTAAGTTACAGGTGCCTAAAATAGCAAATTTTCAATTTTTAAGGCGTAATAACTCTTAAAGAGGGGGTGGTAGCAAAAAATTTTCTGAGGAAACTTATACTAATTCTCAAAATTTCAAGCCTCTATCTAGAAGCGTGCCGGAGTTATGAAAGTAGAAAAATCATACAAAATATGGTTTTCACATAACGGTAAATTTAAATCGTAAATTACAAAATATCACATAATTTTGATATTGTTTTATATAGATAATAAAATGTTCGATCTTCTGGCGGTCTTAGATTGCAAAACTATTACGCAGAGCCTGAGATATATACATCTGAAAATGGGGCTTTTTCGCAATTTTAAAGAACTGCAACTTTGGAACCCTTTACAGCTAAAATAAACCTTTAACACACGTAAAAATATATTACTGTAGCTTTAATTTTTATATCTTGCAGAAGTAAAATGTGTACAGGTTCCTAAGTTACAGGTGTTTGAAAATAGCAAATTTTCAATTTTTAAGCCCTAATAGCTCATAAACAGGTGGGTGGTAGCAAAAAATTTTCTGAGCAAACTTATACTAATTCTAAAAGTTCTTTCTTGCCTCAAAATTTCAAGGCTCTATCTAAAAGCGTGCCGGAGTTATGAAAGTAGAAAAATCATGCAAAATTTGGTTTTCCCATAACGGTAAATTTAAATACTAAATTTAAAAAAATTGTATAATTTTTATATTAATTTACAAATATACCTGCCGAATGACGTTTTCAGATTGAAAAAATCTGAAGCAGAACATAAGATATATGTATTTAAAAATAGGGCTTTTTCAAAGTTTGAGGGGCTGTAGCTCCGTAATGGGGGGGGGCTACATGAAAAAGTTGTTCCACAAAATTATTTTTTTTATGAGACCTACCCATGGTTAAAAATTTTTTTCTCTATCTTTAACGGTGTAGAAGTTCTGTAAACAGACGGCCGGACGGACAGAGTGAAACTAATAAGCACATTTTTTCAAAATTTTTTTGGAAATGTGCTAAAAATCAACAAATCGACATTAGGTACCAGAAAATATGAATATACCAAAAATGCACTGTATATAATTTTAATATTATACAGTATACTAAAAAATAATATAACAGAAGTGCATGTTATTATAAATCAACATTTACTTATTTGAACTTTTTATTATTTGCTTTCTTTTTTATAGTGGTAGTGCTAGGTTTTTAATATACTACATACATTACAAAATTAATGCATGTGAATGTAATTACATGCATATATTATAATAAAGAAGAAGAATACAGTTGCCTTTGTCAACTCTTAGATACCCGTACGAACCGTTAGTATGTTCACAGCCTGTCACTCTGCTTACAATATTATTTTTTTAATATTTTAGTATTTTAATATAATTTGGATGAATTTTATAATTTCTAGAACTAGGGGTTGTACATATATTCAAACTATATGTTTATATGTACATTCTTAAAAAGCACATTCTAACCTTCACCATAACGATTATCAATCCAAAACTTTTTCAAATATTCTATAGTACCATTTAATACTAAGCGGTAAATGTATATTAAATTTACTTTGTACAAAATAATAAATATAATTTTAAATAGTATATTATATTATACTTAAATATTCCATTGACAGAATAATTTCTTATAAGTACAATAAAATACATATATGTATGTAAATACGGCGCTATATAATGTACATATATACTCTTATCATTCATTCACTAGTGACATATACGATATGTAAATAAACATGATATTATATAAGTATGTATTTATATCAATATCATATAAATAAAAATTCTTCAAGCAACTGTTATGTTGTTTATTTATTTACATTTTGTTGTACTATATTATATTATTATATTCTCAACAATTTCAAATTATCGAGTGAAACAAATGCAAAAAATTTGTTGAAGAAATTTGTTAGAAAATTTGAAAAAATCAACTAACACTTTCGTCAATTATAAAGTAACCCTATATTATTAAAAAAAGTTGTTAACAAAAATAAGAGTACAATGGTGAAGCTTTAATTTTTGAGTATTACTTCAAAAAATTTTTAACAGGTGTTCAAGTTGCAGGTGTTTAAAAATAGGAAATTTTCAGTTTTTGACCCCTTACAGCTCCTAAACGGGGGGTGATACAAAAAAAATTTCTGAAATGACTCATACTTATTTTCAAAGATCTAACTTCTGTCAAAATTTCAACTTAAACCGTTTAGAAGATAGAAGAGTTAAAGGATTTTGCAAAATTTGAGTTTCGCATAACGGTAAATTAAGACACCGTATGCCACAAATATATATATATTGTATATATATTTTTAAAGCTAATAAAAGTAGTAATCGTTTGACGTTTTCAAAATGAAGATATATCTTATACAACTTGTGCTACAACAATTTAAATATAGAGCTTTTTTGAACCTTTAGGGAGCTGTAGCTCCGTAACGGGTGGGGCTGCAAAAAAAAGTTATTAAAAATAAAATTAATATTTTTGTGAGATCTATCAGCAGTTAATCTATTTCAAAAAAAATGTGAGGATCTAAAAGTTAGGTGTTCGAGAGCTACCCTAAGTTTTGGTCCAAACTCAACCAATAAAAATAGGGAACCTACAAATTACTCCCAGAATATTTTGTGTAAATTTCAAGATTCTAGCTTTCTTAGTTTTTAAGTTAGCGTGCTGACGGACGGACGGACATGGCTCAAAAGTCTTAGAATTTTTTTCTGATCCGATCCATACCTTTGAAGGTATATCTAGCTCGATTATTTCGAGGTGTTACAAACGGAGGAGTAATTTTATTATACCCGATCCTATCGTACGGGTATAAAAACGTATATTTCGTACGTAATATTAAAAAAAAACAAAATATTAGAAATATCAAAACGTATATAAATATGTACAAAATTATTAGAAAAAATTTTAAAAATTATGTTTGTATGTCTTTAAACCGAAAACTACGTAAATGTTAAAATCATCTTTAGTAGATATTATGCGACCTATTGAAGAATTAAATTGATATACCGAAGGATTGTTGTTAAACTCCTCTTACTTGAGAAAAAAAGTTCTCAAGAGGATCTTGATTGAATCTATTTGTAAGAATATAATTTAAAATGGAATGAAATTGTAAAATGTATTTACTGATAAAAAAATAGCACTAATGGATTGAATGAAACCTGGAATGCAAAAGTTTATCGATTTCTTTGAGGGGGCGTTTTTGTTTATCAATTTTATATCTTTTAAATATTGCTTCATATCAGTCAAATGGGTCCAATTATTCCCCTCTCTTTCAAGAGGCCTTTTAAATATTTTTCTAGCATATAATGATCTACTCTCTATCAAGCATATCAAAGCAGTTGTCCATTTTTACTAAAAACTTTTTTGTTGCTTTAGCTACTTGTTTTTTTTCGCTTTTAAATTTATTCAAGCTTAGACAAGTTCTTAAACCAGCAGCTATGCTTTGACTAAAAATTTGGGTAGCTAATTTTACTTTAAGTTTGTCAAATTTCCCAGAATATATATGTTTTTTAGTCAGTTTTGGGCATAATTTAACTATCTCGCTTGAATCAAAATTATGCAAATCTTGAATTACATCCCAAGATACTCTTCCGTCATTTGTTTCAAAATCATTTGAAAGTAAAGTGTTTCTCAAAGATTTAAAAAAATGAGGCACATCAAAAATAACATAGATTTTATGGTTCTGAAATTTAAAGAAAGGTTGATCCGTAGTAACTTTCAATAATCTGAAGCATTTTCGATTATTAGAACCCTGGTCGCAAATAATTGCCTTAAGATTTAAATTTAAATCTAGTGTCAATTGAATATTTTTAAGCAGAATGTCTTTAAGAGTTTCACCTTCTGTACAATTTCCCGAAACATAGTATGATAAAATGTACTTCCAATTGGTTACTATTCCTCTAACCAGAAAGACCAGTATATGATCTCCAGTATTATTGTTTCTGTCCCCATCTCCAAAATTAATAAATCCATCTACCTCATCAGTAGGTTGATTGGTGAGTTCTTTTTTAACTTTTATTTCATCCATTAAAATGGAGCATAGTTTTTCATCATCTTTCATCTTTAATATTTGATTTTTTAAATTAGTCAAAAGCGAAATATTAAAACCAGACTGTAAGTTTTTAAGAGGTATCCAACGATTTAAAGAACTTTGACTTAGTAAGTTGAATTCAAGAGTACTTCTCATAAAATTATAACTCGTAGCCGACTTAAAATGAATATTTTGAGCCAGATTCCTCTGTTTCTCAGGCCATTCTGCGCTACTACATCGTGGTACAAGGAGCATTTTACAAAAATCTTTCGAAGTTTGGTTAGCATTGTTTATATTTTCAATATAATTTTCAATATTTTTATGTTTTTTTAACATATTTTTATATTTAAGGGACAACTTTTTGAGATCTAATGCAGTTTTATTTAATTTTTTAATTGTTTTAGATTGTTCTTTCATGTAATATATTTCATTTTTGGTTCTTTTTTCGCAGTACTTACAACAAATTGTAGAATAATCATAATCACTTTAAGTAATATGTTTTTTTAAGGGTGGAGATATTTCTTCGAAATCCTTGAAAGTCAGATCTGTATTAATGTTCGGTATCATTATTTGGTTACTTTGGATATCGTTACTATTTTTTGCTGAATTAATATTAGTATTATTGTTATTTTTATTAATTTCACTACTATTACTTTGTTCAGCAGTAAATTCATAAATAAGAGAGGGATAATAAGAGGGGCACTGAATTTTTATACCCGTACGATAGGATCGGGTATAATAAAATTACTCCTCCGTTTGTACCATCTCGAAATAAGCCAGTTAGATATACCTTCAAAGGTATGGATCGGATCAGAAAAAAATTCTAAGACTTTTGAGCCATGTCCGTCCGTCCGTCCGTCAGCACGCTAACTCAAAAACTAAGAAAGCTAGAATCTTGAAATTTACACAAAATATTCCGGCAGTAATTTATAGGTTTCCTATTTCTTTTGGTTGAGTTTGGACCAAGCCTTAGGGTAGCTCTCAAACACCTAACTTTTAGATCCCCACATTTTTTTTGAAATAGAGCTATAAAATTTTAACTGCTGATAGATCTCATAAAAATATTAATTTTATTTTTAATAACTTTTTTTTGTAGCCCGACCCGTTACGGAGCTACAGCTCTCCAAAGATTCAAAAAAGCTCTATATTTAAATTTTTATAGCACAAGTTGTATAAGGTATATCTTCATTTTAAAAACGCCAAACGATTACAACTTTTATTAGCTTTAAAAGTATGTATAAAATAAATATATATTTTTGGCATGCGGTGTCTTAATTTACCGTTATGCGAAACTCAAATTTTGCAAAATTCTTTAACCCTTCCATCTTCTAAACGGTTAAAGTTGGAAACTTGAAATTTTGACAGAACTTAGATCTTTGAAAATTAGTATGAGTCATTTCAGAAATTTTTTTTGTATCACCCCCCGTTTAGGAGCTGTAATTGGTCAAAAACTAAAAATTTCCTATTTTTAAACACCTGTAACTTGAACACCTGTTAAAATTTTTTTGAAGTAATACACAAAAATTAAAGCTCCAACATTATACTTTTATTTCTGCTAACAACTTTTTTTAATAATATAGGGTTACTTTATAATTGACGAAAGTGTTACTTGATTTTTTCAAATTTTCTAACAAATTTCTTTAACGAATTTTTTCCATTTTGTTTTACTCGATAATTTGAAATTGTTGAGGATATAATGCGTAGTACAAAAAAATGTAATTAAATAAACAACATAACGGTTGCTTGAAGAATTTTTATTTATATGATATTGATATATATACATACTTATATAATATCATGTTTATTTACATATCGTATATGTCACTGATGAATGAATGATAAGAGTATAGATGTATATTATATAGCGCCGTATTTACATACATATATGTATTTTATTGTACTTATAAGAAATTATTCTGTCAATGGAATATTTAAATATAATATAATATAATATTTAAAATTATATTTGCTGTTTTGTACTTAGTAAATTTAATATACATTTACCGCTTAGTATTAAATGGTACTATAGAATATTTGAAAAAGTTTTGGATTGATAATCGCTATGTGGAAGGTTAAAATCTGCTTTTGAAGAATGTATAAACATATAGCTTGAATATATGTACAACCCATAATTCTAGAAATTATAAAATTCACCCAAATTATTTTAAAATACTAAAATATTAAAAAAATAATATTGTAAGCAGAGTGACAGGCTGTGAACATACTAACGGTTCGTACGGGTATCTAAGAGTTGACAAAGGCAACTGTATTCTTCCTCGTTTTTTAATTTCTTTTTGTACAAATCGCAAATACGAAAATGTTTGCCACATATATACTTATTCTTAGTGTTAAAATTTTTCGTAAATCCACAATTTTCGTACCACTTTTCTTTTAATAATTTATCTATTGGAAATCTAAAAATCCGATTATCTCTATTAGAACCAAAACATGCATTAATACAACATTTTTTCAATCTAGTCATAGGTTTTTTAATATACTCATCTGGAATTTTTTTAAATTGTATTTCCCAATCAAAAATAGTAGGGAGCGCATTTTTTTTTAACTTTGTTTTACCTAAATAACATTTTTCAAAATGCGCAGTGCAAATAACTTTGTTTTTAAAATTTATATTTTCAAGTTTACAATAGTTCAACCATATATCGCGAATTTTGCTATTTTCTTTGGGGAACTTTATTAGTCTATTATTTGAAATTGAAATATTGCCTTTTTTATTAGGACAATTCAAAACACTACACTTAATAGAATTTGTCAATTTAGGATTTAAAAGTTTCACATTCATTTAATTCATTCATAAAAGTATTTTACTATTGATTACCAACAAAATAAATTTAAATTACTTTACAAAAATTCTTTGTTAAATTTTATACCTTACACTAATTACTTTTCTAATTTTTATGTTAAATCCACTTTTAAACAATTAAACCTTAAGAAAATCGATAACAAACAACTACACAGATAAGTACCTACATATATAAATAATGCATACATAATAATAATAGAAACATATTATATATACACATATTAATTCTGATCATAAAGATCTAAAAAGTTCTCATATTGATTATTCTATAATATGAATTCTGTAATTAAGAATTCTGTTATACTTTTTTTTTTCTCTATACTATACAATACACATTATACATATATATATGTACCTAATTTAGTATAACAGGTTGTTAAAATATTTTTAGTGTACATACTCAATTTATTGTGTATTCATATTTTATGGTACCTAATGTCGATTGAAATATTGGAAATTTATTTTGCTTAGGACATCTATTAGTGTTTATACCCGTACGATAGGATCGGGTATAATAAAATTACTCCTCCGTTTGTAACACCTCGAAATAAGCGAGCTAGATATACCTTCAAAGGTATGGATCGGATCAGAAAAAAATTCTAAGACTTTTGAGCCATGTCCGTCCGTCCGTCAGTCCGTCCGTCCGTCAGCACACTAACTCAAAAACTAAGAAAGCTAGAATCTTGAAATTTACACAAAATATTTTGGAAGTAATTTGTAGGTTCCCTATTTTTTTTGGTTGAGTTTGGACCAAGCCTTAGGGTAGCTCTCAAACACCTAACTTTTAGATCCCCACATTTTTTTTGCAATAGAGCTATGAAATTTTAACTACTGATAGATCTCACAAAAATATTAATTTTATTTTTAATAACTTTTTTTTGTAGCCCCACCCGTTATGGAGCTACAGCTCCCCAAAAGTTCAAAAAAGCTCTATATTTAAATTGTTATAGCACAAGTTGTATAAGGTATATCATCATCTTGAAAACGCCAAACGATTACTAATTTTATTAGCTTTAAAATTATATATACAATAAATATATATTTGTGGCACACGGTATCTTAATTTAAAATTTCCTCGGTAAAAATTTCCTATTTTTAAACACCCGTAACTTGAACACCTGTTAAAGTTTTTTTGAAGTAATACACAAAAATTAAAGCTCCAACATTATACTCTTATTTCTGTTAACAACTTTTTTCAATAATATAGGGTTACTTTATAATTGACGAAAGTGTTACTTGATTTTTTCAAATTTTCTAACAAATTTAACGAATTTTTTCCATTTTGTTTTACTCGATAATTTGAAATTGTTGAGGATATAATGCGTAGTACATAAAAATGTAAATAAATAAACAATATAACGGTTGCTTGAAGAATTTTTATTTATATGATATTAATATATATACATACTTATATAATATCATGTTTATTTACATATCGTATATGTGAATGAATGATAAGATTATATATGTATATTATATAGCGGCGTATTTACATACATATATGTATTTTATTGTACTTATAAGAAATTATTCTGCCAATGGAATATTTAAATATAATATAATATAATATTTAAAATTATATTTACTATTTTGTACTAAGTAAATTTAATATACATTTACCGCTTAGTATTAAATGGTACTATAGAATATTTGAAAAAGTTTTGGATTGATAATCGTTATGTGAAAGGTTAGAATCTGCTTTTGAAGAATGTACATATAAACATATAGTTTGAATATATCTACAACCCATAGTTCTAGAAATTATAAAATTCACCCAAATTATTTTAAAATACTAAAATATTAAAAAAATAATATTGTGAGCAGAGTGACAGGCTGTGAACATACTAACGGTTCGTACGGGTATCTAAGAGTTGAAAAAGGCAACTGTATTCTTCCTCGTTTTAATCTATTTCCGAAGTTAACTATTTAATTATACAAGCTAAAAAACATTTATTTTCCAAAAACATTAATGGCGTTATACATACCAAAAATTTATGGGACTCTTATAACAAAGTGATGTATAAGACAGAAAAATACAGATGTAACTCAGTTATTAAGGCTCTTGGGATAAATAATGAAACAATTAGTAGTACATGTGACATTACCAATAAAATGAATGCTTTTTTCTGTAAATATCACAGAATGGAATTAATATTTCATCTGTACCGATAAGTTCTTCCTTTGTAAACACTAGAAAAATAATTCATAGCAACTTTTCTCTATGATGAATCACATTTCTTTAAATCCTATCTATATATTTAAACGGCTTATTTTTCTCCATACAAAACTTTTGGTACCGATTTTCAAAAAACTACTTAACCACTTTTAGTGAAATAACAGCCAAAAAAAGCTTTTCTTATTCTTCAGGTAAACATGTTTGGTTTTTATATTCTCGCAATACTTCAGGTGAAAACAGGTGTACATTTTCGGTTGCAGCTCAGTGTTTTTTTACCAGAAACGTATATAAATGCAATTCATTTGCGGTTTCGGTTCAACAAATTAGCCGACAAATTAAAAGAATTTATTTTGAATGTTAGTATACAAACGATTAAAAGAAAAAACAAAAAGAAAATTACTTATATTTTAATAATGAAAAGAAAATTTTTGATTAATAATAAAAACAAATCAAATAATAACAATAGTGATAATAACTAATGAAAATAAATGCAGTATAGCTTACCTTAATATTAATTGTTAAGATAATAATAAAAATAAAAAATTTGAATTCTGAAAATGAAAAAAATGCATTTTACAATGTAAAAATAAAAGAATAAATTTTGTAATGTTTTCAAAATAATTTAAAAATACTAACGAGATCAGACAATTTGTGCTAAGATCTCTATTAAATACCAACTTTTAATTTAGTTTTAAGTAATTTAATTAGCCTTATTACTTTTTTTTTTTTTTTTTTAATTTGCTAACATATACCTGAACTAGCAGAGTACCCGGCGTTGCCCGGAGTATTGTGTTGGCTTTATAAAATAAAAATTATTAAATTATTAACTAATTAATATATCGATTAAGCTTTGTCCGTCCGTCAGCAAGATTACTCAAAAACTAAGAAAGCTAGAGTTTTGAAATTAATACAAAATATTCTTACAACAATTTGTAGGTTCCCCATTTTTTTGGTTGAGATCCGACCAAGACTTCGGGTAGCTCTCGAACACCTAACTTTTAGATTCCCACATTTTTTTTTTAAATAGAGCCATGAAATTTTAACTGCTGATAGATATCATAAAAATATAAATTTTATAGTTAACAACCTTTTTCTGTAGCCCCACCTGTGACGCTGCTACAGCCCCTCAAACTTTGAAAAAGCCCTATTTTTAAATGCATATGTCTCATGTTCTGCTTAAAATTTTTTCGATCAGAAAACGCCATTTGACAGGTATTTTCTTTTAATTTGTAAATTAGTATCAAAATTATTAGGGCACAAAAATTTAAAATTTGCTATTTCTAAGCACATGTAACTTAGGCACCTGTGCATATTTTACTTCGGCAAGATATAAAAATTAAAGCTAAAGTAATATATTTTTATATGTGTTAAACGTTTTTTTAGTTATAGAGGGTTCCGGACTGACAGCTTATATAACTTATGTTTATAGTTATCGTTGGTTAGAATCTGCTTTTGAAGAATATGTAAGTATATAGTTTGTGCAACCCATAGTTTTAGATATATGTACAACCCATAGTTCTAGAAATTATAAAATTCACCCAAATTACTTTAAAATACTAAAAAATTAAAAAAATAATATTATAAGCAGAGTGACAGTAACATACTAACGGTTCGTACGGGTATCTAAGAGTTGACAAAGGCAACTGTATTCTTCCTCGTTTTAAGTAATATCACTTCATGTTTTTGTGAACTATCCTTTTAACCAAAAATTTGCTATTAGGTTCGCTCTGTCCCTTCGTCTCTTTACAAAACTTTAGAATTAGTATAAGTTTCCTCAGAAAATTTTTTGGTAGCGCCCCTTCTTTAAGAGTTATTATTCCTCAAAAATTTAAAATTTGCTATTTTCAGGCACCTGTAACTTAGGCACCTGTAACTTAGGCACCTGTAAAAATTTTTCCTCGGCAAGACATGAAAATTAAAGGTTCAATAATATAGTTTTACGTATGTTAACGGGTTTTTTTAATTATATAGGGTTCCGGACTTACAGCTCCTCAAAATTCCAGAAAAGTCAATTTTTCACATTTTTTATAACGTACGATAAATAATTTATACATATATATAGTATAAATTATTAAACTTTGGCATTATACATTTGCCGCTTAGTATTAAATGGTACTATAGCATATTTGGAAAAGTTAGATAGATAATCGTTATTCGGAAGGTTAGAATCTGCTTTTGAAGAATGTATAAACATATAGTTTGAATATATGTACAACCCACAGTTCTAGAAATTATAAAATTTCACCCAAATTATTTTAAAATACTAAAAAATTAAAAAAATAATATTATAAACAGAGTGTTAGGCACACTAACGGGTCGTACGGGTATCTAAGAGTTGACAAAGGCAACTGTATTCTTCCTCGTTTTAATAAAATTTTATGTATAATATACCCATATTATTTGGATCTTTCCTCCTATAAATAATTTAGTTCAATCAATCTTATAATCAATCGTTTTATATTAAGATTTAGCAAAACACAAAATATATAGGTACAATATTTTTATGTTGCTAAATTATTTTGTTTTAAAACATTTGTTTAGGATTTAAATCAGAATATTTGTTGTCAACATTCTTTATTGCATATTGAATATGCATGGCGTTAAAAATTAATGTTTTATGTGTTTTATTTAGGAACATTTATTATATATTTTGTGTATATAGGTATACATATAAAATTTTATTCAAATTCCAATTGCCAAATTCAAACTACATACATACATAATATTTTTTTGTATATATATACATAGTAAAGAATATAAAAAGTAAAGATCATTTCAAAATTATACTTTTGCGCATTACGAATTATGATTTACAAACAAAATTTTGTCAACACAAAAAATTAAAACTACGTATGTAAGTATGTACGTACGTACATAATATTATGTTAAACTAATTTTCTAAATTATTTTGTTCCACTCCATTTGTTTATAATTGAAATCAAGATATTTGTCAACATTTTTTACTGCATGATCTTATTAAGCGATTAGGTAGGTAGGTATTCAAGATTAGATGTTTATTTGGATATATGATATACTACTTACAGAAATATACAGTAAAATACATTTATGCACATAAATAATTTTCATACGTACGTGTTAGAAATGTTGCTTCAACTAAAATTGGATTGTAATATTTATAATCACAGTATTTTAGTACATATTTTACGCTTCTAGGTACTTTCATTATTTATGATTACGGGAATAAAAAATTTTTACTCTTGCTGTAATGGAATCGATTTAACGTCTCTTAATTTTCTTAAACATTTGGTATAAAATTGTAAAACGTATTTTATATCAGAAACAATAATGTATGTGTGAATGAAAAATATCTAATCTTTTTTTTAAGTTCATATTATGTTTCTTTTAAAACTAAAAAGTATAAAATAAAATAATGTAAAAAAAATATTTTTTAAAATATGCTTTTATCGAAACCGAATTCGCCCCCTAAAAAGTAGAAAATAAAATTAATTGCAAAACTTTAGCTTTT
Organism: Poecilobothrus nobilitatus; assembly: GCA_947095535.1. NCBI lineage: Eukaryota > Metazoa > Arthropoda > Insecta > Diptera > Dolichopodidae > Poecilobothrus > Poecilobothrus nobilitatus. Next base: position 220,599,934 of record OX352772.1, read on the forward strand.
TGGACTGTTATAATATAAAAGTAAATTGCTAGTGCAAGCATTTTGGACTGTTATAATATAAAAATCAATCATCAAGTGCTTCTTGTATTTGTTCAATTGTAATACTAACAGATGACTCGGTCCCACTATTTTCTAAAAAACCATACTGATTGTTGTCAAATACAATTGTTTTGTTTACAAAGATTCTTGTTCTTCATACTTTTTCGAAAATTTTACTTAATGAGTTTAGTATGGATATTGGTATACAATTTACCACAATTTGTTTTCGATCGACTTTTGTAAACTCGGGTTATTATAGCTTCTTTCAAGCAGTTAGGAAATATACTCATCGATAAACTTTTGTTTACAATATTTGCCAATGGCTTTTTGTTTACTGATGCAAGAGCTTGTATATTTCTCACTGTAATTTTATCCAATCCTGTTGTGACATTTTAATTTAGACCCATTATTATATTAAATATTTCATTTTCATTTGTAACCTCTAAAAAAATTTACTTATGATTAATTATATTACTTATTGCAGTATAACTAGAATAGGTCGCCTTGTTATTTTTTCTTATTTCCTCACCTACTTGATTGAAAATGTTATTCATAGTGGTTGCTAATCATTTTCAGTTATTTATACTGCTTAGCACAAACAGTTTACATAAAATTTATAATATGTATAAAAACTAGTAAACAATAATAAATTGTTAAATACAATAAAAGATATAACAAAAATAATATAATTGTTAAGTATAAATAAACTTGGAACTAAAGATTAAAATTAAAAATCATATACATAGGCATATACTTTACAGTGCAACAAGAAACAAAAACAAACAAAAAATCCTAATATTAATAGCGATTGTATAATTTTTGTTTTTGGGAATGTTTTGAAAGTGTAAAGTCAATGTTAAGTTTATGTTTGTTACCTATAATAAGCATCCTATTAATAGGTTCAAATTTGCCATAATTAGTCCTATGATTATAGGTTTTAAACAAATTGCAAGAGCGAAGGCGTTGAAGATTTCTAATATTAATTTTACTAAAAATTAAAGTAAATTTAACATAACCCTTGACAATTTCTGTAATGAAAATAACATTAGAAACCTCACGTCTAAAACTCAAAGTACACAAATCAATTAACTTTAGCCTTTGCTCATATGGTGGCAAAATAATAGAATTTGACCATGGCAAGTGGCGTAAAGCAAATCTAAGAAAGTTTTTCTGTACTGCCTCGATCCTATCAATGTGTACCATGTAAACTGGAGACCAAATCTGACTAGCATATTCGAGGTTCGGTCTTACAAGACAAGTGTACAACGATTTAAGAACATAGGGATCTGAAAATTCCTTAGAAGAACGTCTAACAAACCCCAATAATGAATTAGCTTTATTTATAATATTATTATAATGAATTTTAAAGCTAAGTTGGGAATCAAAATACACACTTAAGTCTTTTATTGAAGTAACTTTAGGTAAACTAATACCATCTAAGCTATAGTTGAAATAAATAGGACTAGAACAACGTGTATAAGATAACAATGCGCATTTATTTACATTAAGTAGTAGACAGTAGACAATTATTAACGCACCAATTGTTAAAGTTTTGAAGGTCATTCTGCATAAGGACAGCGTCCTTATAAGATGTAATCTTTTTAAAGATTGTCATATCATGAGCGTAAACTTAAAGCTCACAATTAGAAATGGTAGAAGTAACATCATTTACAGATAAAATAAAAAGTAAAGGACCAAGGTGGCTATCTTGGAGAACACCGGGATTTGCCACGAATGGTTCTGAAATCACATTTTTGAATATAACACTATAAGAGCGATCACACAAATAAGAATATATCCACTTTAGGAAAAACTCTGGGAAGCCATATTTTTTTAGTTTTAGTAATATAACTATGTGACAATAGATCAAATGCTTTACTAAAATCAGTATAAACAACATCTGTTTGAAAACCATCTTCCATGTTATTGAGGAGGAGGGACGTTGTTTCAATTAGGTTTGTCACAGTAGATTTTTGTTTTTTAAAACCATGTTGGTTATGAATTAAAAGATTAGAACAGTGATTATAAATTGAATCCGTTATAATTAGTTCAAATGATTTTGGAATAGAAGATAATTTGGCTATGGGACGATAGTTAGTAATTTCATTTTTAGCATTCTTTTTGTGAATTAGTCTGATATAAGACATTTTCCAAAAAGGAGGAAAAAGTCCGAAATTTAATGAGTTTTTGAAGAGTAATGTTAGAGGCGTAGTGAGAATGTTAGAACACTTGCTCAGAATTATTTCCGGTATACCATCAGGGCCGGGAAAAGTATTAATACCGAGTTTATTTAGATATTTGGAAACTATTTCTTCATTTATATTTATGTCATTAAGAAACGTTTTTTGACAACTGTCCATAAAGGAGAAAAAATTTTCATTTGGCGAAAAGGAAGAATCACAATATGAAGTGCTGAAAAACTCACAAAAATACTTCGAAATAACTAAAGTATCATTACTTGAAAGTGAATTGAAATTCATAAATGTAGGGTAATCATTACAATTACGTGTAGAATTTATGAATTTCCAAAATTTTTTCGGATCAGATTTTAGTTTACTTGCCATTTGGTTAATATAATTATTGCAAAGAATATCGGATGACGTTTTAAAATTATCAAAAAATATGACAAAATTGTTATAGTCATTAATATCTTTTGATTTGAGATATTTACGCCAGGCTTTGTTTTTCTTATTTCTGAGAGATCTAAGCTCCTGTGTGAACCATGGTGGGCCAGATTGGGAAGATCTTTTTTTTGAAATAGGAACGAATTGAGTAAAACCATAATTGTCATTTGATTTAGGCCTATATTATTAAATAAAGACGTGAGGTCATAGGTATTTAAGAAATTTATTAGTCCGGGAAAGTTGGTTTTATTGAAATTAAAACTATAAGAATATGCTGCTTCAAGATTAACGGAATTAGTAAAACAATAGGTAAAACTTATTGAAGATTGGTAAGGGTCTAACGGAACAAGCGATAACACCGAGTCACAGAAAGTGATATTATACCAATCAGAAGCAAATATTAAATCCAATTGCTTATCTTTAAAATTATGATGGTGGGAAACCTGTTGAAAATTGTTGGTATTTAATCCATCAATAAATTGCGAATCAGTTTCACTCCCCGAAAAATCCGGAATCAAAAAAGATTCTTCGTCATGATTAATCCATGTTATATGAGGGAGATTAAAATCTGCACATGAAATTAACTAATCATTAGGACCTGAATTACAGCAAATCGAATCTATTACATTTAAAAGAGTAATATAAATATTTAAATTCGAAGAAGGTGGAATGTATATTGTTAACAATATTTACATTTTTGTTTGAAAATTTTATATTCACACCTATTTTTTCAAGACAGTCTACGTTAGAAATAGGAATTTCTTTTGCATTAAAGGAGTTTTTGATGACAATCAATACATCCCCCCCCCCCCTTTAGTAATGTAACTATTAGATACATTAGGTTCAGATTATCTATCTTTTCTAAAAACAGAATATGAGCTAACGAAAAGCTCAAGATTGTTAATAGAAGAATTTAGCCAAGTTTCAGTTAATGCAAATACGTCAAACTTTAAACTTATTGAATTAAGTAAGACTTGACTTGTTTTTGTTCTAAGACCTCTGACATTTTGATAATATATTGATAAATTTATCAAAATTGAAGAATCTATCAAAGATGTAGAGATCTTTTTTAAATTATTTATTGGCGCGAAAAAATTTATTATAATTATCATTCGAAATTTGTAAGTGATTGTAATAATTACTATTACAATGACTGCGGTATGCCTTTAAGTCGTCTGAGACATCTTTGGAAGATATACCTTTAGTTTCGTGAAATTTTATATATAATTTATATAATTCTTTGTATTCGGTTGGTAAACCTTCGTTATCAATTAAAACTTTTATATTTGTTCTGGTTTTACCTTCCAACACATTATTATAATTTATCATCAAACAAGTATAACAAATATAATCTGACTATAGACTTACATGTTCTCTTAGCCTAGAAAGAGCGACTGTATAGTCGTTGTTGGCAAGAGATTGTTGTGTCATTCTTGTTATCGGTGGTAAAAGCGGGTTAATAATTGAAGGTTGAAGAGTTTCACCTTGAACAAAGTTTATGAATTTAGAAGTAGAAGGAACATTTGGTGAAGTTGAGGAAGAAGGGGGAGGTTCAGTTATCGAAACACAATTAGAATTGGTAATTTCAGGATCTTTAGTTAGTGATGCAGTATTAAAAGCGTTTACATTGTTATTACTGTTCTGAATAGTATTGTGGGTATGAGATTCGTTGTTCTGATTTATGTTTGAAGTAGTGTAAGTGTCTGAGTTAGTGTTTACTATGATTAAGGAATTATTTGTGTCTGTTGTGCTAGAGTTTAATGACTTGTCAGCGGTTGAGCTATTATTAGGATGAACAGTTAAATTATTAAGAGTTAATGCTAGAGTTAGAATTACTATTATCAGAAACAATCTTATTATTTTTAATATTATTTTTATATTATTACGAGAAATATTTTTATTTTTATTATTATTATTCCTATTTTTATTATTATTATTTCTTATATTTTTATTTTTATTAATTTTATTACTTATAATATTATTTTTTTATTACTATTATCATTAATATTTAAATTATTATCTAATTTGCTTTTCGCATCTTTATCATTAGGCATGAGTTTATCATTTTACATAGAATATTCTTGATAATAAGTATCAATCCTTGTAGATCTTTTATAGTAATTTTATCAGCCCCTGGAGCTAAATTTCTATGAAGATTTACAACAATTATAACAATATCAAGTTCTGTCACTGGCGTTAAATATACTGATCTTAGATTTATGGAATTGCGCATTGTATTTAGCATTGTGCTGGTTCTATTCTCTTTTACGTTGTTTAGAGTATTAGCAGTTTCAATATCACTTGTGGTAATTTCTCCATTTTCTTTAATCAGATTACCAATATAGTCGTTGTTTTCATCTTCTTTATTTTTAACAGCTTTTTATTAACTTGGTTGGGTAAAGGATGGAATCTTAGAAGCCATTTTAAACACACTTCCTGTTGAGCTAGAGACTTGAAATTTTCTTCATTAGATCAGATCCCGATGACAATACATGATTTTAAAATAATAATATCGAACAACATTAGAGAAATTAGCTTAATTTCAAAATTAAATTTTCATACAAAGATATAACAGAATTTTTAACAGAATTACTACAGAACCAAAATAAAACATTTTATCTAAATTTACTAAACTCACCAATACCAATACGTATACGTAATAGATAAATGTTTTTTTTTCTATTAAAGACTATTGTTTTTTATGTAGAACATTGCATTGCATGCGTACATATCCATAGGTACATACTTCAAAATATGTAATAAATGTGCTTCGAAAATATTTTTGGTTTGAAAGCGATGAATTTGAAAGATATGAATGTGTAAACAAATTAATGTGCCGCACTTGAGAACACAGTGTAAAATTTAATATGCATTTACTTAAAATTTAGTAAGCAAGTGTTAAATTTAAGTTTTTTTTCATCAAATCAATTGATTTTTAGCATACATTTTTATTTATAAAAGCAATGTGTTTATTTATAATATTTATATAGATATGTGTTTTTCCTTTCTTAATTATAATTAAAATGGTGCTTTTCTTTCGAAACTCTTAACATATTAAAATGGCATATTATGGCCCTAACATTGATATCTAAATTGAGAGCTGCCTTTAAATTAAGATCTATTAGGGAATGATGATCTGCACCACTAATGCCTTTTTCTGAAGTATAAAAACTAAGAATATATTTCCAATTATGTAAAAACATTAAACAACAAAAAGAATTTATTAAAAATAAGAAATCCAGTCTTTTTGAAAAATGGTAAATAACAACAATATTTTTCTTTTCAATAACAATAATTATGAATTAATCATAAAATATATGTTATGCACATACATACATATATATCTACATCGTCTAGAAAAAGCAAAATAATTTTTTTTTAATTCAAAAACATTAGCATTTAAAAGTAAGCAATTTAATATATTCTCAATTACATATGTACTTTTAAAACCAAATTTTTTTACTACATATGTAGGTACAAACATGTACAAAAATGGTATGCATATTTTTATGTGTGCTGTACTATTAAAAATCTGCTAACACAGTCACATCAAATTCCCAAATTCCCAACTATTATTATTTAGTTGATTTATCGATTTATTATTTTTTAATATGTAGGCAACAGTTATATTCATATGAATGGACGGTAAACATAAACGAACAAAAAAAATTTTTATGTATGACGGTAACGGTATTGAATGGTAAACATAAACGAAAAAAAAAAAATTCAGAATGTTCTATAGCTAACACATAATTACTATTTTTTAAATAGACTGTATGCATAAATTTAATATTAAAAAAAAAAAATTAGTTCTTAGCGTACCTTAATAACAAGAAAAAACAAGGTAGAATGTTAACCAACGGTTTTTAAAAGCGCACATTTCCAAAACTCAATACAAACTGTTTAGAAGTGTGACTTACACAAAAATTTGAAAATTTCATGTAATAAGAAAAAATGTGAAAATAGGACATTTTTGAAATTTTGAGGGGCCGTAATTCCGGAATCCTATATAACTAAGAAAAGCCGTTAACACACGTAAAAATATATTATTGAAGCTTTAATTTTTATGTCTTGCCGAAGAAAAATGTTTACAGGTGCCTAAGTTACAGTGCTACCAAAAAATTTTCTGAGGAAACTTATACTAATTCTAAAAGTTCTTTCTTGTCTCAAAATTTGTCAAAAAATTAGAAGCGTGCCGGAGTTATGAAAATAACGGTAAATTTAAATAGTGAATTACAAAATATAACATAATTTTGATATTGCTTTATACAGATAATAAAATTTTCGATCTTCTGGCGGTCTTAGATTGTAAAACTATTACGCAGAGCCTGAGATATATACATCTGAAAATGGGGCTTTTTCGCAATTTTGAAGAGCTGCAACTTTGGAACCCTTTACAACTTAAATAAACCTTTAACACACGTAAAATCATATTGCTGGAGCTTTAATTTTTATATCTTGCAGAAGTAAAATGTGTACAGGTTCCTAAGTTACAGTTGTTTAAAAATAGCAAATTTTCAATTTTTAAGCCCTAATAGCTCATAAACAGGGGGTGGTCCAAAAAAATTTTCTGAGCAAAATTATACTAATTCTAAAAGTTCTTTCTTGCCTCAAAATTTCAAGGTTCTATCTAAAAGCGTGCCGGAGTTATGAAGGTAGAAAAATCATGCAAAATTTGGTTTTCACATAACGGTAAATTTAAATACTAAATTTAAAAAAATTGTATAATTTTGATATTAATTTACAAATATAAAAGAAATACCTGTCGAATGACGTTTTCAGATTGAAAAAATCTTAAGCAGAACATAAGATATATGCATTTAAAAATAGAGCTTTTTCAAAGTTTGAGAGGCTGTAGCTCCGTAATGGGGGGGCTACATGAAAAAGTTGTTCCACAAAATTATTATTTTTATGAGACCTACCCATGGTTAAAATTTTTTTTCTCTATCTTTAACGGTGTAGAAGTTTTGTAAAGAGACGGACGGACGGACGGACAGAGTGAAACTAATAAGCACATTTTTTCAAAATTTTTTTGGAAATGTGCTAAAAAGTAAAATGCAATACTGGAAGAAAAATAAAAACGAATAGAAAAAAAAGAGAACAAAAAATGTTACTTTGATTGTTTTTAAATATTTTTAAAGGCTATTTCTTATGTAAATATAGTGCACATCTGATATTTACCCATATAACATATAGAAAAAAAGAATTATTAAAATGTTATGATTTTAAAAGAAAGAAACATACGTTGATATTTCCGTACATAACAGGTAAAAAAAAAAATATTAAAATGTTATGTTATGAAAAGAAAGAAAAAACAAGGCAGTGTATGAATCAAAGTTTTTAAAGGGACGCATTTTAAGTGGAAATAAAGAACATTATAAAATTGCAATATTTTTATTTAAATTTTGAATTTAGCTATGCAACGTTTTCTTAATTTTTTAAAAATTTTGCCGCATTATGATATAATGCAACATTGAGAAGTTCAGTTCATAATATATATGTATATGAATGAATATATGGCTATTTATGTATGTAGTTATAGATTTATTATTTTTTAATATGTAGGGAACAGTTATATTTATATGAATGGACGGTAAACATACCATAAACATTGAGGTAAACATACCATAAATACCGGTAAACATTGAGTTTGGACCAAAACTTAGGGTAGCTCTCGAACACCTAACTTTTAGATCCTCACATTTTTTTTGAAATAGACCTATAAAATTTTAACTGCTGATAGATCTCATAAAAATATTAATTTTATTTTTAATAACTTTTTTTTGTAGCTCCACCCGTTACGGAGCTACAGCTCCCCAAAGGTTCAAAAAACCTCTATATTTAAATTGTTATAGCACAAGTTGTATAAGGTATATCTTCATTTTGAAAACGCCAAACGATTACTACTTTTATTAGCTTTAAAAGTATATATACAATAAATATATATTTGTGGCATACGGTGTCTAAATTTACCGTTATGCAAAACTCAAATTTTGCAAAATCCTTTAACCCTTCTATCTTTTAAACGGTTTAAGTTGGAAACTGAAATTTTGAAAGAAGTTAGATCTTTGAAAATAAGTATGAGTCATTTCAGAAATTTTTTTGTATTACCCTCCGTTTAGGAGCTGTAAGGGGTCAAAAACTGAAAATTTTCCATTTTGAAACACCTGTAACTTGAACACCTGTTAAAATTTTTTTGAAGTAATACACAAAAATTAAAGCTTCAACATTATACTTTTATTTCTTTTAACAACTTTTTTTAATAATATATGGTTACTTCATAATTGACGAAAGAGTTACTTGATTTTTTCAAATTTTCTAACAAATTTCTTTAACTAATTTTTTGCATTTTGTTTTACTCGATAATTTGAAATTGTTGAGGATATAATGCGTAGTACAAAAAAATGTAAAGAAATAAACAACATAACGGTTGCTTGAAGAATTGTTATTTATATGATATTGTTATGCATACATACTTATATAATATCATGTTTATTTACATATCGTATATGTCACTGATGAATGAATGATAAGAGTATAGATGTATATTATATAGCGCCGTATTTACATACATATATGTATTTTATTGTACTTATAAGAAATTATTCTGTCAATGGAATATTTAAATATAATATAATATAATATTTAAAATTATATTTACTATTTTGTACTAAGTAAATTTAATATACATTTACCGCTTAGTATTAAATGGTACTATAGAATATTTGAAAAAGTTTTGGATTGATAATCGTTATGTGGAAGGTTAAAATCTGCTTTTGAAGAATTTATAAACATATTGTTTGAATATATCTACAACCGATAATTCTAGAAATTATAAAATTCACCCAAATTATTTTAAAATACTAAAATATTAAAAAAATAATATTGTAAGCAGAGTGACAGGCTGTGAACATACTAACGGTTCGTACGGGTATCTAAGAGTTGACAAAGGCAACTGTATTCTTCCTCGTTTTTAAATAGAATGCATGTATAAATTAAACATTTAAAAAAAAAAAGAAATACTTAGCGTACCTAAATAACAGAAAACAAAAAAAAAGAAAATGTAATACATACTGGAAGAAAAATAAAAACGAATAGAAAAAAAAGAGAACAAAAAATGTTACTTTGATTGTTTTTAAATATTTTTAAAGTCTATTTCTTATGTATATATTGTGCACATCTGATATTTACCCACATAACAGATAGAAAAATAGAACTATTAAAATGTTATGTTTTTAAAAGAAAGAAACATACGTTTGATATTTCCGTACATAACAGATAAAAAAAAAATATTAAAATATTATGTTATGAAAAGAAAGAAAAAACAAGGCAGTGTATGAATCAAAGTTTTTAAAGGGTCGCATTTTAAGTGGAAATAAAGAACATTATAAAATTGCAATAACAAATTTATTTAAATTTTTAATTTTGCTATGCAATGTTTCCTTAATTTTTTAAAAATCTTGCAACAATATAACAAACAGAAGTTCAGATCATTATATAGTACCCATGCTACTATAATATGTATATGAATGAATATATCAGTATATAATTGTGTAGTTATAGATTCATTATTTTTTAATACCAACAATTATATTTATATGAATGGACGGGAAACATAAACGAAAAAAAAAAAATTCAGAATGTTCTATAGCTAATAATTTCTATTTTTTAAATAGACTATATGCATAAATTTAATATTAAAAAAAAAATATAAATTCTTAGCGTACCTAAATAACAGAAAAAAAAAGTAAAATGTAATACTGGAAGAAAAATAAAAACGAATAGAAAAAAAAGAGAACAAAAAATGTTACTTTGATTGTTTTTAAATATTTTTAAAGGCTATTTCTTATGTATATGTGCATAATGTGTTACATATATGTGTTATGTGTAACACATATATGTTACATATGTGCTACATATATGTATATGTGCTCATCTGATATTTACACATATAACAGCTATTTGAAAAAAAGGAATATTAAAATGTCATGCTATAAAAGAAAGAAAAAACAAGGCAGTATATAAATCAAAGTTTTCAAAGGGTCGCATTTTTAAGTGGAAATAAAGAACATTATAAAATTGCAATATTTTTATTTAAATTTTGAATTTAGCTATGCAACGTTTTCTTAATTTTTTAAAAATTTTGCCACAATAAATTAATAAAAAAATTCAATGTATTATAACAGGTAATAATATAATTATAGACTATAAGGGCAGTTGTAAAAATTCAAAATTATACAAGGAAAAAAAAAATATCAATTTAATACTTATATTTGTCGTTACTAAAAAGTATAAAATAAAATAAATAAAAAATATTTTTAAAAAAACAGCTTTTTTGAACTAAAAAGTAGAAAATAAATTTTTAATAGCACATTGTTCTGTAATTTTCTACACTATATTGTTACAATCGAGATTTCTTTGAAAAAGTTTATTTCAATACGTCAAATATATACGTATATAAATATAGGCAACAAACGCATAACTATAAACTTATATTTTTAAATTTAGCCTCCAGCTTTTATATTAATTTCACAGACTTTAAAACTTATATATACTTATATTTATATACATATATATTTGACATATTGAAATAAACTTTTTCAAAGAAATCTCGATTGTAACAATATAGTTTAGAAAATTACAGAAAACTTTGCTATTAAAAATGTATTTTCTACTTTTTAGTTCAAAAACGCTGTTTTTTTAAAAATATTTTTTATTTATTTTATTTATTGTGTAATTTACAACTTTCCATAGTTTTCTGTTATCATTTCCTGCTTTTTCAGCGCAGTTGTTAATGTGACTATACTCTTAGCTTCCAGAATGACATTTTTTATCATTTTAAGGATTTTTCTAAGAGCGTCTAATTTTTAATTTGTCAAGATTAGCTAGTGTAATCCAATTTTTATTTCATGATCTTATCCCATATGTTACTGTACTGCATTGTTTTTCTTCTTGTATGATTCCAACAAGTTCACCAACTTCGGTAATGTGTTTTTCAGTTAGTTTATTAGCTAGTCTATCAGGCAATTTATGATAATATTGTTCTGGTATGTGAAAGCTTTAAATAAGGTTTAATTAAGTTTTTATAATTTTTATACGCACTAGGGCACTCTCATGATAAGATATTTCAGTATCTTCAATTTTATATGAAATTGTAGTTGTTTTGTTTGTTGATAAACTGTTTATTTTGTTCTGTCTAATTATTATAAATTTACATCTTTATATATAAATTAAATACTAAAATCAGCATTAATTACACCTTGAATATCGTTACAATTTTAGTACAATTATTTTCCGTATTACAAACTTGTAATTTTTTTATACTGACCTACATTACTTTAAATCTACATTCAAATTTTACAACAACAGTTTACATTACATACATTTGATATAACATAAGTTAATTTACTTAATACAATATTGTATTTCATTCAAACATTTAATTTTTATGAATAAAAATGTAGCATCAGCGAAAACAATTGCATAACGTTTAATTGTTAAAGAAATTTTACTTATTACTAAAAATTGTAAATTTTAAATCGTAACTTAAATTGACTAAAGTATTCTGAACATTCCGCCCACCTAGAACCTATAAAACTGTAATTTGACTTGCTGATGGTATAGGTTCTTCAGTAAACCTTGGCCAATGTATTGAACGTCTTAACTTTTGTTGTAATGAAAACTCTGGTTTGGAGGTTGCTGATGAATTGCACTTAAAAATCTTAGTCCAAATTTTTGCTATATACAGTAATACCTATTAAAAGCAATAATATGAAAATAATGATGGAATTCAAAAGTATTCATGATGTTCAGGGTTAAATAACATCGGATTATTTGACATTTCATTAAATTTGCTATGTTGCTTTTCTAGAATTCTCTGGATATCAGATATATCTCCATCAAAGGTTGATGTTGGTTGACTAAGATTCAAATTTTCAACTAAAGTTCCAAGTTCTGACATATTCTCTGAATTATTATTATTTATAACATCATTTTGAATCGAGATTTATTATTTCAGGTATAACATCATTTTCGAAGATCCGTGACTGAACAGATCTGAACACTATCTTTTCATAGCCATTAAGTAAGGTAACAGTAACCTCATTATTCCTATCTCCTTCTTTTTCATTTTATGCAATTGGTTCAGTTGTTCCTCTAATGTTTTAAATTGATTTTGAATCAGAGACTCCTTTAATTTCATCAATTTAACGGTTGAATTGATTGTTGATGTTTGATTTTTCAATAACGAATATATTTGTTGATCATTTTCCCTTAATGCTGATATTTGAAGATCATATTTCTGAGCGTCTTCTTGAGCGAGTATACCAAATAAACCATTTGGAATGTTTCCCACAACGTTTAAAGCTCCTCTTGCTTTTTTTGGTGATATGCATGATTTTAAACAGAATTTCATTATTTTGTTGAAGACGAAGAAATTGACTAGAAATATGATTTACATGAGCCAGACAAAATGTTAAATTTTTTATTAAAAGGTCTGTATATCTTGTTTCTAAATTTTTAAGGCCTTTATCAATTTTGTTCAGTTCCCACCAGAATGTTTCTAAATCGTAATACAAAAGGATTTGCCACTTTGAGCTAACCAATTAATTTTGCCATTGTTTTCAAAATACATGCCGGGTTTGCCGCTAAATTGTGTGATGTTTACATCTTGTCCAAAAAATAAACTTAATAATGATAACAAGAAAAAAGTTGTTGTCCATAAATTTACATTGACCTTAGAAGATGTTTGAGCTTTATTAATAACAGTCTTGCTTGTATCAACATGTGGTTCATTATTTGGTAGTGGGCATATTTTAGTTATATTTCTCTGTGTAATTCCTCTGTTCGTTTTTATTGAAACTACCCTTATAATATCGACTTCTCCTGGATGTATTTCCACGATTCTTCCTAATGGCTATTTGTGTCATGAACATTTTTCGTCCTTTATAAAAACGAGGAAGAATACAGTTGCCTTTGTCAACTCTTAGATACCCGTACGAACCGTTAGTATGTTCACAGCCTGTCACTCTGCTTACAATTTATTTTTTTAATATTTTAGTATTTTAAAATAATTTGGGTGAATTTTATAATTTCTAGAATTATGGGTTGTACATATATTCAAACTATATGTTTATATGTACATTCTTCAAAAGCAGATTTTAACCTTCCACATAACGATTATCAATCCAAAACTTTTTCAAATATTCTATAGTACCATTTAACACTAAGCGGTAAATGTATATTAAATTTACTTAGTACAAAATAGTAAATATAATTTTAAATATTATATTATATTATATTTAAATATTCCATTGACAGAATAATTTCTTATAAGTACAATAAAATACATATATGTATGTAAATACGGCGCTATATAATATACATCTATACTCTTATCATTCATTCATCAGTGACATATACGATATGTAAATAAACATGATATTATATAAGTATGTATGTATAACAATATCATATAAATAAAAATTCTTCAAGCAACCGTTATGTTGTTTATTTCTTTACATTTTTTTGTACTACGCATTATATTCTCAACAATTTCAAATTATCGAGTAAAACAAAATGCAAAAAATTAGTTAAAGAAATTTGTTTGAAAATTTGAAAAAATCCAGTAACTCTTTCGTCAATTATGAAGTAACCATATATTATTAAAAAAAGTTGTTAACAGAAATAAAAGTATAATGTTGAAGCTTTAATTTTTGTGTATTACTTCAAAAAAATTTTAACAGGTGTTCAAGTTACAGGTGTTTCAAAATGGGAAATTTTCAGTTTTTGACCCCTTACAGCTCCTAAACGGAGGGTAATACAAAAAAAATTTCTGAAATGACTCATACTTATTTTCAAAGATCTAACTTCTGTTGGAAAATTTCAAGTTTCCAACTTAAACCGTTTAAAAGATAGAAGGGTTAAAGGATTTTGCAAAATTTGAGTTTCGCATAACGGTAAATTAAGACACCGTATGCCACAAATATATATTTATTGTATGTATACTTTTAAAGCTAATAAAAGTAGTAATCGTTTGGCGTTTTCAAAATGAAGATATACTTTATACAACTTGTGCTATAACAATTTAAATATAGAGCTTTTTTGAACCTTTGTAACGGGTGGGGCTACAAAAAAAGTTATTAAAAATAAAATTAATATTTTTATGAGATCTATCAGCAGTTAACATTTCATAGCTCTATTTCAAAAAAAATGTGAGGATCTAAAAGTTAGGTGTTCGAGAGCTACCCTAAGTTTTGGTCCAAACTCAACCAAAAAAAATAGGGAACCTACAAATTATTCCCAGAATATTTTGTGTAAATTTCAAGATTCTAGTTTTCTTAGTTTTTAAGTTAGCGTGCTGACGGACGGACGGACGGACATGGCTCAAAAGTCTTAGAATTTTTTTCTGGACCGATCCATACCTTTGAAGGTATATCTAGCTCGCTTATTTCGAGGTGTTACAAACGGAGGAGTAATTTTATTATACCCGATCCTATCGTACGGGTATAACTAATTGATATAGTTTTATGTTCTCCTTTGATTGTTTCCATTTACTTCGTTCCTGTAATGAGCTTTGTACTCAACGCTCCCAAAAGGGATTTTTTTGTTATTGTAATAATTTCCATTTCTCTCCTTGTAACCCAAGTGTTTCAGGAGCAGTATGTAAATGTTGGCCTATAAGAAAGTGCCCTGGTGTAAGTGTTTCTAAATCATTGGAATCATTACTTGAAGAACAAGGTGGTCTAGAATTCAAACAGGATTCTATTTGCGTTAAAAGAGTAATCATTTCTTCATATGTCATTAGTTGTTCAGCTAAAACTTTTTTGAGAAGCCGTTTTGTTGATTTTATGTCAGCCTCCCATAGTCCACTAACATGGGGACTTCCAGGTGGAATAAAATGACAATTAATTTTTTCATTTGCCAGTACATCTCTTGAATGAAGATGTGTTTTCCTTAGAATATTATTAACACCAACGAAGTTTGTTCCTTGATCTGGGTAAATGTCTGTACATAATCCTCGCCTGGAAATGAGACGGCGTATTGCTGCTAAGGATGCATGACTTGTGAGATTTGTTACTAACTCCAGATATATCGCCTTTAACAAACACAAACAAAAAGTGCAAAATAAGCCTTGCACGATTTCGCTTCTCCTCCAAGGCTTAATTTAATAAATATTGGACCACGAAAATCAAGTCCCATAGATGAAAAATGTCTGCCAGGTGATACTCTGGTCTCCAGTAGCGATCCAATGATTTGATTTTGAATTGTAGGATTAGACCGAAAACATACCAAACACTTTCGAAGTATGCGTTTGATTACTGTGATTCTACGAAGAATTCAATATTTTAAACAGATAGCAGTTTGTGTAGCTTGCGTGCCTGAATGTAACAATTTTTCGTGATAGTATCTGATGATCGAAATTGCTAAATATGAGCGTCCATCAATTATTATTGGATGTTTTTGTTCATATGATATTGGCGCGAGGGTTAACCTACCGCGCATCCTGAGGATTCCGTTTAAATCTAAGAAAGGATTAAGAGCTTTGATTCGCACTTGATAGTTTTATCTCTTTATTACCTTTTAATTGATCAATTTCATCTTTGAAAAAGTGGATTTGCATGTTTTTTCATCTATACTTAATTCTTCCGTTGATAAGTAGTTTGTTTTTCTCTTGGAATAAGTGAATTGTTCTTGAATCGGAAACTTTTATTCTAATCATTCTAGTAAAAGATGAATATTGGATGATCCATTCAGATGCTGGAAGATTGACAACAGTGTTTAAAGTTACAGTTTTTGCTTCAAAATTAGTATGTACGTCATGTTTTTTATATATGGCCAGAAGGCTTTACTGTAACTTAGCTACTCCGATCCTTTCCAACACAGTTGTTGTGGTCCTAATTGACTCGCACTTATGCCTCGAGATGCGATATCAGCTGGATTATCCTTACTTTGAACGTGGCGCTATTGTGAACGTGTTGAGTTAGATAAAATATAACTAACTCTATTTGCTACATAAGTTTTCCATTTATTTGGATGTTGGCTAAGTTAATTCAATTGTCGAGTCAGTCCAACAAAATTTATTTATATCTGCCCATTTGAATGCCTTAGATACTTGCTCCATAAGTTGTAGTACAAGTTGAGCTCCACATAATTGTACTACAAGTTGAGCTCCAAGCGTGGAATTAACACTTTTTTTATCGGAGCTACCTTCGACTTTGAAGATCACAAATTGGTTACGATGTGATCATCTGGCTTTTCAATTCTAATGTAGATAACTGCAGCATAAGCTATCATAGAAGCATCTGAAAATCCATGTAATTGTATTACATCTCCGGCTTCGTAGTTTATCTAGCGGGGTATATTAATTCCTTGAATATTATAAAGATCATTACGTAAGTTGTTTCACTGATCTTGTAAATAATCTGGCAAAGGGCAATCCCAAACAATTTGCATTAGCCATAATTGGTGCAATAATGATTTACCTTGTATAAGTATTGGTTGCAACCAACCAAGAGGATCAAAGAGTTTAGATATTTCTGATTATATTGATATTTTCGTATGAAGATTTTTTTCCTGCTTTTGTGGGATCACCTTATAAAAAAAGGCATCAGTTGCTGGTAGCCAATACAATAATAATGTTTTCACTTGCAGTCCCTTTTCCAAATCCAGTGATAATTGTAATTTCCCATCTGTTTCTAATATTTTTGATAATAAATTATTATCATTTGCTACCCATTTATTATCATTTGCTACCCATCCTGCCTCCTTCAGGATTTTGCTAAGATCTTCTCTAATATGCTGTGTTTCTTCCAGAGTATGAGCACCTGTCATTAAATCATCTACACAAAAATCGTTAAGAATGATGTCTGCAATTTTTGGGTTTTCTAGTTTTACCGACTGTGCTACTTCATGTAAAGTTCTTATTGCTAGGAATGGAGCTGACGCGACTCCAAAAGTTACGGTCTTCAATCTATAACATTTAACTTCATCAGTTGGATGTTTTCTCCACACTATTTTGTGAAAATCGCGATGTTCTGGCTTAACCATATCTGTCGATATATTTTTCCAATATCGCCACTCGCCAGTAATTGCAAATTTATATTTTCTCCACCGCATTAAGATATCGGAAATAGATTCTTGTATGGTTGGGCCCGTTAATAAACAATCGTTCAGCGATTTTCCGATGGTGATGTGGCAGATGCATCAAAAACTACTCTAGTTTTGTCATTGTACTGCTAGCCTTCAATACAGCATGATGTGGAAGATGGTACTTCTTCAATATGCTCTAACTGAATGTACTCATCTATAACCTTGTTATAAACATCCTTTAGCTCATAATTTAATTTAAACCTGCGCTCTAATTAATGTAGTCTCTGCAATGATCTTGAATGAGTACCTTGCAACTCTGCACCTGGCATCAATTTGAACGGTAAACTTACTTGATAATATCTGCCTGATGGTAAACGTTGGACATCTTGTTTATAAATCTCTTCTGCTAGTAAATCCTGAACTGGGGGTTCAATACAGTATTCCATTTCTTGATCCAAATCTTCAGTTGAAATTAAACTAAAAATCTAATAATTTGATTCGATTGGTACAGGTCCTGACAATATCCAGCCCAATGCTGTTTTTTGCGCAGTTAGATATCTTGATTGTGTGTCTTTTACTCCATTTTTTACAATATTGCCAAAAATATCAGCGCCCAACAAAATGTCAATTCTCCCTTTTATGTTAAAAGTTGGATCTACTAAATCATCCAGATTGATTCTTGTTGAATTTGGTGATAGATTTTTATGTGGTAAATCGCATGTAATTTGTGGCATTATTAATACTTGAATGAGGTGATGATTAAGAGTCCATTTTTCTTTCATTTTTAGGTTAGCCACACCCCTTGACACAGCCCTTTCAGTTGATCCAATTCCGCTGATGATGGTTCTGTCATAACTACGAGGAAGTATGAAACATTCTACAACAGCTTCAGTATAAATAATCTTTGAGAACCTTGGTCAATTAGAGCTCTAAACGAAACATAATCTCCATACTTATTTTCTATTTTAATTAATGCTGTTGCTAACAAAATGTCGTTTCCCCTTTCTACTAATGCAGACTGTTAAAATTTCCTTCGGTTTTGTGTTTTCAATGTGCAAAGCTGCAAAGTGCAAAGCCTTTAGACATTTTTTTTTAAATTTATTATTATTTATTAAAATTTACTTTTTTAAATTTACAACAATATTTTTTTTTTTTACATTTTTGTTTTTTAAGCTATCACTATTTGTTTTTTACTGTAATATAAACAAAACTTATGGATTTGGTATAAAACATTGCAGTTAGTTCCTAATCTAGTTAACAAAGTAAATTATTTAAATTTAAAGATATTTATAGATATATATAAAATTATATAAATAATATTATAATAGTTCATAACATTATACATGTTATGAACATGATAAATTTTCACTCCTGCAGTATACTGTCCACAAATGAAGAATTATTCTTTAATAAATACTTTAGTTTTTTGACAAACAGATCCAATTTAATACTTCTCTTTAAATCCAATGGCAATTTATTATAAATTCTTATTGATGACGAAATACAGCTATTACGTGACAATTCAACTCTTGATTTGGCTTGATTTAAATTGTTCAATCTTCTCGTATTGTAATTATGAATATTATTTCTTTTAGTTATTATGATATTTTATTTGTACACTCCTTTTTTCATTTTAAAAATTAGTTTAGATTTTTTCAAGATGATGAGTTCGGGTAGCCTCAGGTAGCCCATACGCTTAAAAATTACTTGAGTTGGAGTAAGCCAATTATATTTATGAAAGGATTTTATGGCTTTATTTATTAAAACACAAATTTTATCTTTCAACCATGATGTACAACTGGATCAATTACATAAATTATATCTGATGTGTGAGATAATATGAGAGTAATATTTTTTGTCTGCAGTTTGTTTATACAGTATAATTCCACTTCTTTTGAAGGCACCCAGTAGAGGCACAATTTTTTTTACTAATCTATTAATATGGTCTTTCAACTTCAGTTTTTCATCAATTACAACCCAAATAAATACTTTGTATGTGCAGTAACTCTTTCAATTTTATTTACCAAAAGCTTTGGATTTATATCAATTTTATTTCTTATTTTATATACTATATATTTTGCTTTTTCCGCATTTATAGTTAATTTATTACCTCTAAGCCAATTTTCATATGTCCTCAAATCAGTATTTACAAAACTTTCTAAATCTTCACATGTTCTGACTTTGTAAATTAGTAGAGTATCATCCGCAAATATCTGAAAGTCAGCCCGCAAATTTGCATACTGGATATAATTAATATAAAGTAAGTACAGTGTAGGACCTAGTAATGATGCTTGAGGAACATCAATATTTATATAATTCTCATTACTAAAAATCCCATTAATTTTTGTAATAGTTTTGTAAAATAAATTATTAGCTGTACCCCTTATTCCAATTTCGTGTAATCTGTTAAGTAAAATATTCTGATTCATTGTATCAAAGGCCTTCTTTAGATCAACAAATACAGAGCATACATAATTTCCCTGATCCAATTTAGTTACAATTGAGTTAGTGGATTCTAGGACTGCAGAGTCTGTGCGAATTTTTTTTTGAAAACCAAATCCTAAATCGTATCAAATCCTACAATTTTCTGCACGAAATCCCGTATCCTAGAATTTATTACTTTTTCAAATACATTTCTGATACAAATTGTGAGAGCAATCGGCCTATAATTTGATACATCCAATGTTGACCCAGATTTAAATATAGGTACAACAATACTCGATTTTAGGCACTCAGGATATATATCAGTGCATAGACATCTATTTATCAAGCTACAATTACAGGTGTTATTGCTGTTACAACATGTTTTAAATCTGAAGCTGAAATACTATCGTCCCCGGAAAACTATTTCTAAACTGCATGATGATTTTATGTATTTACGTTTCATCTGTTGGTTTAAGAAAAATAGACTGTTCAACGAATCTATTTTTTATTATATATTTTTCAGCGTCAATAATTTTGTCCGCTAATTTGCTTCCAATTGAACTGAAGTAACAGTTAAAGAAATATCCAATTTCAAAGCTATCACATGTTCTAATTCCATTACTTGACTCCTTAGACTCCGTTGATTTTTTCAAGACGTGATTATTTAGTACTTTCCAAATTTTCCTTTGGTCACCCGCAGCTGATTGTAATTTATCATTAAAATAATTCTGTTCGGCTTTAGTTATTTCACAGGTAACCTTGTTTTTTGTATTTTTAAAATTTTGTTTGAATTTCTACATTGTTAGGCTGCTTTTTTAATTTTTTAAACAGGTTATTCCTCTTTTTGATCATATTCAATAATTCGTTTGTCATCCAATGATTGTTGTTTCTCACTCTTCTGTAAGATTCTTTTTAACTGTAGAATTCAACTTTGGTTTTTGTAATGTTTTAATAAGCTCATCCACACAATCACATTTATTTGTTTCAAGCAGCTTTCTCACATTCTCTTTGTATTTTTTAAAATTTGTGTGTATAGCTTAATATCGTAGCCAAACTTTTCTAGGTCTGAATGAATATGATCAATAATCTTAGAAGAAACTCTAGTAGCAGTTTCATAACTTAATTTGTTTCTTATAGTAACTCCATTAGATTCTAACATAAATTTATACGATCTATGTCTGTTAATAAGTCGATATTAATATCACTAATCAGCACTATATTTTTATGTTTATCAAAAATCAAATCCAGATGTGCTAAAAAATTACTATTGCTATCACTTGATTTTTTGTAGCAAACTGCAATTATTACGGATGGATAAGTGTTATTTAATAATACAATTATAGTATTGAATTATTTAGAGACTTCTAAAATAATATACTGCATATTCATCTTAATAAAAATTGCAGTTCCACCTCCTCTAGATTCATTATTAGAATTAAAATATGCTGAATAGCCAGGAATATTAAAAAATTTTTCTTCATTTGAATAAAGCCTTGTTTCACCAATCATGATAATATTAATATTTATCATGTCTTTAACAAAAAGTTCGATTTCCATATTTTTTCTCAAACTTCTAGCATTAAAATGCACCATATTTATATTATAATTTTTGTTATACATCATCATTTGCTAATCATATAATTTTACCAACACTCTCTAATTTTTTGTACAAGCTCTCTGTATTTATTATAAATATGTCTCCTAAAATATGCTAAATTCGGAAGTACTTCCGTTTTAGGTATCCCAGGGTAATCATGATAAGTAAAGTACAGCTTGCTCAGTTCTTTATAGTTATTTGGCAGCCCTTCTTGATGAATAAGTACTTTCAGACTAGTTTGAGTAGTTCCATCATAACAAATATCCTCTTAATCCTGAAAGTATGACAAAAATAATCTCACATTGTTATAAATTATGTGCTCTCTTAATCTAGATAAGGCATATGTTTTTTCACCAGTCTCAACCGCTTTTTTTGTTAATCTAACAATTGATGGAACCAAGGGGTCGACAAAACTTGTCCTGCTATCTTCTGTACTTAAAATTTTATCTTTATCATCTATTTTGCCCGACTTAGAATTGTTTTATATGTTAATAGTTTCTCCTTTAACCCAATTTGAGTAATCATTATTTATAAACTCTTTTGATCTATTATTTTCATTGGCAGACATGATTTCTTGGTCCTTCATACTATGAGAACTTTTATTACCATTTTAATATTTATACATACCATGAGAACTTTTATTACCATTATCTTTGTAATTATTAGTTTTGCCAGATTTATTTCTACTAAACTGCATTAATTTTGAAAATAAACTTTTTTTATTATTATTATTACCATTACCATTATTATTATTATTATAACTATCATTATTATTTTTTTATCTTCCATTATACTATTAATATATTTTTCACCATATTTAATATCATAGCTATTAGCAATAACTGCTGACCTATACTCAGCACTACCATTTGGTATTTTTGCAACACCTGTAACTTTCTTTGATTGCTAGTAACTCATTTTTTGTTTTCTTTCGCTTAGTTTTTTTCACACACACAGGGCACTTGCTGAAGGTTTTATGATTTATCTCTAAACCCAGTTTAAATTTATCATTGGCTAATTTGCAATTAATACACTCATTAATTCCCTGCTGCTTATCACAATCAGTTGTTTTATGGTCTTTGTGACATTTGAGACACTTTTCTGTATTTGTACAGTCGGCCGATTTATGATTGAAACCTTTACATTTATAGCATATCATTACAGTGATAGCATCAAACACTTTGCATCTTTCCCAACCAATACTTAGTTTTCAGGTGGCCATTATTTTAGGAAAAGATTCTCTATCCACTTCAATTATTGTATTTTGCATTTCCTTGTTATATTTCGTTAACGAGTTCAATTTAACTACTTTTAACTCACTCATTTCCATAAAGCTATGGGTATTGTTTTTTTAGCTTATCTATTATCTCATTTTCAGAAAATTTTTTGTTTATAATTTATATGCACAATTTCAAATTTCGGTTTTATTTCAACTGGAACTTTGATATCAAAGCTCTCTTTCATTTTATTTTCCAGTTCAGTTTTGATCTTTTCACGATTTTCTTTAGAGTCCGTTTCCATTAAAATAGCACCTAACGGTACTTACAATATTTTTTACTTTAAATTTTTTGGATCTACCTTCAGTATTTTTTTGTTCTTACATTTTCTTGCTTTTGTTTTGGTTTAATTAATAAAGGTAGATCTTTTTTCATTTCAATTGAAAGTTAATTTACACTGTGTTTTTTACTTTTTAAAATAACAGCAAATGACACTGATTGGCCTATATTGCATACGTTACATTCATTCACTATGTTTTTTAAATTTTTGCACACCACATCAGTTTGTTTCATTAAATTTAAAATTGAATCATTCAATTCTACCGTTTGTTTATTTAGAGTCACATTCAGTTTTTCACTTTCCACTTTAAAAGATTCATATATTTCTTGCAGTTTGTTCATTTCTTTTTTTGGTCACTTTTAATTTGGCTTAATCTGTCTATATAATGCGCTTAAATTGCTTTTAATAGTTGCATAATTACATTTTAATTTTTTTTTTTATAGCGTTCTTGAAATTATATTTGTCATTCAATTAAATGCTGTTTATTCTTTACTACGCCACCATCCATTCTTTCTAATTGCGAATCTACATTGTTAATGTATAAAAAACAATCGTTACACATGAACCTCACTAACTAAGAAGTGTCCAAGACACTACTGTAGTATTTATCTAAACCGGAACATTTAACCGTCAAATGATATCTTTTACCGCAAACTCCTTAACAACGAATACCATTATCACCGCTTATTTTTGTTCTGCACGTTTCACAATCCGACATACTTATGATTGACCGTTACAATTATATATACCCGCAATACAATTGAATAATTTCAATTAAATTATATATTATCCGTTATAATAAAAAGCAACCGTGTAGTTTAATTGTTTTTACAATAATGATTAAAACATAGTTTATGTTTTTCCACTAAAGATCGTTTTTGTTGAACGTTTAGATATTGAAATTTCTTACATTTAAAAAGTCCCCGCGTATCGTTGCACATGATACAATGTGATCTTCCTTCAATGTTGACAGCATGTACATGAGTTTTATTTAATGTCTTCATACTGCTCATAGCTTCTATAGATCTAAATCGTTGTTCTAAGAATGTTGTTAATTGAGCTAAAGTTGGAAACTCTCTACTAGGCCCTAGGATCTCTTCCCATTTTTTTCTGGCTTCTATATCTAATTTTTGGGACAGAATGTGAACCAATATAGGGCTCCAGGATTCTGTTGATTGTCCTAACCCTTTAATTCCTGCTAATGATTCGGTTGTAGCGTCAAGTAACCCCTTATAGCTGTTAGCATTTTCAGCCTTAGTAATTGCAAATGTGATGATAGAATAACTCGTTTATTTGCAAGTCGGTTTATTAACAACTCCCAAGCTGTTTTATAATTATCTTCACTTACTGACAAATGTTTTATTAGATTGCTTGCTTCGTCAGTAAGTACAGATTTGAGATATTGCATTTTTTGGACATTGCAAATCTCGTTATTTTCATGAACCATTGCCTTAAATAATTCATAGAATGTATATAGACATATTCATATAGTTGCCATCAAATCTTTATTATTTCTAGTTGAAAGTTATCCTTGATAACAATTCTTGTGAATTGAGACTCTTTTCCAGCTGGCGTGGATGGTGTTGCTGTCGGATTTGCTTTCTGTTCCTTATATCCATTACTAAAACCCTTTAAATTTGGTTATTAAGTCTAAGGAAAGTTCTTCTGCTTCTTCATAGCTTTCTTGATATTCACTGAGTAAGGTACTATTGTGGGCTCTTCCCTCCAGTACTTCTGGATGCTTCACAACACAGCGTCCCCATTATGCTGTGAACACGTTCCAGAAACTTTCGAAGTATTCCAATGAATGCCTTGTAATTTATGTTGACTCTAAAAAGCTCTTTCAAATTAGCCCTTTGAATTTCTTCACAAGAAAGAGTAGTCATTGTTTTTTTTTTTATGTTGATATAATCAGCTTTTTTAATTATCTTTTGATCATTTATGGGTAAATGATCCGGCTTGAAGGACCAACGTTTTGTTTGTTCATAAACTGTTTATTTTGTTCTGTCTAATTATTATAAATTTACATCTTTATATATAAATTAAATACTAAAATTAGCATTAATTACACCTTGAATATCGTTACAAATTTAGTACAATTATTTTCCGTACATACATTTGTTATAACATATCTTAATTTACTTAGTACAATATTGTATTTCATTCAAACATTTAATTTTTATGCATAAACATGCATGTGTCAGCGAAAACCATTGCATAACGTTTAATTGTTAAAGAAATTTTACTTATTACTAAAACTGATAAATTTTAAATCGTAACTTAAATTGACTAATGTATTCTGAACAGTAACATTAGTGTATTATAACATTAGTGTATTAGTTGTAGCTGTTTGTCTTGTACTATATGTTTTATTTATGATTTAGTTTATTTATTTCATTACAAGCTTAAATCAAGCAGGTTACAAAATCAAAATAATACTTAAAATTAATATTAACAATATAAAGAGAAAACAAAAAAAATAAAATAATAAGGTAGAATATAAACCAACGGTTTTTAAAAGGGCACATTTCCAAAATACAATACAAACTGTTTAGAATTGTGACTTGCACAAAAATTTTAAAATTTAAAAAATAATATTTAAGAAATTTTTTGTAATAATAAAATAAGTGAAAATAACACTTTTCTGGAATTTTGAGGGCCTCTAAGTCCATAAGAAAAACCATTAACACACGTAAAAATATATTACTTTAATTTTTATGTCTTGCCGAAGAAAAATTTGTACAGGTGCTCAAGTTTTAGGTGCCTAAAAATAGCAAATTTTAAATTTTTCAGCCCTAATACCTCTTAAACAGGAAGCGGCGCAAAAAAATTTTCTAAGAAAACTTATACTAATTCTAAAAGTTCTTTCTGCTCTCAAAATTTCAGGTTCCTATCTAAAGGCGTGCCGGAGTTATAAAAAAAAAAATTTCATGCAAAATGTGGTTTTCACATAACGGTAAATTTAAATAGTAAATTACAAAATATTGCATAATTTTGATATTGTGTTACGTAGATAAGAAAATTTCCGGTCTTCTGGCGGTTTTAGATTGCAAAACTATTACGCAGAGTTTGAGATATATACATCTGAAAATGGGGCTTTTTCGCAATTTTAAAGAGCTGTAACTCTGGAACTCTATAAAACTAAGAAAAACTTTTAACACACGTTAAAATATATTACTGGAGCTTTAATTTTTATGTCTTTCCAAAGTAAAATGTGTACAGGTTCCTAAGTTACAGGTGTTTAAAAATAGCAAATTTTAAATTTTTGAGCCCTAATAGCTCATAAACGAGGGGTGGGAAAAAAAATTTTCTGAGCAAACTTATACTAATTGTAAAAGTTCTTTTTTGCCTCAAAATTTCAAGCCTCTATCTATTTTATTTAAAATATAGGTGTAGTGAGACTGAAATGAGAGTTTATTATCAAAAAGTACGCCAAGATCTTTAATTAAATTGACGTTTATTACAAATTGGTTATTAATAGAGTATGAATACAAAATTGGAATAGAGCGAAGTGTGAAGAGAATAGAAGCACATTTTTTTATATATAGAAGGAGGTTATTATTACAACACCAAATATAAAAATGACTAAGATCATCTTGTAAAGCTATAGCGTCATCAAAAGAAGTAATTTTTTTATAAATTTTCATATCATCAGCGTAGATTTTAATCTCCCTGTTTAATATAGTTGATATAACGTCGTTGATAGAAATTATAAATAAAAAGGGTCTAAGGTGACTGCCTTAATGTACACAAGTTGTAGATTTAAATTTAGAAGAAATTACAAATCTAAATGAAATAGAGTAACTCCGATCGAAGAGATAAAAGTAAATCCAATTTACCAAATAAGTAAGAAAACCTAGTTTATTCAACTTAAAAATGATAATTTTATGTGTAAGCAAGTCAAAAGATTTACTAAAATCGGTAAAAATCACATCAGTTTGGAGGCCTTCTTCCATATTTTTTAAGAAGATAGACGTAGCTTCAACTAGATTTGTGGTAGTAGATTTATTTTTTACGAAACCATGTTGATATGGAGATAAAAACAAGTACAGTGATCGTATATAGAATCAAATACTATTATCTCAAAAAGTTTACGAATAGATGATAGTTTAGCTACTGGACGATAGTTGATTATATCGTTTTTTGATCTTTCTTGTAAATAAATTTAATGAGAGCATTCTTCAAAATGATGGAAAAATACCACAAACTAACGAGAGATTAAATAAAATGGATAGAGGTCTTCATAAGGAAGTAGAACATTTTTTCAAGAAAATATTGGGGATGCCATCTGATCTAGGGATATGATTATCATCTATATTACTAACATAATTTAAAATCACATTAGTATCAATATTAATAAAGCCTAAAG
Source organism: Poecilobothrus nobilitatus (assembly GCA_947095535.1). Taxonomy (NCBI): domain Eukaryota; kingdom Metazoa; phylum Arthropoda; class Insecta; order Diptera; family Dolichopodidae; genus Poecilobothrus; species Poecilobothrus nobilitatus. The sequence goes on from OX352772.1 coordinate 220,627,634, forward strand.
TAGTTTTTGTGCAAAGTCTAAATGAGAAAGTTCTGTTTCATTTATGGGAAAAGTTGACACAGGATAGCTAGCTGAAAAAACGTACAGTGTTTGTTTTTCCAAATAAATTTAGATTTACATCAGCAAAAAAAATACAGTGTGAGAATCGATCTACCTTTTTATTTATAAATATTCTATAAATAAAGTGCTATTTTCATGAGGTGGTTTATAGAAAGTACCTATACCTATTATTAGTTAGATTCCACATTTAACTTTTCAGTAAGAGTGAAGTTATATTTTTCATCCTTTTCAATTTCATAATATTTTAACTTATTATCGACAAATATTGCAGTTCCACCTCCTCTTCTTTCATTTCTACAGTTTGCATTATTGCATAAAAGTTTTGTATGTTGTATGTATTAACCCTATTTTGAAAAATCCGCACTTCCGTAAGAACGACCTTATCAATATCTTTATAACTATGAATTAATGCTTCAAGTTCCAGTAATTTTTGACATCTTATGCTACAAATATTTAAGTATAAAATATTTAAGTTCCCTATATTTATTTTGTTTGATTCTGTATTCATAAAACTCGTATTATTAATCATTATGGATTACTTATCATATAATTTCTCTAAGATTGTCTGATTTTTTGCAGATGTTTTCTGTACTTATTATCAATATGCCGCCTGTATGAAGTTAAATCTTTAGCAACCTCTTCATTAGAAATACCTATACTTTCATGATACTGTTTATATAGATTACTCAATTCTTGATAGTCAGTCGGAAGTACTTCCTGGTTGATAAGTACTTTGATGTTTGTTTGAGTTATTCCATCATATCAAATATCATTCTGGTCATAAAAATAAGACAATTATAATCTGAAGTTATTATATATTCTGGGTTCACGAAAAAGTGAGAGAGCGTATATATTATCTTTTCTCAATCCCATTTTTGATCATTCTAACTATTTGAGTAGTCATTGGATCAATAAAAATGCTTTTTTTATTTTCTTGAGATGGATTTTTCTTTGTTTATTCTATGTTTTTTCTTAGTGGGTTTAATGTTACTCCTTTAATCCAGTTACCTTGATTGGTTACTCTTTTTACTTCTGTGTTTTTATTGCTAACTGTATTCTCAATAGTAACACTCTTAATATTTTTACTTGACGAATTTTCTAGTTTGCTATTAATTTCCCTACTGCTATCATTAATATTATTAGTATTGTTGTTATAACTGGAACTAATATTTACGCCACATTTAAAGTTTTCACAAAAATAACTTTTGTTTTTTTGTTTACCAATTTTTGAACTTGTTCTTGTCAAAAATTTAGGAATGTAATTAAATATTTTTATTTCTTTTTCTTTACTTTTGACATCATTAATTGGAGTAGTACTATTGTTGATATCGTAACTAATTTCACAGTTACGGGTAACATGATTTATTGAATTTTTTACAGGTTTATCCATAACAGATTCTTTTTTGTTATTTATGTTAATAACGGCAATTTCATTTTTTGCATATTTGGTACTAATAAAATTTACTTCCTTAACAACTTTTTGTGGTTGCTAGTATCTAATCGTTTTTTTTCTTTGACTAAGCCGGACAAAGCTTACTGAATGTTTTATAATTAACATCCACATTTAATCTCAATTTTTCACTGTAATTTACACAATTTATGCATTTGATAATCTCATCATTTTTTCAATCATTTTCATCATGCATTTGATAATCTCATCATTTTTTCAATCATTTTCATCATGCATTTGATAATCTCATCATTTTTTCAATCACTTTCATCATTCCCTTTCATTTGTAGCAACTCATAACATTTACAGCATCGAATACTTTGCATCTTTCTCATTCAATACACAGTTTTTTATTTTGCAATATCTTAGGAAAACTCTCCTTATCTACTTGAATCACTGCGTTGTACATTTCTTTGTTCACAGTGTTTACCTTTGTTCACAGAGTTTACCTTTATAATTTTAAGATCCGACATTTCCATAAAAGGATTTTGCTTTTTCAATTTTTCAACGATTTCCTCTTCACTGAATTTATAATTTATATTAACAATCTCAAATTTTGGTTTTATATCAATTGGTATTTTAATTTCATAATTATCATTCATTTTCTTTTCCAACTTCAATTTTATTTTATCACGTTCTTCTACAGTATCAGTTTCAATTAAAATTGTTCCATTTTCTTTTATTTTCAATATTCTTAATTTTCAGTTGTTTTAGATCAACATTTTGTTTAAATCAGTTTTTGTTTTTTCACTTTTTTGCTTACTTTTCGTTTTTACAATCAATGGCAATTCTTTTTAGCACATTTCAAAAAAAAATTTGAAAAAATGTGCTTTTAGTTTCACTCTGTCCGTCCGTCCGTCTGTTCCCAAAACTTCTACACGGTTAAAGATAGAGAAAAAAATTTTAACCATGGGTAGTTCTCATAAAAGAAATTATTTTGTGGAACAACTTTTTCATGTAGTCTCATCTATGATGGAGCTAGACCCCTCAAACTTCGAAAAAGCAATATTTTTAAATACTCATGTTCTGCTTAACATTTATTCACTCTGAAAAGTTCATTTTACAGGTGCTTTTTTTAACTTTGTAAATTAATATCAAAATTATACAATTCTTTTAAATTTATTATTTAAATTTACCGTTATGCGAAAATCATATTTTGCATGATTTTTCTACCTTCATAACTCCGGCACGCTTTTATATAGGGGCTTAAAATTTTGAGACAAGAAAGAACTTTTAGAATTAGTATAAGTTTGCCAAGAAGATTTTTTTGTACCACCCCGTGTTTATGAGCTATTAGGGCTCAAAAATTGAAAATTTGCTATTTTTAAACATCTGTAACTTAGGCACCTGTACACATTTTTCTTCGGCAAGACAAAAAAATTAAAACTCCAGTAATATATTTTTATATGTATTAATGGTTTCTTTTAATTGTATAGGGTTCCAAAGTTACAGCCCCCCAAAATTGCGAAAAAGTCATTTTCGAAGTCAGTCGAAAATTTTCAGATGTATATATCTCAGGCTCTGCGTAGTAGTTTTACAATCTAAAAACACTAAAAGATCGGAAATTTTCTTAACTCTGTAAAACTATATCAAAATTAAACAATATTTTGTAATTCACTATTTAAATTTACCGTTATGTTAAAACCAAATTTAGCATGATATTTCTTTTTCATAACTCCGGCACGCTTTGAGATAGGAACCTGAAATTTTTGAGACAAGAAAGAACATTTAGAATTAGTATAAGTTTCCTCAGATTTTTTGGTAGCACCCCCTTTTTAAGAGTTATTACTCCTCAAAAATTGAAAATATGTTATTTTTAGACACCTGTAACTTAGGCACCTGTAATTTTTCTTCGGCAAGACATGAAAATTAAAGGTTCAATAATATATGTTTACTTGTGTTAACGGTTTTTCTTAGTTATATAGGGTTCCGAACTTAGAGCCCCTCAAAACTCCAAACAAGTCCTATTTTCACTTTTTTTCTTATTGCATGAAATTTTCAAATTTCTGTGCAAGTCAGAATTCTAAACAGTTTGTATTGTCTTTTGGAAATGTGCGCTTTTAAAAACCGTTGGTTTACATTCTACCTTGTTTCATTTTCATTTCACAATTTTTGTATTTTTTATAACATCGGCAAATGACACTGTTTGACCCACTTTTAATTGTTTATCGTTAACCAATTATTTAGTTTATTACTTATCTCATCATTTTTTTTTATTGAATTTAAAAATTGTTCATTAGCTTTTTAACTTTGATTTTTGAAGACTTCTGTATATTTAGCCATCTTATATAACTCCTTCTATTGACTGGTTTTTATTTCGTCAAATCGTCTCATATAATTGGTTTCAATATATTAGCTATAGCTTTTAATAACTCAATCGCTTCCTTTTCATTATAGTTTGTAGCAGTTTCAAAATCATGGTTCTACTCTTTCAAGTACTCATTGTTTTTCGACATCGCAGTTTCCATATTCTGTAAAAATAAATCAACATTTTGTATGTATTGAATACAATCTTCGCAAATAATACTTTTTTTTTATTTACAAATAACGAATTTATTGTCGATTTATCTAATCCTGAACATTTCAAGACTTCGTGATATATATTTTTGCAAACTCCAGAACATGCTATACTGGTTTCTCCCTATATTTTCAATTTACAATTTTCGCATTACGCCATTTCCAATTTTATTTAAAATAAAATTGAAAAAGAAAGTAAAAAAGCGCTGGCTCTGATTTTATTATTTCCAATTAAAAATTAAAGAAAAGAAAAGTATATTTGTTTTTATTTTATAGTTATAATTTTTCGATTGGAAATACACGTGTATACTAGACAAAGTCGCGATTATGACTCCGGTATAGACGTGTGACCAAAAACGCAATGATCATTTTATGATCTGAGAGGTCGGTATTTTTTAATTTATATGATATATCTATCTCATAATTGCAATTATTGATAATATGGTCAATTAAAGTATTTGTATTCGTAGTTTCTCATGTTCCTTCAGGTCATTTGTAATATTATATCCTGAACTTGTCAACATGTCTATGTACTTTATTGTAGTATTAGTATTTTCAAATAGGTTTATGTTTATATTTGCAAAAATTGTTAGATTTGTTATCTGGTCTATTTGTCTTTCCATTTGTTCTTTAAATAGGTTGTTGTTGATAGTCGGCGCTGTATAGAGTGTACCTATTTTAAGTTTAGGTGTTGTGTTAATTAATTCAATGATGGTTAGATTGTGTAATTTCTCTTGAACAATTATGTTAAAATTAAGTTCTTTTTTTATATATAGTATCACCACTTCGGTTTTGATTTCTACAATTAAAAATAACTATATAATTTGGTAAATTAAAGTAAGTTTTTTCATTATCGTAAGTCCAAACTTCATTTAATATCACTATATCAATATTATTAATTTCCTGTATAGTCGCTTCAGTTCATGAATTTTGTTTCTGATACTACATAAATGTTTATGTTTAAAATTTTGAATTCACTTATATTTTGTTCTTTTGTGTGTTTCATAATCTTGCTATGAAATAATTTTTCCACGAATGTCTTATTTTCTGAAGACGCTCTCTGTATTTGTTGTAAAAATTTTTTTATCATTATCACCTTTCTTACAATTATTGTTATTTGCATTTTTAAACTCGTGATTTTTATTGAATGAAAAGCGTTTTTTTGGCCATAATATAGGAATATAACTAAATATATTATTTGAATTTTTCTCTTCTTTGATTTGTGAACTTTTATACTACTATCATCTTTCCTTTTATAATTAATATCTTCTTTTAATTTAGAACCAGTGTTCATAGCGTTATCTTCTTTTAAATTTTTGGCATTATAATTAATTCTATCGTTAATTATATAATGTTTTAGTTCATAATTATTTTTATTTGTATTTTCTTTTGCATACAGTTTTCATGACTTATTTGATCAACAACTATGTTCTTTAATTGCTAATATCCAATGGCTTTTGTTTTAAACATAATGTATATTGATATGCTGGACATAATTTACTAAGTGTTTTATCATTAATATCCATATTTAATATTAGTTTCTCGTTCTATTTTATACAATTTATGCATTGGTGACATATTTGACATGTTTTCTTGTTCTTGCAATCCGCCAATTCGTGGCTGAACCGTTTAAATTTGTAGCATCTTCGTCGATTTATAGCATCAAACACATTGCATCTTTCCCATCCTATACATGATTTTTCGTTGGCAAGCATTTTTCAAATTTCTTTATCTACTTCAATTACTGCGTTGTAAACTACTTTATCGTATTTGTTCAGCTCGTATGTTTTTACTACCATAAACGAGTTCTGCTTTTTAAGTTTCTCTATTATTTCAACATTACTAAATTTATTATTCATATGAACTAATTCAATTTGTGGTTTAATGACCGTTGGTATTTTTATTTCGTAACTGTCTATAATTTTTTTTTCTAATTCGATTTTTATTTTTTCACGTTCTTCAATTGTATCTGTTTCAATTAATATTGCTCCATTTGGTTTAATTTCAATATTTTTAATTTTAAGATCTTTTGGATCAACCTTTTATTTAAATCGCTTTTCGTTTTTTTACTTTTTTGTTTGTTTTTTGGCTTAACAAACAAAGATAACCCTCTTTTCATTTTCATTCCAATATCAGCAATATCAGTTTTTAACATATCAGCAAATGATACAGTTTGATCCACATATTATTGTCGTTAATCACATTATTAGTTTTTTTTTGCAGACCTAATTATTTTTTTTATTACATTAATAAACGATTCATTCACCTTATCGCTTATGTATTCTATAGCACTCAGTAAATTTATGACTTCACTTTCGTTTCTTTTAACAGCAGCTTCACTTTTTCACTCCTTTAAATGTTCATTATTGTTTGTTACCGCAGAATTCATGTTTTGTAGAACCAAATTCACATTTTGTATGTATAAGATACTATCTTCACAAATGAATCTCACATTGTTGTCTGCATGCACATTATTAATCGTCGATTGATCCAATCCTAAACATCTCCAAGCTTCATGAAAAACTTTTTTACACACTCCCGAACATTGAATTCTCGTTTCACCTTTTATTGTAGCTTTGCATTTATTGTAATACACTATTATAAAAAGTTTATTTTTTTTTCATTTTGGTTTATATGTTTTGCAACATACAAAATATTTAGCACTTAGAATATTTTTTTATTTAATTTATTTTTTATGTTGTATATATAAATAATATGATACATTACAAAAGTGTTTTTTATTATTTTTTTTTCTGATTTATTTTAAACTTGTATTGTATTGTTTTAAAGTAATTTTAACTGATAATTAAGAACACGTCCGTACTTAACTTTAAATGTTATGTTATATGTTAAATATTAAATATTATCTTAATGTACAAAGTCTCCTTAATTCTTAATAATAAAGGATCTTTAATATTTATATTCTTTTGATTACGATATTTACAGAATTATATTAACTGAAACATGGATAACTAAAACAGAAAACAAATTTTTTAACATATATGGCTATCATTCTTATTTTGCCTTTTGATTTGATTCTTATTCTTATTTCTTAGATTAGAGCCATATGGTGGGGTTGCAATATACATACACGAAAACATGGATTCTAGTTTTCTAATAGAATAGGAATTGAATAAAACGAATATTTTAGTGGTTAAATTGAATAGTTTAAATATGAATCTTATTGAAATTTATAGATCATACGAGACAGATTTGTCTGAGTTTATTTATAAACTTGATGAAATTACATCTACCCATAAAAACTCTATCGTTTTATTAGATATTAATCCCAATCTTCTAGATGTCAATAAAAATCAAGTTACAACATATACCAACACATTGCTAAGAAGTGGCTTTTTATTTATAATAAAAATAACCCCTGATTACGCTACGAGAATTAGTAAAGCAACTAGAACAATTATTGACCATCTTGTTAGTGATTTTATGAAATATACTTATTACTTTATCATTACTAATACCCCTCTCTCTGACCATGAAATGGTACACGTTAGCCTAAAACTTAAACCCAAAATAGAAGAAAATATAATAGAAATATGACTGTTTTAGATTATTAAAAAATTGTTTTAGATAATTTCTGGTTAGGACTTGATTTATATACTGAAATGGATCTTTTAGTTAATGGTCTACAGGAACTTATAACAAAGAACACTAAAATTAATGTTAAGAAAAAGGGGAGAAAATAAGAAAACTTGGATGACAACTGAAATATTAAATAAAATTAAAATTAGAGACTCTTATAATAAAATTTTGACAAAAAATAATGCAAAAGTGTTTGAACTTTATAAGAAAAAAACTAGATCCGAAGCATAGAATAATAAGTAATTGAAGAAGATTCAACTAGAACAAAATAAAAAAATCAACAAATCGACATTAGGTACCAGAAAATATGAATATACCAAAAATGCTCTGTATATAATTTTAATATTATACAGTATACTAAAAAATAATATAACAGATATAACAGAAGTGCATGTTATTATAAATCAACATTTACTTATTTGAACTTTTTATTATTTGCTTTCTTTTTTATAGTGGTAGTGGTAGGTTTTTAATATACTACATACATTACATAATTAATGCATGTGAATGTAATTACATGCATATATTATAATAAAAACGTATATTTCGTACGTAATATTAAAAAAAAACAAAATATTAGAAATATCAAAACGTATATAAATATGTACAAAATTATTAGAAAAAATTTTAAAAATTATGTTTGTATGTCTTTAAACCGAAAACTACGTAAATGTTAAAATCATCTTTAGTAGATATTATGCGACCTATTGAAGAATTAAATTGATATACCGAAGGATTTCTGTTAAAGCCGCCTCGTCCTCTTACTTGAGAAAAAAAGTTCTCAAGAGGATCTTGATTGAATCTATTTGTAAGAATATAATTTAAATTGGAATGAAATTGTAAAATGTATTTACTGATAAAAAAAATAGCACTAATGGATTGAATTAAACCTGGAATGCAAAAGTTTATCGATTTCTTTGAGGGGGCGTTTTTGTTTATCAATTTTATATCTTTTAAATATTGCTTCATATCAGTCAAATGGGTCCAATTATTCCCCTCTCTTTCAAGAGGCCTTTTAAATATTTTTCTAGCATATAATGATCTACTATCAAGCATATCAAAGCAGTTGTCCATTTTTACTAAAAACTTTTTTGTTGCTTTAGCTACTTGTTTTTTTTCGCTTTTAAATTTATTCAGCTTAGACAAGTTCTTAAACCAGCAGCTATGCTTTGACTAAAAATTTGGGTAGCTAATTTTACTTTAAGTTTGTCAAATTTCCCAGAATATATATCTTTTTTAGTCAGTTTTGGGCATAATTTAACTATCTCGCTTGAATCAAAATTATGCAAATCTTGAATTAAATCCCAAGATACTCTTCCGTCATTTGTTTCAAAATCATTTGAAAGTAAAGTGTTTCTCAAAGATTTAAAAAGATGAGGCACATCAAAAATAGCATAGATTTTATGGTTCTGAAATTTAAAGAAAGGTTGATCCGTAGTAACTTTCAATAATCTGAAGCATTTTCGATTATTAGAACCCTGGTCGCAAATAATTGCCTTAACATTTAAAGTTAAATCTAGTGTCAATTGAATATTTTTAAGCAGAATGTCTTTAAGAGTTTCACCTTCTGTACAATTTCCCGAAACATAGTATGATAAAATGTACTTCCAATTGGTTACTATTCCTCTAACCATAAAGACCAGTATATGATCTCCAGTATTATTGTTTCTGTCCCCATCTCCAAAATCAATAAATCCATCTACCTCATCAGTAGGTTGATTGGTGAGTTCTTTTTTAACTTTTATTTCATCCATTAAAATGGAGCATAGTTTTTCATCATCTTTCATCTTTAATATTTGATTTTTTAAATTAGTCAAAAGCGAAATATTAAAACAAGGCTGTAAGTTTTTAAGAGGTATCCAATGATTTAAAGAACTTTGACTTAGTAAGTTGAATTGAAGAGTACTTCTCATAAAATTATAACACGTAGCCGACTTAAAATGAATATTTTGAGCCAGATTCCTCTGTTTCTCAGGCCATTCTGCGCTACTACATCGTGGTACAAGGAGCATTTTACAAAAATCTTTCGAAGTTTGGTTAGCATTGTTTATATTTTCAATATAATTTTCAATATTTTTATGTTTTTTTAACATATTTTTATATTTAAGGGACAACTTTTTGAGATCTAATGCAGTTTTATTTAATTTTTTAATTGTTTTAGATTGTTCTTTCATGTAATATATTTCATTTTTGGTTCTTTTTTCGCAGTACTTACAACAAATTGTAGAATAATCATAATCACTTTTAGTAATATGTTTTTTTAAGGGTGGAGATATTTCTTCGAACTCCTTGAATGTCAGATCTGTATTAATGTTCGGTATCATTATTTGGTTACTTTGGATATCGTTACTATTTTTTGCTGAATTAGTATTAGTATTATTGTTATTTTTATTAATTTCACTACTATTACTTTGTTCAGCAGTAAATTCATAAATAAGAGAGGGATAATAAGAGGGGCACTAAATTTTTTTTAATTTTTTTTTGTACAAATCGCAAATACGAAAATGTTTGCACATATATACTTATTCTTAGAGTTAAAATTTTTCGTAAATCCACAATTTTCGTACCACTTTTCTTTTAATAATTTATCAATTGGAAATCTGAAAATCCGATTATCTCTATTAGAACCAAAACATGCATTAATACAACATTTTTTCAATCTAGTCATAGGTTTTTTAATATACTCATCTGGAATTTTTTTAAATTGTATTTCCCAATCAAAAATAGTAGGGAGCGCATTTTTTTTTAACTTTGTTTTACCTAAATAACACTTTTCAAAATGCGCAGTGCAAATAACTTTGTTTTTAAAATTTATATTTTCAAGTTTACAATTGTTCAACCATATATCGCGAATTTTGCTATTTTCTTTGGGGAACTTTATTAGTCTAATATTTGAAATTGAAATATTGCCTTTTTTATTAGGACAGTTTAAAACACTACACTTAATAGAATTTTTCAATTTAGGATTTAAAAGTTTCACATTCATTTTTCATAAAAGTATTTTACTATTGATTACCAACAAAATAAATTTAAATTACTTTACAAAAATTCTTTGTTAAATTTTATACCTTACACTAATTACTTTTCTAATTTTTATGTTAAATCCACTTTTAAACAATTAAACCTTAAGAAAATCGATAATAAACAACTACACAGATAAGTACCTACATATATAAATAATGCATACATAATAATAATAGAAACATATTATATATACACATATTAATTCTGATCATAAAGATCTAAAAAGTTCTCATATTGATTATTCTATAATATGAATTCTGTAATTAAGAATTCTGTTATACTTTTTTTTTTCTCTATACTATACAATACTCATTATACATATATATATGTACCTAATTTAGTATAACAGGTTGTTAAAATATTTTTAGTGTACATACTCAATTTATTGTGTATTCATATTTTATGGTACCTAATGTCGATTGAAATATTGGAAATTTATTTTGCTTAGGACATCTATTAGTGTTTTTAATCTATTTCCGAAGTTAACTATTTAATTATACAAGCTAAAAAACATTTATTTTCCAAAAACATTAATGGCGTTATACATACCAGAAATTTATGGGACTCTTATAACAAAGTGATGTATAACACAGATAAGTACAGATTTAACTCAGTTATTAAGGCTCTTGGGATAAATAATGAAACAATTAGTAGTACATGTGACATTACCAATAAAATGAATGCTTTTTTCTGTAAATATCACAGGATGGAATTAATAATTCATCTGTACCGATAAATTCTTCCTTTGTAAACACTAGAAAAATAATTCATAGCAACTTTTCTCTATATCCAAGAAATGCAGAAGAAATTGAGCAGATAATTTCTGAACTAAAGCCATCAGCTGCTACGGGTTATGGCCAAATCTCTGCCAAGTTTATTAAAAAATTTGCAGTGCTAGAAAAACTAAGAAATATTTCTCTTGAAAACTCAGTGTTCCCACAAAGTCTGAAAAAGGCAATAGTAACACCAATATACAAAGCTGGCGCTACAACAAACCCATAAAATTATTGTCCAATCTCTCAGCTGAATACGTTCTCTAAAATATTTGAAACCACAATCAAACGCCGCTTAAACCATTTTTTAATTAATAATAATATACTACAAAACGAGCAATATGGTTTTGAAAACAATTCGAACACAACCGGCTGCCTTAACTTGACAAATTTTGTAACACGCAATTTAGATGATGGTAACTACGTGGCTTGTGTATTTCTAGATTTGCAAAAAGCATTTGATTGTGTTGACCATCATATACTTCTGTCGAAACTTGAAAACCTAGAATTTTCCTATGATGAATCACATTTCTTTAAATCCTATCTATATATTTAAACGGCTTATTTTTCTCCATACAAAACTTTTGGTACCGATTTTCAAAAAACTACTTAACCACTTTTAGTGAAATAACAGCCAAAAAAAGCTTTTCTTATTCTTCAGGTAAACATGTTTGGTTTTTATATTCTCGCGATACTTCAGGTCAAAACAGGTATACATTTTCGGTTGCAGCTCACTGTTTTTTTACCAGAAACTTATATAAATGCAATTCATTTGCAAATTAAAAGAATTTATTTTGAATGTTAGTATACAAACGATTAAAAGAAAAAACAAAAAGAAATTACTTATATTTTAATAATGAAAAGAAAATTTTTGATTAATAATAAAAACAAATCAAATAATAACAATAGTGATAATAACTAATGAAAATAAATGCAGTATAGCTTACCTTAATATTAATTGTTAAGATAATAATAAAAATAAAAAATTTGAATTCTGAAAATAAAAAAAAATGCATTTTGCAATGTAAAAATAAAAGAATAAATTTTGTAATGTTTTCAAAATAATTTAAAAATACTAACGAGATCAGACAATTTGTGCTAAGATCTCTATTAAATACTAACTTTTAATTTAGTTTTAAGTAATTTAATTAGCCTTATTACTTTTTTTTTTTTTTTAATTTACTAACATATACCTGAACTAGCAGAGCACCCGGCGTTGCCCGGGGTATTGTGTTGGCTTTATAAAATAAAAATTATTAACTTTTGTTTCTGCATAAGTATAATTTAATTAATATAGTTAATTTAACACTATACATTTACAGATGCTGGTAGTTAATGTTCTATTTTTTATTACATTTAATCAAAGTGAATAAACAGGGCGAATAATTAGCGACAATTGGTTTACAAAAAATCTTTAAAAGAATAAATAATCTATAGAGTACACAGTTACGGAGAAGTGAGTTTTCACAATATATCCGTTAATACCGAAACATAAAATCGCATTTCAATTACAAAAGACCATAATGTAATACATTTTTATACCCGTACGATAAGGAGGTATAATAAAATTGCTCCTCCGTTTGTAACACCTCGAAATAAGTTAGCTAGATTGTCAAAGGTATGGATCAGATCAGAATCAAAATCTAAGTCGATTAAGCTTTCTCCGCCCGTCAGCAAGATTACTCAAAAACTAAGAAAGCTAGAGTCTTGAAATAAATACAAAATATTCTTACAACAATTTGTAGGATCCCTATTTTTTTGGTTGAGATCCGACCAAAACTTCGGGTAGCTCTCGAACACTTAACTTTTAGATTTACACATTTTTTTTTAAATAGAGCCATGAAATTTTAACTGCTGATAGATATCATAAAAATATAAATTTTATAGTTAACAACCTTTTTCTGTACCCCACCTGTGACGCTGCTACAGCCCCTCAAACTTTGCAAAAGCCCTATTTTTAAATGCATATGGCTCATGTTCTGCTTAAAATTTTTTCGATCAGAAAACAGCATTTGACAGGTATTTTCTTTTAATTTGTAAATTAGTATCAAAATTATTAGGACACAAAAATTTAAAATTTGCTATTTCTAAGCACATGTAGCACCTGTGCACATTTTACTTCGGCAAGATATAAAAAATAAAGCTACAGTAATATATTTTTATATGTGTTAAACGTTGTTTTAGTTATAGAGGGTTCCGGACTGTCAGCTTATATAACTTATGTTTATAGTTATCGTTGGTTAGAATCTGCTTTTGAAGAATATGTAAGTATATAGTTTGTGCAAGCCATAGTTTTAGATATATGTACAACCCATAGTTCTAGAAATTATAAAATTCACCCAAATTACTTTAAAATACTAAAAAATTAAAAAAATAATATTATAAGCAGAGTGACAGTAACATACTAACGGTTCGTACGGGTATCTAAGAGTTGACAAAGGCAACTGTATTCTTCCTCGTTTTAAGTAATATCACTTCATGTTTTTGTGAATTATCCTTTTAAGCAAAAATTTGCTATTAGATTCGCTCTGTCACTTCGTCTCTTTACAAAACTTATGTACTGTTTAATTAAGAGCAATGAAATATTAACCATGCATAGGTCTCTTAAAAAAGTAATCTGGTAGAACAACTTTTTTATGTACCCCCACCGTTAGAGATCCTACAGCACCTGCAGCTTTTCAAATTTTGAAAAAACTTTTTAAATGCATACATCTCAGCTTCTGTTTAAATCAACTTTCTAAATCAACCAGAATTTTTTTTGTTACCTTTTTTTAATATAATTATGTTTTCAAATTGATATTGAATAAGGCTAAAAATATGTGTGAAAACTGTATATCGATAACAATGTAAAGTTTCTGTTCTTTAAATATTTATGTACTCGTTTTTGATTAAATACTGTACAGAAATGTGAATAAGTTTTCTAATTTAATTGATTGTGTTTATTGTATTTTTAAATATATGTACATTATATGTGCAGTATTTACATATATCAATGATATTTTTTGGGAAATACATATGTTATACACATACATTTTATGTAGATATACCAATAATGCAATCCTGTATGATGACATAATGATTGTCGAATGGAGAAGATTATTTCTGTTTTGTAATAACTGCCGAAAATGTTATGTTTTCAAAACTTAAACACAGTATTCTTAAGATACTTAATTAGGTTATTTTTATTACTATTGAAAGTTATGTATGGAATATCAAAAACAATATAGACAAAAGTAAGGAGTGTTGGAAATATCTTTTTAATAATAATAACAATACAAAAAATTAGGGAGAATATTTTTAATAGGTAAATACTCGTGCAGAAATGGGCTAACGAACGTTAACTAAAATTTCGTCCCAGGCTTTATTTAACACCATAAATTCGCTCTGCCAAATTAGGCACAAATTAGAAATAAAAATATTTTTTGATAGCCTATTGTGCCGAAAAGTGTTAATGTATCACACAAAATTAATTAAATGAGTTTCTGTGTCAAAGCGCAATACTTGTGCAAATTTTCAATTGGTCAAATCGTTTAAGCACAACAACAAAAAAATGAGAAAGTTCATGGCCTGAGGCCTGATGCTGAAAAGGGTTAATTTATCGTAACCAAATCAACTCAGAAAGCTTTTGTGATAAAGAGCTACACTTTTGTAAATTTTCAGCTCAATTGGTCAAACCGTTTAAGCGCGACAACAAAGTAAATTGAAAAACTTCACTGAGCGCTGGTGCCGAAACGGGCTAATGGATCGTAACAAAATTAATCTAGTTGGCTTTTCTGCTAAAGCGCAACAATTTTGCGAGTTTTCAAATCAATTGATTAAATCGTCAAGCAGGACAGCAAAAAAATTTAATGAACTTCATTCGGCTCTCGTGTCCAAACGAGTTACAAGAACTTCATAAAAATTTGTCACAAACTTTTTTTTAGACCATAAAAGCATACAAAATTGCACATAAATCGGAAACAAAAAATTTTTTGGAAGCCCGCCGAGCTGAATCCGGGTATTATCTAGTTACCATATTTCTTGACACACCCGGAAAGCGAAGAAGAAGATTTGTACAAATTTTCAACTCAATCGATCAAACGCTTTAGGCAGGACAACGAAAAAACCAAAAAGCTTTACAAGGCTCTCGGGCCGCAATGGGTTAATGAATCGAAACGCGATATAGCCTATAACTCCTTCCAGAGTCGTGGAAATGTTCCTGCAAAATTTGGTTGCAACCGGACTGTTGGTGTTTACGTGAAAAGGGCACAAACAAACAAACAAACAAACAAACAAAGAAACAGAATTTCTTCCATATTTATTAGAAGATGTGAAATAAAGAAAAAAATTTGATTTCTTATTAAATTTTTTCAGTAAACAATAATATTTTTCTATTGATCAGTAGCGTTATAGGAGTTAATTAAAAAAAAATTTTTTTTGTAGCACAATTTTTTTGTACATTTTTTTTTAAATTCATTATAAAGAATACAAAGTTGCATCACATGTTTTGAACTAGTACAGAAAAAACAACGAGTATTTTTTTTTATAAAATGAAAATTCTACTTAGATTTGTTAATTCAAATCTTTGTATTGTTTTTTTTTTCACTTTTCTGATTAATTTTTTTTTTTTGATACAATGTAGTAAATGTTTCCTTGTTCTTCTTTTGTTTTATTTTCTGATTAATTTAAATAATATTATAGGAAAAAAAATAATATGTAAAAAAAAAATTTTTTAAAATATGCTTTTATCAAAATCGAACTCGCCCCCTAAAAAGTAGAAAATAAAATAAAATAAAAGTGATTATAGATCTAAAGCATCTTGGCCTGTTATAATACAAAAGTAAATTGCTGGAATAAGATTAACCGAAATTTGGGGTTCGTGGTTCTTTTTTATTCCAGCAATTTACTTTTATATTATAACAGGCCAAGATGCTTTAGATATATAATCACTTTTATTTTATTTTATTTTCTACTTTTTAGGGGGCGAGTTCGATTTTGATAAAAGCATATTTTAAAAAATTTTTTTTTTACATATTATTTTATTTTATACTTTTTAGTTTTAAATTAAACGCATAATTTGAATTTAAAAATAAAGTTTTGAATCTATTATACATAAAATTTTATTTAAAAAATATTGATGAATAGAGTTAAAAAAAAAAAAAAAAAAAATTATACACGAATTGGATTCGAACCACAGTCCATACATTAACACTCACTTTCAAGACCTGTACACTTTCCTCTGCACCATATATGCATTAATTCAATACGCATTAAAGAATGTTGACAGCAAATATTTTGATTTAAATACTAAACAAATGTTGTAAACAAAATAACTTAGCAACATACATAAAAATATTGTATGTATGGATTGTGTTTTGCTAATTATGCTAATACAAAACACCAGGAAATATCAAAAATATAATGTGTACGTTTATATGCATGAATAAGAGATAAAAATGTAAGTTTTAAATTGATATATACAAAAATGTATACATATTTTATTCAAAAAATGTTGATGAATAGATAGTAAAAAAAAAAAAATGTTACATATGAACTGGATTCGAACAACATGATCCCCACTTTTGAAACCTGTACACTATCCTCTGCACCATACTACACTTACAAATGTTGCTAACAGATTACGAAGATAATAAAAAGCGTGACAGAATGACAAATAAATAAATAAATAAATAAATAAATAAATAAATAAACCGACAGCGACGAGTTAATATAAAAGCACATATAATTAAAGGAACTCAACATTATATTACTAAAGTTTTATTTGTAGATTTAACTATTTGTATTTTTGTTTAAATTTTTATTTTTTTTGTGTTACGATATTATAAGTAGCTCAGATATACTATTAATTAATATTTTATTTATTACAACTTTGTAAAACTCTTATTAATCTCGCACAAAAAATTTTATTCTTCAAAATAATAAAAAAAAAATATTAAATATTACAAAATTCCTTAATTTCTAACGTTTACCTTAGTTTATAATTTCTATCTTGTTCTTCTGCCACTTAAATTTCTCTTATTTTTTCTTCAAATTTCATTTAGGTAATTAAATTACTAATCGGTAATTTTCTTGCTTGTTACTTTAGTTTATTTATTGGCTTTAACACTTGTTTCCACTTTTTTGAAATTACGTTGAATGTGTGACAGTCACATAAGATTTTAATTGTAAGTTCATTAAAAGGTGTAAATTTTATTTTTTTATTAATATGCAGCTGTTCTTTAATTAATTTCTAGTTAAACAAAAATGGATACTAGCTATGTATTTATTTAAATCATTTTTTGACGTTTTCTGTCTTTCGTTTTTTTTTGTTTTATTTAATTCTATTAAAATTAAAATTGAACTGTTTGTATCTAATTAAAATTCAAGATTTTTTGTTTTTTATTAAATATTAAACTTTTTATAAGAGTTACAGCTTTTGCTACAAAGCACAATGTGTAGTGTTTACTTAACATTTTTCTTGGTTTTTTGGTTTTCTTTCACGCAATTTATAAAACTGTTTTTTTTTTTAGTTTTGTTTTGTAAATTAAATAGAAACTATAAAGTAAAATTTTTATTGTATTCCAATGTAGAAATTTTAATAATGTTTAAAATAGTTTTTTGTTTTTTTTTGTTTTATAGTTTTCAAAAAGAAATGTACAATCTTTTATTAAAGCTGTAATGAAGTTCTTTCCGCCATCCAATCCTAAAAAAGTTAAAAAATGTTTAAAGGTTTGTTTATTTTTTAATTTATAAATTGTATAAACCATACCTGTGAAATCCTTATATATATTTTATATTTAAATTACTATATCAAATGAACATTTGATATAATATGAAAAAGCGATCGGAATATATTTTTTAATATTTGTTGTTGATCGAATTTTAGAACTAGCTTCATATGTTGAAATAGGTTCCAGTAACTTTCTGAATCAGCATAAATTACTAATGTAACCCTCATTTTTTATGCCAATTTTTACATCTTAAAAAATTGCTTTCAGGGCTAGGTAACTTAGTAATGATATTTCTGCATTCTTTTTTATAAATTTGTAAATATTTGTTGTGAAGTAAAGCCACATAAACATGTTCGACAAAAATTATTTCTATGACCGTGTTTAGAAAGTTGATTTTGCACTAATCTTCAAAAATTTTTGTAATAGGACATTTCATTTTTTGTAATTAAAAGCATTTCAATATGATGATTTTTTACTTCCTTTGCATTATTCATTCATTCTTCAAATTCTTTTATATCATTATGATGAAGTGGAAATTCTAAATTATCAAACTCTAATTTTGCTACTTTTACATTATTTAAAATTATTGTTTGTGCTTCTATCTCTATTTTTTATATTAATTTTCTACATCTCTATTTTTTATATTAATGCATGCTTTTTTCTCTTCAGTTGACTTTGGTAATTTAATATATTGCGAACCTTTTAGAGGTTTATATTCATTTATATTTATTTCTAAATGAAGTAACTTACTTAAACTTTATCCAGAATCCTTTTCTGTAAAATTCAAAATTTTCTTTATCATATTTTCTAATACAGTTTCCATTTCATGTTCTGCTTGGATAATTTCCATTTTATTATTAAAAAATTTTATACTAAAGATATTTTTCACTTCATCATTTTCTAATTTATGAGGCTTCACATATTCTGCGAATAATTCAATATTACATTTAAACATTTTTAATTTTGGAAGCTTCTTTTTTAAAAAAATTATTAAATCATCCTTTATCGTTTCAAAATATTGTTCTGGTAATATTATGTCCTCATTTTTATTTTCCAAAACAAAAGTAGCAATATTTCCTTGAAATCCTTGCCGTGTAATTTTAATATTACGTTCATAAGGTAATGTTGCTTTCGCTTTATGTAAATTTGTTCGGATATGGTAGTTCCAATATTTTTTGCCCACTTCTATGCTACATTTTTCACAATATTTGATTTCAATTAAACTATAGTTACCTTTTATATTACTTGTTGATGCTGTATCTTTATCTGCATTTTCGGAAATATTTTTCCTTTCATTATTTTTATTTTTATGCACATTTTTAATATGTACTTAAAGATTATCTCTTTTTCTAATAGTTTTATTGCACCTTTCACAATTACATTTTTTTTCCTCTCTTTTATGTTTTGTTTGTATATGACGTTTAATTATACGTTTAATATACTAGACAACGAGCAACCAATATGGTTTTGAAAACAAATCGAACGCAACCGGCTGCCTTAACTTGACAAATTTTATAACTAGCAATTTAGATGATGGTAACTACGTAGCTTGTGTATTTCTAGATTTCCAAAAGGCATTTGATTGTGTTGACCATCATATATACTTCTGTCGAAACTTGGAAATCTAGAATTTTCCTATGACGAATTACTTTTCTTTAAATCTTATCTATATATTTAATCGGCTTACTTTTCTCCATACAAAATTTTTGATACCGATTTGCAAAAAACTACTTAACCAATTTTAGTGCAATAACAGCAAAAAAAAGCTTTTCTAATTCTTTAGGTAATCATGTTTTTTTTTATTCTGTATTTATTCAGGAATTCACTCTCTCTCTCTTTGTTTTCGACTTTTATTCTCTCAATATCCCTATTTGAAATTACTAAATAAAGTGATCTTACTATGATGTTACTTTGTTGTTTATTCTTATTGTTGTTCTTTAATTAATTTCTAATTAAACAAAAATGGATACTAGCTATGTATTTATTTAAATCATTTTTCGACGTTTTCTGTCTTTTGTTTTTTTTGTTTTATTTAATTCTATTAAAATTAAAATTGAGCTGTTTGTATCTAATTGAAATTCAAGATTTTTTGTATTTTATTAAATATTAAACTTTTTATAAGAGTTACAGCTTTTCCTACAAAGCGCAATGTGTAGTGTGTACCTAACATTTTTATTGGTTTTTTGGTTTTCTTTCACGTAATTTATAAAACTGTTTTTTTCTTTTAGTTTTGTTTTGTACATTTAATAGAAGCTATAAAGTAATATTTTGATTGTATTCCAATATAGCAATTTTAATAGTAATAATGTTTTTAGCTCATTTCAAAAAAAATTTTGAAAAAATGTGCCTATTAATTTCACTCTGTCCGTTCGTCCGTCTGTTTACAAAACTTCTACACCGTTAAAGATAGAGAAAAAAAATTTTAATCATAGGTATGTCTCATAAAAAAATTAATTTTGTGGAACAACTTTTTCATATATGCCCATCCATGATGGAACTACAGCGCCTCAAACTTTGAAAAAACCCTATTAAACGAGTATATTTAATGTTCCGTTTGACATATTTTAAATCTGAAAACGCCATTCGACAGAAATTTTCTTCATGCTTTATAAATCAATACCAAAATTACATATATTTTTTAAATTTAGTATTTAAATTTACCGTTATGTGAAAACCAAATTTTGCAGGATTTTTCTACCTTCATAACTCCGCATGCTTTTATATAGGGGCTTGCAATTTTGAGACAAGAAAGAACTTTTAGAACTAGCATAAGTTTGCTCAGAAATTTTTTTTGTACCACCCCCTATTTATGAGCGATTAGGGCTCAAAATTTGAAAATTTGCTATTTTGAAACACCTGTAACGTAAGCACCTGTACATATTTTTTTCGGTGTGTTAACGGTTTTTCTTAGTTATATAGGGTTCCGCACTTACAGCCCCTCAAAATTCCAGAAAAGGTTATTTTCACGTTTTTTTTTATATATTGTGTGCAAGTTACAATTCTAAACAGTTTGTATTTTCTTTTGGAAATGTTTTAAATTACTTAAAAATAAATTAAAATTTAATAACTTGAATAAATTGATGGGGATCAAATGATCAATTGATTAAAATTTAAATAATGTACTTATTTAAAAAAAATAAAATAAGTTGAAAAACTCATAAAAAAAAAGTAAAAATAAAGATTTAACATAAAAAAAAAATGTAATAAGAAAAATTATAAAAAATAATATAAAAAGAAAAAATTATATTACAGGGAGTAAATGGGATTCAATATGGCAATGATTGTATAAGAAAATCCAAATTTTGATTTGTTTCTAAGATTCAAATGAGGTGAATAAGAGGTGAATATTAACAACTTTGTTCACAATATGCCTGCAAATTTGAAATCAATTTTCATTCCATAACTAAACTTCCTCTGACCAGACAGTACATGAGTACTAAAGGCCGTATTACCTATTGTTTGGTTAAAAAAGGGACGTGGTGTTTAGTGGGTTAAGTCCCACACACTAATAGAAGACTGGTACTTGTTTTCACTCCTCTATCGTGTCTTTCGATGATTCCCACCTACCCTCGAAAAAAACAGGCAGTTTTTGACTTTTCAGCTCTGTAGTTTTCTGATACCTATTAAAAAGGCGAGGTGCGGTAATATATTAATATTTCCGATTTTTTAAATAAGAACCAAACCAATTAAACACAAAGTTCCTACTCTATACACTTTTTTTAATAATAGATCATAATAGTTTAAAAATAACGAACATCAAAAAGATTGAATGCTTGGCAGGATTGATGGAAAAAAATCCTACCATAGCAAAGGCGTATACTGGGTTTGTAATGAACAGGCAAAAATATTAAGATGCTTGGAAATGTTTTTCAAATCAATTAAATAAATTAGGACCTTCCATTCGAGATTGAGATGGTTGGATGAAGGTTTGTTCAAAAATTTATTTGTTGGTAAATTATTTGAACTTGTGTAATGTTTTGTAGGTATTGATTTAAAAAAAAAAAAAAATTACAACATAATACAAAAGAGCTAAAAAAAACTGGGGGAGGACAAAATAAACTGTTCAATTTTTCCCAAATGAAAAATACTGTTGTGAATTTGCTGTCTCTTGAGAAAATAGTAAAGCCTAAGGGATTAAATACGGCTTGAATACATCTGATGAGAGCTCCCGTATTCAAAAAATGTTGCAGAAGTCTAATTATTGAAGGTAAATAATCTGTAAAATGTTTTTTACGTATAAAATTTATACTTTTTTTTCAGATCTTTCAGGTATTGGAATGGAAACTTTTTGTATGGAGAATATAGAAAATAGTCCTATAAAAAATTTAGAAAACATGTCACAAACCCCAAATAGACGTCTATATAAACAAAAATCATAAAATCAAGTTCAACTTAAATTATTAGAAGAGCAAACTGCAAAAAAAAATAAATGAAAATTTAACAAACAGCACTCGTTATAAACGAAAAACCTACGAATTAAAACAAAAAAATATAACCTTTATAAAAAGTATTTAGATGAAAAATTAAAACTGCGTCGTGAGAAAAATCAGGGAAAAATTTCCCTATTAAATTTGAAATCTGACGAATTTAAATTAAAAAACAATTATGTGAGGAAAATCTTCAAAATAAGATAAATATGTAATATGAACGTATACTTATTTTATAATAATACGTACACTTGGTGTATTTTGTATTAATTTTTTTTAAATTATTTTTTGTATTAGTTTTTAAGATTTCTTATCTATTTAATAACAATTACTTATCTTTTTAAAAGAAAACTAATTTACGCTGTGAAGATTATCATTTTTTAAATTACATATATAGTAATGTTTTTAAGTTAAAAGATTTATATTTTAAGATTATCTACTATACCTATTATTTATCTTTTTAAAAAAGAACTGATTTATGCTATGAACATTATCATTTTTTTAATTAGATATATAATTATGTTTTTATTAGTTAATAGATATATATTTCAATATTACTTATCTATTTAATAATAATTACTTAGGTGTCTAAGAAAACTGAATTAGCTTTTGTAAGTTTTTGAATTTTTAATACAAAATAAAAGATAAACAGATATGTTTTGATAAATGTATTTAATTTAAAATAAATTATAGTTTTTTTTATTTAAAAGTTATAGTAAGGAATTCATTATACTATCTCTAATAGTTGCATTCGAATTTTCTCCATTAGAACTCGAATCTCATGAAAAATAGAAGAGAAACGAAGACATTTTTGTTATACTTTTTATACTTAATATGTAACACGATTTTTTAATTAAATTTTGCTCTTTTTATGTACCTACTTCAAAATAGTTATTTGTAACCTAAAAAATTTAATGTCCATCTATTGGGAAAAAAAGAAATTAAAATTTTGTAAATACTGCCACTTTGACATAATTATCACACCATAAGTCTAACACAATAGAAAATTTAAATTTATGTGATGGGATACTTTTATGGGATGTGATAAGTCATTCATGATATGGATGTAAAATTAAAAATATAACATAATATGTCAACAATTTGAAAACACACATTTTTTATAATTTTGCTTGATATTCTATCAAATGAAGTAGATGCGGACGTCTTTATAGAGATCATAATTTTATGTGTTTCAGATGAATTTCATGGAACGAAAAAAAAGCTTTCAGGCTGTGCAGTGAACCATCCAACATATACAGTAGCGGGCTACTCGTCTGTTCACTCACGGATCTCGATTCAAAAATCGACAAAAATACTTATTTCCTCGTAAACCAGGAAAATGAGTTAATTTTAAAAGAAGAACGTGGTGATTTTCAATTTGCCGCAAAACAATAATTATAGTTTAAGCTTAGCTTTTATCTTATATAATTTATTCTATATTAAGAATTATTATATATTAAGAATTATAATTTATTAAGAATTATGTTTTTATGTTAAGAATTTTATATAAAGAATTTGTTCAATAAAAAATTTTATTTCAAATAAATTTTGTACTGTTCTAAATTTATTTTCATTTTTCAGATGTTAGGATTATATTTTATTTTTCAGATCTTAGAATTTTATTTTATTTTTCAGATGTTAGGATTTTATTTTATTTTCAGATGTTAAGATTTTATTTTATTTTTCAGATGTTAGCAAATTTTTTCAGATACTTATTAAAGTTTTATTTTACAGATATTAAATAATATTTGTTGAATTTATCCATGTGTTATGTTTTTCGTCAAACCCAAGCCATTTAACAAAAACTTTATTGACTTTTTTCTTTAAAATTTTCTCGACAAGATATACGTTTGGGTGTTTAACAGATGTGAGTTCCTCCTCATAAAATCCACCAAATATTAAATCATTTTTATAATTAATCAGCTGATATGTGATCGAATAGGTGGTGTTTACTTTGATAATTTTTAAAATTTCAGTAGACCATTTCGGTTGATAACCTTTTTCAAAAGTTTTTTTGTATTTACTTATTCTAACATAGTCTCCAACTTTATATTTAGCTTTTAGAGAAATTTTAAGTTGCATGTAAACATTTTTAAAATAAATTTTTCGTTTTTCTTAGAAATTCTTTCAGGGGGTAATTTAGTTATTCTATGTTTAGTGGAATTATAGGTGTTTAATAAAGATTGCAATATATTAATCCATTTGTAGTTTCCTTATAAACTAAATATTTTTCACATTAAATTTTTCAAAGTTCGATTAAAGCGTTTTACAATAGATGCTTTCATTTCAGAGTAAGTATGATAGTGATTAATACCCTTCTTTACAACAAAATTTTGAAATATCGAATTGAAAAATTCTTTACCTTGATCTGAATGAATGTTTTTAGGTAAGTTTTTACCTCGTTTTATAATTTTCTTTAAAGCATTTAAAACATTACTACCGGTTTTAGTTTTAATTGGTTCAGCATAAGCATATTTAGAAAATATATCTATAACGGTTAATATATATTTAAAACCTTTGTTGAATTTTCCATAAGGAATCATTTTCCCAGTAACTTTCCAGACAAACATGAATATCTTAGGTCTAACATTTAGCAGAAACCTAAAATTCAACGCACAGATTGAAAAAACAGTGGCTAGTATCAAGCGATCAAACAATCTCTTAAAACTCATATGTCGAAAAAAAATAGGCCCACCACCGGAAACAGCGGCACTGATAGCAAAATTCATTCAATTTGGCAAAATCGAATATACGGCGACAATTTATGGTTTCACAATAAAAGGAAGTATTAGAAAATTGCAAACTGCAATAAACCAAGCGGGAAGAATAGCAATTGGCGCCCTTAGGCCAACCAGAATTGACGCATTATAAAACATTATTAAACAGAATCAAATTTCCGAACAGTGGAAGAAAGAAGGAATCAACTGTCACTTAGGTTAATAACAAAGGCCATCTATAACGACATACATCCTTTGCACAACCTAGCAAATCCAGCTATTCAAGAAGAATTGAACATTCCTAAAAACTCCGCATTATGTAAAGTTTTACAACTAATAAAGGACCTAGAATTAGATATATCCGCCTGTCGACATAGAAAAGAGGAAGACCAAATCTCCTGGAGAAACTGGAGACAATGGATACACGACCACTTAAGTGAAAAGAAAAAAACGGAAACTAGTGAAGAAACATACAGGAAATTATACCATGAGCATAGAGAACAAACGAAAACATTAGTGCCAATATTCACAGATGCCACAAAAGGAACAAACGGAGTCACTTTATCCATAATCAAACACAATACGGTAATAAAAACGGCGGTGCTACCAAGCTATTGTCCAGTATATGTGGCAGAACAAGTGGCTCTGCTTGAAGCAATTAAAGAGGTCCAAATAAGAAACAACCAATCCATAATATATACGGACCGCCTAAGTGTCGTAAAAGCTATTAAAAACAATAACAATAACTCACAAACGACAACGCTGATAAGGAATGAAGTAATTAAAAGTAAAGGCAAAGTACAAATCTGCTGGATTCAAGGCCACGTTGGAATGAAAGGAAACGAAATAGCAGACAAAGAGGCAAAACTTGCAACAATTCGCCCAACGAAACTAATTATTCCTAGATCAAATACAATTGCCAAAAAGCAGATTGCAGTGCACATACAAAAAATTAGGCAACAAGTATGGGACAACTCAACATCTTTCAGAAAGCACCGAAAACCGAGATATAGCAATAAGGATATCCAGAGTTAGAATGGGTTTGTATACCCACAAACACCTCTTCAGCGGAGAAGACCCCCAATCTGCCGTTCCCCACAACACGCTAACCATCAAGCACATATTTACCGACTGTAGCGAAACAACGATATTTTGGGCAAATGAAAGAGTGTCACTGATGGAAATTCTAGTAAAGAATGACAAGGTCAGTCTCGGTAAAGTAATTAGACTGCTAAAACACCACCAAATTTGGGAGAAAATTTAAATAAAAAACAAATAGTAATATCATTATATTTTAATATTTAATACTCAATATAATATAGTTAAGTAAATTTATAATATCTAGTGTATAATAATTTTAATATTTAGTATATAATACAGTATATAAGATGGCCCATATGCCTTAAGGCAACCGGCCAAAAAATTATTGTATATTTATTTATAATATGCAATAATATTAAATATATAAATAAATAAATATATACTATTATGATACAATTTTTGGCGCTCTTTTGAACAATTATTATCAGATTTAGCTATATTTGCTTTATTTAAAATCCATCCTGCACATTCTAAATGAGTTGCAGCAGCATCTGTACTATGATTTAATAATGATTCAATATAAGCTCTATAATGACAATTTCCATGAGATGGTGTTATATTTTTGCCATTTAATTGAACATTACATTGTTTTATTAAAGAGTGTTAAATGTTATTAACTACACTTGGTTGTATTATTATTTTTCCTTCAGTAGTTTTATCATTATTCCATCTTTCTTTAAGATCTGTACTTTTAATCTCAAATATGTAGAAGACAAATCTCTATATGTATCACCATGACCCAGTGAAACAAATTCAATAGTTGAAGGGTTGTCTAAAGAAGCAATAGAATTGTACGAAACTTCTTCAGATCGTAAAATGCTAGACTGAATGGGTTGGGTTTTAAAAATATCCAACTCATATTTCATACACTCAATAATGAATTAAAAATATCTTTTTGTTTCTTTTTTTTATTACCTTTGCGTCGTTTTGATGTAAAATAGTTTAAATTTTGAATGAATGGTCTTTTTATATCTTTTCGTTGTCTTTTACCAGAACCATACATTTCATTTAGTTTTCGTACGACACCAGGTCGAACATTTTTAACAATCTCTTTACTACGATCTTGCATAACTTCCTTTACATTTGCACCAGATGCAATATCAGATAAAGCATTGATACCAGAGTTAATAACCACTTTTTTCAAAATATCAGCGCCTGCAGTAAATAATGGTTTCAAATATCTAAAAAAGTCCCCCAAAAAAGCTTCCCAATCCACAACCTCTTTGAAAAGGTACGGTTAGAGCCGATATCATCAAGTCCTCTACCAGATTGAATTAAATAATACTTATAGTATACTCTCTCCATAATGAATAAAATAAAATAATATATAGTTTTGTAAAATCGCTTTTATTTATACTTTTTTAAAATATAATATAATTTTTGTTGGAATTGAACTATTGGAAAAGTTTATTTTGTATCCATATTTATCATATAAAAGTAATAAAATGTTATTAAATGATTTCTCCACATTGCAATATTGAATTCTTTTACAGTATCAGTGAAGAATTTGCTATGTTAACAGATCTTAAACACACTACATCTTTATCACATATTTGTTGCGGTTCAATTATGTCTGTGTATATAAAAAACATATCTGGTTTAATAATGGAAATCAATTGTACACTATCTATAAAAGTTTTGAGAGCTTCTATTACGCGTGAATTATATTTTTCAAAAGCTGTAACTTTAAAATATACTTGATTGAAACATGTTGTCAAAAGTCCTTCGAGGGTATAAGTGTAATTTGCTCTTATTTTTATATCTATTTTAAGCCTAGTAACACATATTGTGGTGTAACTTATATTTTTAGGCTTCTACTCAGCTTTTGCTGGTTGTGTATAATGAACTTCATCGTTTATAAAATTAAAAATTCCCCAAATCAACTGTCGTTCAACTTCTTTTCTTATAAAGCTATTAAGTGGGCGTATATTTTGAATTAGTGTTGGTAGTAGAAAAACTTTCCAGTCGCATATCATTTGTTTTTCTATGTATGGAATATGTGATGTTCCAACTCTTATCATATCTTTCTGCATCTTTCCTTTAATAAATATTTGAGCACTTTTTTCCCATTCTTCATCATACACATTTGGAACGAAATCATTAACATACATTTCTGAAATACCGACTTTCCACCTTGAATCACACATGTATTTATTCATTTTATTTGTAAAAGATGATAATGAATTTTCTGGATAAGAGAAAAATTTCATAGATGAATCACTGAGTAAAGTGGAATAAAATTCATCATTTACTTCTATGTTGTCCATGAGCTTGCGAATTTATTTTTATGAATTGGTAAATTAAGTTCTCTTTGAGTATTACCTGCTGCTGACCTTAAAACACGTCTTGATGAATTATTCAACTCTTTGCTATTTATAGGTTTTTCTTTTTTCGTTGGTGGGCTTGGGCTATTTAAAGGAACAGTTATAATGTCTCCTGTATCAGTTTCAAAAATTTGTACATTTTGATTTCTAATTGTTTTTCTTTTTCTAAGACGTTCTCCAACTGAAGCAGTTGACAATGCTTTTGTTAAAACATTTTCCTGAATTTCATCATCAAATACTTCGTCATCAGCTTCTTTTTCATATACTTCTTCTTCTTCAGGAACAATTTGTATTCCAACATTCTTATATTCAGGAAAATGCGATTGATTTTCCCCATCTATATACATTGGTTTTGCCCGAATTTGAGTACCTTTTGTTTGCGTAATTTTTATTTTCTCCTCTTTATTTCTAGGAAGTTGTCGTTTTTTGTTTCTTATTTTAAATAGATTTTGTCTGTATAAATACCATTTTTGGGTGTCCGTGAGATGTTTATTTAACAATATTTTTTTCATATTTTTATCCAACTCATTAAGTTCAACGTCCGCATTTAACTTCATTTTCTCATAAATCTCAGGTTTTAAAATTATCATTTTATTAAATGTTGTATTATTCATTTTATAAAATTTCCGATTATCCCTGATAGTATTGCACCAAGAAGTGTAGGTAAAAATCCACCACGTTGAATAATAATTTTTCTTTTGCTATTTATAGATTTTTCCCGGCAAATAAGTGATCTTAATTCTTTTTTATACTTTCGTAATTGGGTTGTTGCTTTTTTACTCAGATTACAATTACCTTTTAAAACATTTAAAAAGATTTTGCAAAATGCTTTTATTACTTTAGGGTCACAATGTTTTATAATTACTTTATGAAATTTTGGTTTAGAGGTTTTTAATAGGTGCAATATATGTCGATTGGTCTTCAAACGTTTCATATTCCTCCCCAAATTGTTCTAATTGATCTCTCGTACAATAACACAAACCTTTTCCAAATATATCACTTCTTAATCGAAATATATCACTAACGTCTTGAGTAAGATCTATTAATATATAGCGATATGGGACTGACGTCACATCATTATATACTTTTTCAAATGCTTTAATTCGATTGTTAATTATATTTGGTGAGCTAGAGGTAATATCTGCGATTTATCTCTTGGATTTTTGAAAAGTACTAAATATTTACAATTAAGTGAAATATCTCTTCAAAATTTACCCTTTTGAAAAGCATTTTGTGTTATAAATATTACAGATAAATTTCTATGATGTGATCCTCTAGCAAATAATTCACATACATGCTTATCATGAGAATTTAACATCATATCATCGATAATAATTAACGAAGGTTTTTGATTATCATTGAAATCTGGAATAGTGTTACTATAGTCCATCTCTTTGACATATTTTGGAGCGGCATTTCTGTCTCGATTACACTAAATTATTTTATTAATATGTGGTTGTATATTTTCTTTTTTATATTTTATTAAATTATGAATAAAACTGGTTTTACCACAGTATGATGGACCAGCCACCATCATAGTAAACGGGTGAAACAGCATAGTTGTATTAGTTAAAATGTAACTCTGTTTAACTATATTTATACGAAAAGCTGTTTTCCCGAAGTGAATACAAATGAATTTTAGTTATTCTATGGAACATTCTTCCATAAACCTTCAACATAGTTAATCTAGTTTTCATAGTTGACCTACAATTTTTACAAGGAAATGAAAAGCAATATTTTCTAAAAGAGTTAGCCATACTTGGAAAAAGAAGTTTAATTCCAACTGTGTATCACTTCAAAGCACCGTACCACGCAGACGAACTTAGTCAGCATAATGAAATAATAATAACCAGTATTGCGAAAGTAAAATAAATGGACTTAAATGGAATAACGGTTTAGTTGAATATTTAGATGAAAATGTATATTAAAATACTATTTAGAGTCAGCTGAAAAAATTTATGTTAAAGGAGAACAAAAAAAACTTTTTCTTCAAAAGTACATTGACAGTGTTAAAATAGAAAATTTAAGCCTAAACTTGCCGTCATTGCAAAAGATTGATAACTTTAAATCAAATTGTCCCATACACTTATCAAACAACAATTTCAGATGTGCTGTTAAAAATTGTTATAATGTATATATGTATCTTTTAAAGGAAAAAATGTTAGATTAAGACTTTCAATTTTCATACTTGTACAATATGCATTTAAAATCAAAACTAAAAAAGTTCACTTCAACATTAAATAAGGAATTCACGTTATGCATGTATGGGAGTATGCTTACAGATCAGCAAGGAAAAGACATTGGGAAGAATACGTGATACAAGTAGATTTCAAAGACTATAGAAAAAGTTGGTCTCACTACTTCTGCAATTTTAACATCTGATCATCGTAAAAAAGTGTTTAAACTTAGATTTAAATAAAAATATAATAATAAAAGAATTTAAACATCATCATCATTATATAAATACGCCAGCATTGTTTTTAGGGTCTCTTTTCAGAGAAAACTACTGGACCGATTTACATGGTTTATGCAACATTAGAAAGAATGAGAAGAGGAAAAACAAAATATGTTTTTGTATTTTTAATCGTGGTGGTAGTTTAGGAAATACAGCTTATCAAAATTTCTTGTCACATATGCATTTTTTTACACGTTTTTCAATTATTGACATATTAATTCTTTTTAGTACTTGCTTTTTATTAGTTCGTAAATTGTAGTAGTATTTTTTGAGGTAGGTACTTAATTCTACTTCAGAATGTAAATAATTGTTTGTGTTTGCCTCTCGTATATATATATGATTTAGTATTGTATATTTACACTGAATTAGTATGAATATGATTATATTTACACTGAATTAATATGAATATGATTACTTATATGAATATGATTTGAGGATGTAAAAATTTTTAAATTAGATTGGTGGTTTTTATTAATATATTTTAATTTTTTAAAAATTTTGTTTGGAAGTTTTGGATGAAATGGGTAGCAGTTTTTTTTTAGTACACAGATAAAAAAAATTTTATTATAATAATCTAAATTAATAATATTATTAAAATAAAATTATAATTATCTATTATCTATTAACGTATATCTATAGTTATTTATATAATAAATAAATAAAATTATGATAGTTAAATTTAGTTTAATTGTCAGACATAATAAGTATTACATATATAAAGTATTAGGTGCCTAGATTCAATTTGAAATGAATTCCAATTTTTGTTTTTTATTGGAATTTTATGTTTTCTTTTTGATAATTACGTAAATGAAAGCTTTTTATATAATACATACATACACATGTATATGTTGGTATGTTTTATATTTTGTAAATTTGGTCGCATAAAATTTTTGGGGAGTGTTTTAAATCAAAATTACGATTTACGAATTTAATTTTTTGTAGGTACCTATAGAAATAAACAGTGTCTTTTTTTTAAACCACCAAATGCATATAAGTATGAATGTGATTTTATTTAAACATAAAACGTTTACTCAGGGGCGTGTGGGTATCCATCCATAAATTTGACAATATAATTTTTATAAAAAAAAACAAAATCAGAAAACAAAATTTTTCAAAAAAATGAATTCTATTTTTGATTTACACATATATATGACCGTAGGTATGCATGTATAATAAGAATAAAAAAAAACTTTTTTTCTACTTCTTTGCTACCTCTAATCATCGAATGTATGTAACCATACATCGTTACAACATGACTACATAGCCTCATCTCATAATATACAACACATACATATTATTATGTAAGTATGCGCTTTCGGCTTTGTACTTAAATTTCATGCTTAAACCAACAATAAATTTTAAACATTTTTATTAAATGTGAACGTATATATATATGTTCGTTTATATAAGCATGCATATTATATTTACGTTCGAATTAATAAATAGAAATTTTTAAGTTAAAAAAAAAAAATTAATTTTGAGGAGTAGGATAATACATATCCCTACATATGTATTTTGTAAAAACAATAATAAAAATTTTAACGTACAGAAATAAAAATAATATCAATAATATGAGAGTAGGATTTAGAATTTACAAATTTAGTACTAATTCATATTTTATGTTAAGATTTTAAGGAAAATTTAAGAGAATGAAATGTATTAATATATGTTGGACAAATATTTAAAAAAATTAAAATATGTAATTTTCTCTTTTAAATATTCAAATTTCAATGTATGTAGTATGGTATGCAGTTATGCACTTATGGCCTACGCCCATGAGTATGATTTGTGGTACCTATTATTTATTGTTCGTATTATCTATATTATTTTGTCATTGAAAGAGTGGCACAGTACAGTACTAACCAAGTACTGAATTACAGAGTACAATCAGATAACAGATATGACGTGAGACATAGCAATATTAACAATAACAATATGAAAATTTAAGAGACAGTAAAAAATGTTTGTTCCTTAAATTAAAAGTAAATGATTATTTTTTTTGGTTTATAGGATTTTGCTTGTGTATGTTGTATATAATTAGTATTGTGGTCAGTACCAGTCCAGTGGTGAACTTTTTTTAAATTGTTCAACAGCTTCTCTCATTTGAAAGATTTGGAATTTAAAATATGAAAGATATTGAAAAAGGTTACTATTACATTTTAGTAGCGATTGTAAAATCGATTTCTTTTTGACTGGATCAAGTGTGGATTTTAAAAGTGTAAAAGAATAAGTACATATATGTATGTATTACTGTATTTACTGAATATTACATAAATTTTTGCTATCTATGGGGTGCACATTTGAGAGTTTTAGAATTGAAACAATTTTAAAATAATAGATCTTATATTTGCAAACTTTATGAGTTTCAGTTAAGAACTAATATGTAAATTCCTGTATGATATAATAATAAATTTATGATTTTATTTTATAAATTTATTTATAAGAATTAATAATGCATATCTAAATATCAATTTATGAACCCAAAAAAATTTAATACGTTTTTTTTAATGCAATAAATAATATTTATGTTTTCCGTACTGCAACTGTCCGGTTTTTTATTGCGCCATCTTACTGTGCATATAAAAGCGTGGACCGTAAGTTGTATACATGAAAATTTTAAAACAATATGTAATTAAAAAAAGTAATTGTAATTGTAAAATTTTTTATTTGTGACTCTCTTATATATTAATAAATATACCTCGCATAATATGTAGTCCAATTTTAAGGATTTGTTTTTAATAATTTAAAAGTTTTTTACGTTACTTTATTTTTCTTTTATAATTTTCTTTAAAGTAGTTACTTATTTAGTTTAACGTTTTGGTAATAATAATTTATGGTTTACTAAAGTGGTAGTCAGTAACACCCAATCTATCTATGAAACAGAACGAAACCTCGCTTACACATCACGAACTCAGACAACAGCTTTCGGCTTTTCGGACAAGGTGTACACTAAGTAGCTGTATTTTAATCTAGATTTGCTCGATTTTCGAGCAGCGGGCAAATACTAGTAAAAAAAATGTTCTATCTTTTTATTTTTATCTTATGTTTTTAAAATATATACCATTTAACCTATCTTTGAAATATTTTTTATTCTATACAAAAACTAAAACAAAAAAAAAAAAACAGAAAATAAACAGAAACATAAATGCATATCAAAGAGTATATCTTTAGTTTAATCAGTTCTATATTTTTGATTTGCTGTTTGTTTTCTTTTTATTCATATTTTTTGAACATTCTTACTTAAAAATAAAAAAAATATCTTACACGACATGCAGTCAGCTAATTAATGACTTTTGTTTTCTCTTTTCTTCTATAAATTATCCAGAAGAGACCACATTTTTATGTAAGCAAAAAGAAAATCTATATCTTACTTTACTGTTTTTTCTTTATGCTAACGCAAAAAAAAAACAAAAACATTATTACACTTTTTCTTTTCAATTTTAAAGATGCGCTGTAGATTTAAAAATAAAAAATTTTTTTCTGTTTTTTATTTTTATAAAAAAATTTTTTTTAATACATTTACATTTGCGTATAAAACAAAAAAAAAAGTTTTAATTCTTATTCTTTTAAAACTAAAATGTTATAAAATTTATTTAAGTCTTACTTTTTTTTTTGTTTTAACTCTACACATTTTTTAATGAAGGTAGATAGGTACATTATTTTGCTATTATAAAGAACAAGTTTTTTATTTTCATTTCCTTTAAATGGAACATTTTTTTCTTTTCAATTTTAAAGATGCTCTGTATAGATTTAAAAATAAAAAAAAATGTTCTGTTTTTTACTTTCATATAAGAAATTTTCTTACTAATTTTATATGTGTGCCTAGTAGTTAAACCAGGTATACAATTTTGTTTATTAAGGGTCGACCTACTTCAAATTACTTAACACTTGACTCCCTACTATACAACCATTTGGAACTAATAAGTTAACAACCCACACATACAACCTAACTTAAAACTTCAACCAAAATAAATGTTTGGCTTATAGTAACCAAGATACATAAAATCAATTGTTCAGTTCATTAACCCTGCCTGACAATTACACAATATCAACAACCTTCACTTCCTATTATAAAACTATTTGGAACTTATAAGTTAACAACCCACACATACAACCTAACTTAAAACCTAAACCAAAACAATCAAAACAACTTCTTGACCTACTAACCAAGCATAACCTACATTAAACCCATCAATAAAAATGTAGGTCAGCATGTCGTGCGATATAGGTTGATTTTCTCCCATCCCAAATGCAGGGTTACCTACTATCTGCAAAAAGGTAAAATTGTGGCTTTTCTAGTTTTAGGAGAATTCGAACATCAACATTTTTTATGAGAAGTGTAGGTTGGTTAAACATATCTAGATGTAGTTTATACGTTGGTTGAACATATCTAGTATCCCATAAGTTCTACTACATTGCTATTTTGGTATAATTTTTTGACGTTCTTTTGAACCACTTTTATCTGATTTTACCATATTCGGTTAACCTAAATTCCACCCAGCGTATTCTAAATGAGTTGTAGCGGCATATGTACCGTAATTTAATAATGATTGAATATAAGCTCTGTAATGGTAATTGCCACCTGATGGAGATATATTCTTTCCATTTAGTTGAACGTTGCACTTTTATTAATGAGTGTAACATATTATTAACAACACTTGGTTGTTTTATAGCATTTCCATCAGTTTTCTTATCTTTATTTTCATTCCATTGAGTTCCATCTTTTTTTTAAATTTGAACTTTTAATTTAATATATGTAGAAGATAAATCTCTATATGTATCACTATGACCTAATGAAACAAATTCTATGATTGATGGATTATCTAGAGAAGCGAAGGGGTTATGGGAAACTTCTTCAGAACTCAATATACTTGACTGAACGGGTTATGTTTTAAATATATCCAACTCAGATTTCATGCACTAAACTATAATTATTCAAAAATATCTTTTTGCTTCCTTTTGTTACCAACTTTGCGTGGCTTCGACGTATAATAATTTAAATCGGTAGTTATCGATATAGTATTATTATTTTTTTTTATTTTGCCTTGTCTATACAATTCTGACTCATGGCGCAGTGATTAAGTCGCAAACCTTTCAATCGAAGGGTCTTGGGTTAAAACCCCGGACAGGTCATAAATAAAAAATATGTAGTACTTTTATATCATAATGATGCATATCGTATAATTAATATTAGTAATAATAATAATAATAATAATATTAAGAATAATAATAATAGTAATAACAATAACAATAATTATAATAATAATAATAATAATAGCTGCTACAGTGGAGCCATCTTTGGTTATATCATGCAAGTAAGGTGTTATATACTGCTGCATGTTGTAATTCACGGATGGCGCTGACTCTGTAGTAAAATAATAGCAATAATAATAATAATAGTAATAGTAATAAAAACAATAAATATAATAATAATAATAATAATAATAATAATAATAATAATAATAATAATAATAGTAATAATAATAGCTGCTACAGTAGAGCCATCTTTGCTTATTTCATGCAAGTAAGGTGTTATATACTGCTGCACGTTCTAATTCACTGATGGCACTGACTCTGTAGTAAAATAATAATAATATTAATAAGAATATTAATACCAATAATAACAGCCCCTACAGTGACAGTGGGGGTTGCCTTCAATAATTACCTCATGTAGTAATATACTACTACTACATGTTACAACTGTTGTGACGGCTTTAGTCACTGTTAGTAAAATAATAATAATAGGCGGATTCATTGTTTCCTTACAGACCCACTCCCAATCCAATGTTTCCGTATCCATTTTCCTATCCTTTCCTATCCCTACTCCCTAGCCAATATACTGCTTTCGCAGGTAAGCGTTTCATCCCACTATATTGGCTAAAGGGGAAGGTGGGTTTAGTCAGTAAGAATCTGACACTACCAAGGGGTATTTCTTGGTGTCTTTGGAAGATTCCCACCTCCCTTAGGGGAAAAAAAAAAAAAAATTCATTGAGTTTCAAACTGCGCCTCGCCTTACCTTTTCCATTATCTCCTTACTTCCAAATTTATCTCTTTACTTCTATATTTGCACCTGTTGCAATATCAGATAAAGTATTAATACCTAAGTTAATAACCTCTTTTTTTAATATTTTAGCTCCAAACGTAAATATTGGCTTTAAATATTTCAAAAGCCCACCGAAAAAACTCCATAACCTTCAACTCCTTTGGTAAGATACAATATAATGCAACAGTGGGCCAGTATCATTAAAACCTTTTCTTGATTGAACTAAATAATAAATATAGTATACTCTCAACTTTCTATTTTGAATCCGATAATGCTGAT
Organism: Poecilobothrus nobilitatus; assembly: GCA_947095535.1. NCBI lineage: Eukaryota > Metazoa > Arthropoda > Insecta > Diptera > Dolichopodidae > Poecilobothrus > Poecilobothrus nobilitatus. Next base: position 220,665,114 of record OX352772.1, read on the forward strand.
AATGTATTTTTGGATAATAATACAAAGATTAATCGCTTAGTGAAGTAATGTAAAATTCATCGTTTATTTGTATGTTGTCCATGAACTGGTTGATTTATTCTTACGAATGAGAAAATTAAGTTTTGTTTGATAGTTATCTGCAATAGCAGACCGTAAAACTTGATGTATTGCTTAATTCTTTGCTATTTATATGTCTAAAGAAACCGCTATTATGTCTCCCGCATCAGTTTCAAAATTTTGTACATTTTTATTTCTAATAGATTTTTTTTTTTTAAAACGTTCTCCAGCTGATGCAGCTTACAATGCTTTTATAAAAATTTATTCTTCCATTTCATCATCGAATACTTCATCAGCTTCTTTTCGGGAATAAATTGTGTTGCAGCATCTTTATATTCAGGTATATTTGTTTGAGATTCTGCAACAATATACTTTAAAGATTCTGCAGTGGTTTTGCACGAGTTTGAATACCTTTTGTTTCTGTAATTTTTAATTGCTCTTCTTTATTACAAGGAAGAACTCTAATTTTATTTGTTATTTTAATTAGATTTTGACGGTCTAAATACCATTTTTGAGTGTCTGTCAGTTGTTTATTTAACAATATTTTTTTCATGTTTTTATCTAACTCATAGAGTTCAACGTCTGCATTTTGCTTTGTTTTTTCATAAATCTCGGGTTTTAATATAATCATCTTGTTAAATGTTGTATTATTCATTTTATAAAATTTCCTATTATCTCTGACAATAAGTACTCGACCACGTTTAATAATCAATAATTTTGCTTTTACAATTTTATAGATTTTTGACGGCAAATAAGGGATCTAAATTGCTTTTTGTACTTTCGTAATTGGGTTGTTGATTTTTTACTTATAGATTACAATTACCCTTTAAAATATTTAAAGCAATTTCACAAAATGTTTTGATTACTTCAGAGTCACAGTGTTTTATAATTACTTTCTAAAATTTTGGTTTAGCGCTTTTTAATAGGTGCAATATATAACTGTTGGCCTTCAAACGTTTCTTTCTCCATATTCTTTCCCAAATTGTTCTAATTGATTTCTTGTACAAAAGCACAAATTTTTTCAAAATATATCACTTCTTATTCGGAATAAATCATAAATGTTTAGAATAAGATCTATTAGGATAAACCCATATAGGTCTGACATAACTTCATTATATACTTTTTCAAATACTTTGATTTGATTTGGATAAATCTGGCAAGCTAAGGGTAATATCTGTGATTTGCCTTTTGGATATTCAAAAAGTACTACATATTTACAGTTAAGTGAAATGTCTCTTGCAAACTTACCCCGATGAAAAATATTTTGAGTCACAAATATTACAGAGAAATTTCTATAATGCGAACCTCTGGTGAATAAGTCACACTACACACTTATCATCAGAATTTAGCATCAAGTCATCGATAATAATCAACAAACGGTCTTGATTATCATTAAAATCTGATAGTGTATTACTATATTCAACATCTTTAATATATAGTGGAAACGCATTTTTGTCGGGATTACACCAAATAATTCTATTAACATGTAGTAGTATATTTTATTAAATTATGAATAAAAGTGGTTTTGCAACAGCAGGATGGCCCAGTAACCATCATTGTAAATGGATGAAACAGCATAATTGTATTAGTTAAAAACTAGCGTAGCTAACCTATATTTATATAAATAGATATTTTCCTGAAATGAATATAAATGTAAATTTAGTTATTCTATCCAACATTCATCCAAAAACCTTCGACATGGATAAAGAAATATTCGTAAATACAATTTTTACGAGGAAATGAAAAGCAATAATAGCTAAAAGAGCTAACTATGCTTGCAAAAGACAGTTTAATTCCAATTGTGTATCACTGTAAACCACCCTTAAGTTGACTTAAATTGGCTAACGGGTTAATTGATTATTTGGACGTTAAACCTATATTAAACCTATATTAAAACCATACCAGCCGAAAAAATGTATATCAAAGGAGAACAAAAAAACTGTTACTTGGAAAGTACATTGACAGTATTAAAATAGAAGATCTAAGCAGAAACTTGCCGTCATTGCAAAAGATTGATAACTTTAATTGTCCTATACACTTATCAAACAACAATTTCAGATATGCTGTTAAAAATTGTTATAATTAAAAAAGAAATTCACGTTATACATGTATGGTAATTGGTAGTATGCTTACAAATTAGCATAGAAAGGTCATTGGGAAGAATACGTACGTGATTAAAGTAGATTTCAAAGACTTATAGAAAAATTGGTCTCACTATTTCTACAATTTTAAGATAATCGTAAAAAAATGTTTCAAGTTAGATTTAAATATAAATATAATAATAAAAAATTTTAAACCTAAAAATAAATGTTTTTCATATAAGAAATGTTCTTATTACTTTTATATGTGCGCCTAGTATTTCAACCAGGTATACAATTTTGTTTATTAAGAGCCGACTAACTTTAAATTGCTTAACACTTGACTTCCTACTATACAACCATTTGGAACTTATAAGTTAACAACTCACACATGCAACCTAACTTAAAACCCTAACCAAAACAATAAAAGCAAGTTCTTGACCTCCTAACCAAGCATGAACTATATTAAACCCATCAATCAAAATGTAGGTCAGAATGTCATGCGATATGGGTTGATTTTTCTTCATCCCAAAGTGCAGGGTTACCTATTCATGTTCTTAATCGTTCTTTTCTTTTAATGGGCGACATACGGGGGGGGGGGGTAGTGTATTTATATATACTACTATTTGCCCGCTGCTCGAAAATCGAGCAAATCTAGATTAAAATACAATACAATATAATACAGTACAAGTACATCTTGTCTGTTTTCGAAAGCCGAAAGCTGTTGTCTGAGTTCGTGATGTGTAAGCGAGGATTCGTTCTGTTTCATAGATGGATTGGGGATTACTGACTACCACTTTAGCAAACCACAAATTATTATTACCAAAACGTTAAACTAAATAAGTAACTACTTTAAAGAAAATTATAAAAAAAAAGTAAAGTAATGTAAAAAACTTTTAAATTATTAAAAACAAATCCTTAAAATTGGACTACATATTATGCGAGGTATATTTATTAATATATAAGAGAGTCACAAATAAAAAATTTTATAATTACAATTACTTTTTTTAATTACATATTGTTTTAAAATTTTCATGTAGACAACTTACGGCCCAAGCTTTTGTATGCACAGTAAGATGGCGCAATAAAAAATCGGACAGTTGCAGTACGGAAAACATAAATATTATTTATTGCATTAAAAAAAACGTATTAAATTTTTTTGGGTTCATAAATTGATATTTAGATATGCATTATTAATTCTTATAAATAAATTTATAAAATAAAATCATAAATTTATTATTATATCATACAGGAATTTACATATTAGTTCTTAACTGAAACTCATAAAGTTTGCATTTAATATATGACCTATTATTTTAAACATGCTTCAATTCTAAAACTCTCAATTGTGCACCCCATACATAGCAAAAATTTATCTAATATTCGGTAAATACAGTAATACATACATATATGTACTTATTCTTTAACACTTTTAAAATTCACACTCGATCCAGTCAAAAAGAAATCGATTTATCGATACTTACTAAAATGTAATAGTAACAAAATCCTATAAACCAAAAAAAATAATCATTTACTTTTAATTTAAGGAACAAACATTTTTTACTGTCTCTTAAATTTTCATATTGTTATTGTTAATATTGCTATGTCTCACGTCATGTTTGTTATCTGGTTCTACTCTGTAAGTCAGTACTTGGTTAGTGCTGTGCCACTCTTTCAATGACAAAATAATATAGATAATACGAACAATAAATAATAGGTACCACAAATCATACTCATGGGCGTTGGCCATAAGTGAACAACTGCATACCATACTACATACATTGAAATTTGAATATTTAAAAGAGAAAATTACATATTTTAATTTTTTTAAATATTTGTCCAACATATATTAATACATTTCATTCTCTTAAATTTTCCTTAAAATCTTAACATAAAATATTAATTAGTACTAAAATTGTAAGTTCTAAATCCTACTCTCATATTACTGATATTATTTTTATTTCTGTACGTTAAAATTTTTATTATTGTTTTTACAAAATACATATTATGTAGGGATATGTATTATTATACTCCTCAAACACAATTATTTTTTTTTAACTTAAAAATTTCTATTTATTAATTCGAATGTAAATATAATATGCATGCATATATAAACAAACATATATATATATACTTACTTATTCGACAAAAGTGTGTTATAAATTTTACTTTAAAATTTAATAATTAAGAAAAAAAATCCAAATTAATCTCAGTACTTTCTTTATTCTTCACAAATTAATAATAATCATTTATTTTTCTTACAGTCGTATTTAACTGAAAATTATTCTAAAACTTATTCCTAAAATTTCTTATCAGCAAATCGATAAATTACAATTAGTAAAGGTTATTACTTTATCGGCTTGCTGTTATATCAAATGCATGAAATTGTTATAACATAACTTAAATGCAATGTACAAAAAAACCGTCTCATATTTCGGGTCATTGTTTTGTATCTTCTTTATTAATTAAAATGTTCAAAGAATAAGTGCATTGAACATTTTGTACTACGCAAACAAAAAATGTGTCATATTTCAGTTCATGAATTTGTTGTTGTTAAATAAATTGTTGAATGCATAAGTGCATTGAACAATTTGTTATTTTTATTTTCAAAATTGGGTTATTTAGAATTAGGTAATAAATTTGATTATGACATAATAAAAATTGTAAGATAAGCTAATTTGAATTTAAAAAGAAAAGTGAATTTGAAAAGAAAAGTAAAAAGTAAATTTTATTTTAGAATTTAATGAAAGGGCAATTTCGTTATTTGCGGGCAATCTTGTTGTATGATTTGTGGTGAAGAAGAGTGTGATGATATAACTCCTCCCCCCTTAAGATTCGACTCCGTGCGAATTTCTTTTAATTCAATATTTATTTTCGAACTTTTTGCTTTAAATTGTTTTAGGCAATAAAAGCCAATAGACAGTGATAATACAAGAATGATGCCAATAAATGAGTTTGCGAAGCGTGCCACTTCCAAGAACTGTTATATTTAATTTCCTCTATTATTTTTGTATTGTTAATATTGGAGGCATGTAATTCTGTCAATTGTGTAGCATTAACCACTTGTTCAATGCTTATATTACGTTCGAAGTTGGCAAGATATTATTGTAATATTCCTTCTCATAATTTTCTTGTTGAAATGAATCAAGTGAAATTTTACAATTTGTAAATTTTACAACATTATTGCCTTTTATGTGGATCATATCCGGTTGACCACAGTTATTATAAAGGATTGTTTTGTTTAAGTTAATTGTAACAACTACAGTGTCCGATATTTTTATTATACTAGCAGAAAGGTTAATTCGGAAATTACATTTCATGTGATTGTCATTTAATAAATTTTTTATACAATTATCATCAAAAGGTATTAGATCTTTTTCCATAACATTTTTCTTATCAATAAATTTAAAAATACTTTGTTTACATATAATGATTTTTTTTGTATTAGTATCTAGTTCTAAGTTTACATTTTTATTTGGAATTTTTTCTAAAATAGTTACAAAACATTTTTCATTTTTGGAAATTGGTATAGATAAAACAAATATTATAGAATTGTTACGGAAAAGAACGCAATTTTTAATGAAAGGTAGTATTTCTATAGTGATATTATAATTTTTAATTTCTGTTTGTGTTAAAATATCCTTTGACAGTATTTCTAAATTACTAGCTAAGATTATTTCCTTAATATTTAAAATTTGTCTTGTTAATAAATCAATATTTTCAATTATTTCGGTTTTAATCATAAAGTACTCTAATTTTTTATTTATTTTATCAACATTATTTTGGAAATTATTAATTACATTTTTTATTTCATTTTGAGCTAAGTTAATATGATCGGTAATGTTTTTTATTTCATTAGATATTTTTTGGTTTATTAATACTTGATCGTTAACATTATTAATTAATTTACCGTTATTTTGTTCTATTACCTTTAAGTGTTCCTCTATTTCTTTTCTATCATCGTCGCCCATTACACCAATAGCAAAGCGAAGAATATTTCCACCAATATTAAACAATGATCTTTTACTTACGTGGTGTGGAATAATACTATTGTAATCTTCCTTTAGGTGTTTTAATTTATGTAACAAAACCGAAAGAATATCAGTTTCGTTTTGAAGTTGTAATACGTTTGATTCTATTTTGTTAATAATTGTTTCGTATTGAGTTAGCACGACAACATGCAATATTCTTCTGTAACTTTGTATTATTTTAAGCTCAGATTCCTCGAAGAGAATGTAACCATTTCCAGGTGGTATTTGGTTAACATCTATGGATGAACGAGACAGGACAATTGGAAAAACCAGTAAGAGGACAAAGAGAATTAATCCTAGAATAAGATACAAGTAATTAGTTTTGGTGCGTGAATTTTCTTTTAAATTGATTAATGTAACGTGGAATATTTTCTTTGTTAATTTTAAAATGATCGTTATTTGAATCGGTGATTTGAATTTTTTTGTGATAAGGTTGTAGTTTCGTAATTCTGTTTAGTTTAAGATAATTGGAAGACTTACCATTGGTTTTACCTTTATTACGTTTCTCGATCGCTTTTTCTTTAATTTTTGTATTCATTTCTTTGATAGAAGGATATTGATCGGAAGAGATAGTACCATTTAGAAAATCAATTGGCTTTTTGCCAGTTGAAGTGTGAATAGTTTCGTTGTAAACTTTTAAGCTTTTGATAATGGGATCTTCGTCCGTAATTTGACCTTCTTCTTTTTCGATCGTATTCAAAATTCGCAGGTGTTCATTTAATGTATTATGGAATCTTTCAATATCCGCATTACTACTATGGTTATTTGGAGTAGTAAAATGAACAGCAATTCCTTCTGTTTCTAAATAATTTTTGAAATTGAGGCTGTTAAAACCCTTCTCTTGGTCGGTTACTAAACTTTAACAGGTTTACCGAAAGATGCTATATATTGCATAAATCCATTTTTCAAATCCAACCAATTCCTAGATTTTAAGGGAATAATTTGGGCGTGCTTTGAAAATTTGTCGATTATTGTCAAGTATGGATTTCCTTTTGTGTGAAACCATATGTCCATATGGACTATTTGTAATGGTTTTTCAGGAGTTTCTGTAATTTTTAAGGGTAGATTTAAAGGACGTCTTTCATACTTCGCGATGTTGCAAATGTGACAATTATTTATAACATTTTGAATTTCATTTTTCAATTTAGGAAAATAGTAGCTTTTCTTTAAATTTAAGTAGACATCATTGATACCTCTATGATTTGTTTTTGTGTGTTGGTCAAGAATAAGTTCCTTTATTTCGAGACGATATAAAATGTCAGTAAGTAAAAGTGAGCATTTGTTTAATTTTATTAGTTTATTTTTTGAAAAATATTTTAGGTATGTATTTTGAAAAGAACTGTAAATATTAATATCTTCAATCATAATTCCTATTATTCCTTTACTAGGAATATGATTTTTAAAAACTTCAATAAAAAAATCTTCGTTAGGATTAGGATGTATGAAAATTTTCCTAGTTCTACGATGGATTTTAAATAATTTCAATTGTTCCGGTGAACCCTTTTTTATGATGATCTGTGTTTTGTAGAAATTAATTGGTGATTTTGATATAGGAATATATTCGGAATTGTCTTCATCAGCTGAATGCATTGTAGCATCAGTCGATTTTATTTCGTCAATTTCCATGTCATTTGAATTATTCTCGTTTAAATTTAACCTATTTAGATTTGATTCGTTTAAATGAATCTGAACACGTGAGAGAGCATCGGCAACTTTGTTTTCTCGTCCACTTAAATATTCTATGTCAAAATTTAATTCTTCTAACTTGATTTTCCATCTTTGTAACTTGGAATTAGGTTCCTTCAAGTTATGGAGCCATTGGAGAGGTGTGTGGTCGGTTTTAATAGTAAATTTACGTCCAAAAAGGTATGGACGGAAATATTTAGTTGCCCAGACTATTGCAAGTAACTCCTTTTCGATGGTAGAGTATTTGCATTCATGTTCATTCAAGGTATGTGAAGCGTAGCATATAGGATGGTTATCTTGTGATAACACAGCACCTATAGCGAAATCACTTGCATCCGTAGTCAAGACGAAAGTTTTTGAGAAATTAGGATACACAAGAATAGGGTCCGTTGTAATAAGCAGTTTTAGTTTACTAAAAGCTTCCTTATAATCAGTGTTGCTAACATCAATACGCTTTCCTTTTTTTAAACAAAGTGTAATTGGTTTAGCAATTTTTGCGAAGTCTTTAATAAATTTCCTATAGTACCCCACTAAACCTAAGAAACTTTTTATTTGCTTAGGGGTTTTGGGTATCGGAAATTTATTTATAGCTTCAATTTTATTGGGGTTTGGTTTTATTCCCCTTGTTGTTATTATATGACCCAAGAATTCTGTCTCTTGTTTCATAAACTCGCTTTTGTCGAGTTGAATTTTTAAATTTGCGTCTTCGAGTCTCTTAAGGATCTTTTGTAAGATAGCAAAGTGCTCTTCTTTGCTATGATGATATCATCCAAATACACGTAACAATATTTGCCTATAAATTCTTTTAGTACGGAATTCATTAAACGTTGGAAGGTTGCCGGGGCATTTTTAAGCCCGAATGGCATTCGCAATAACTCATAATGGCCATTGTTTGTGCTAAAAGCTGTTTTTTTTATGTCACTTTTTGCTATCTCGATTTGGTGGAAGCCTTTAGCCAAATCGAGAGTAGTGAAATACATTGCACGACCAAGTTTGTCAAGGATTTCATCGATATTCGGGATTGGGTACTTGTCATCTATAGTAACGTTATTTAGTTTCCTGTAATCAATGACAATACGCCATTTTTGTTCCTTTGATGCATCGATCTTTTTTGGGACAACCCATAAAGGAGCCGAATAGGGTGAATCGCTGTGTCTTATTATTCCCTGGTTTAGCATTTCGTCGATTTGTTTGTCGACTTCCTTTTTATGTACTTCGGGATACCTATAAATCTTAGTGTATATTGGTATTTCGTTAGTGGTATTAATTGCGTGTTTGATTTCGTGGGTGAAAGTTAAATCATCACCTTCATAAAAAAAGGCTTTATTGAACTTTTTTAAAATTTTTAAAAGTTCACTTTTAATTGTGTGATTTAAATGACCACATCTAATATTGTTTTCACCTACGAAAATTTCATTTTGAAAAATTTTTAACTCTTTCATTGGTACTGGGATATTATATTCTTTTTCGTCTTTTTCATTAAAATAGAGAGGAATAATATTGCCAGTGTTTATTTTTAAACAATTGTTTTCATAGTCAATTATAGATTGTAACGGTTTGAGAATGTTGTTACCTATTAAACCGTCAAATCTATCATGGAAGTCTATTTCTAAGAATTCGAATTTTTCCTTAGAGTCAAATTCGAGAAAAGGATCAATTATGGTTTTCGTATCACATGCTAACGTATTGCGTAATCTTTTAATATTAATAGGTTCAATTTTGGATTTGTAAATTGGATTACAAATTCCACTATTTATTATGCTCATAGTAGCACCTGAATCTATAATAAATTTTAAAGGTCTTCCTTTTGATTGTATCTTTATATAAGGAAGTTCCTGTTTTGATCCGAGGCTATTGAGTGAAAATTTTCAATTTCGCGATTTGATTTTTCATAGTTATCTTGTGTTTCGAGAGTATTAATTCTACGATTTATGGTAGTTGGGTCAACTTCCATGGTTTCGTAGTTTCTTTGGTTGTTTCTAAAATGGTTAAAATTTTGTTGGGAAGATCGCGTATTAAAATTTTGTTGGGTTTTACGAGGATGGTTATGACTATTATATGTGTAATTATTATTATTAAAATTACGAGGTTGGAAATCTGACCTAAAATTGTTATTGTTACTGTGATTATTGTTACTATGGTTGTTTGTAAAATTATTATTACTTTTATTGTTATAATTGTTATTCTTATAAGCACCATTTTTATTTCTATTGAGATTTTTACTAAAAATATCATTTTTATTTTGATATTTGGATGGATTGTATTCGGCGTAATTACCTTCATACAAAATATCCATTGCATTTTCTAGAGATGTTGGGTTCCTACTAAATAAAATGGAACGTATTGGTTCCGGAAGTTTATCTTTGAAAATTCGCAACGCGGTTAAAATATTAGATTCAATTAATAATGAAGAATTAGCTTCGTTTTTAATTTTATTGTTCAATTTTCTAAGAATTGCTTTGATTTGATTATATAGGTCGACGGGAGTAGAACGAAAGGTAACACTTTGTAATTCTTCAAATATTTCAAAAGCCGACTTTCTTTCACCAAAATTATTTATTAAGAGATTTTTAATTTCAGACCAAGTATTAATATGATTATTAATTTCTGTTATTTCCCTAGCTTTATCGATTAACTTAGCTTTAATTTTATTTAATAATATGGTTTGACTACCAGAATTATATTTTAAAACTAAAGGTATGATTACACTCTACTAATTCTAGAAATTTAAATAATTCCTCACCTTTTCCACTAAATTCTGGAAGATCACTTATATATCTCAGTGGGTCCTATGTTAAATGTAATTCTGCTGGTGTGGTTGTTGTTGTTTCCTGATTGTTGGACACTACTTGTTGTTGACCGTTTAGTGCTGTTTGTTGTTGACTATTGAATGCAGCTTGTAGCACGCTTGGGGAAATTATCCCGTTATTAGATTCCATTTTATCAGAAAAAATTTCTTTTTAATTAATTTATTTTATTAATTAAGTTTGTTATTTATTGTTAAGTTTGTTATTGGTGTTATTTAATTTTTATCTGAACTGTAATCTTAGCTTTTATCTTAACTGTTTTTAGCTATTGAAACATTTGTTTAAAGTTTCAATTTTTAGATTTTCAATTTTTAGATTTTGAATAAACGTTATTTTATTATAAAAAATTTTATTAAAAAATTTTTTTTATTAATTTATTTATTATTATTCTTTTTATTGAGTTTAACTTTTCAAACTTAAAATAAAGTTTTTGTTTGATTATTATTTGCTGATAATGTTTTTCAAAAGAACTTTTTTATTAAAAATTTTTTTTTTTTTTAAATTAACGTAACACTATTGTCTTAAAAACGATATCCTACCGACTGCGCCACTTACTTATTCGACAAAAGTGTGTTATAAATTTTACTTTAAAATTTAATAATTAAGAAAAAAAACCCAAATTAATCTCAGTACTTTCTTTATTCTTCACAAATTAATAATAATCATTTATTTTTCTTACAGTCGTATTTAACTTAAAATTATTCTAAAACTTATTCCTAAAATTTCTTATCAGCAAATCGATAAATTACAATTAGTAAAGGTTATTACTTTATCGGCTTGCTGTTATATCAAATGCATGAAATTGTTACAACATAACTTAAATGCAATGTAAAAACCGTCTCATATTTCGGGTCATTGTTTTGTATCTTCTTTATTAATTAAAATGTTCAAAGAATAAGTGCATTGAACATTTTGTACTACGCAAACAAAAAATGTGTCATATTTCAGTTCATGAATTTGTTATTGTTAAATAAATTGTTTAATGCATAAGTGTAAAATTTATAACACACTTTTGTCGAATAAGTAAGTGGCGCAGTCGGTAGGATATCGTTTTTAAGACAATAGTGTTACGTTAATTTAAAAAAAAAAAAAAAAAAAAATTTTTAATAAAAAAGTTCTTTTGAAAAACATTATCAGCAAATAATAATCAAACAAAAACTTTATTTTAAGTTTGAAAAGTTAAACTAAATAAAAAGAATAATAATAAATAAATTAATAAAAAAAATTTTTTAATAAAATTTTTTATAATAAAATAACGTTTATTCAAAATCTAAAAATTGAAAATCTAAAAAGCGTGCTATATGCATTTGGTGGTTTAAAAAAAAGACACTGTTTATTTCTATAGGTACCTACAAAAAATTAAATTCGTAAATCGTAATTTTGCTTTAAAACACTCTAAAACATATATAAAAGCTTCTGAAACTTTCCATTTATGTAATTATCACAAACAAAACATAAAATTCCAAGAAAAAAATAAAAATTGGAATTAATTGCAAAATGAATCTAGGGACCTAATACTTTATATACTACTTATTATGTTTGACAATTAAACTAAATTTAACTATTATAATCTTATTTACTTATTATATATTAACTTTAGATATACATAATTATCTATTATAATTTTATTTTAACTATTATTAATTTAGATTATTATAATATAATATTATTATAATATTATAATAATACACTGCTACCCATTTCATCCAAAACTTCCAAACAAAATTTTTAAAAAATTAAAATTAATTAATAAAATCCAGCAATCGCATTTAAACATTTTTACACCCTCAAATCATATTCTTATAATCATATCCATATTCTATACTAATTCAGTGTAAATATACAATCCTAAATCATATATATGCGAGAGGCAAACACAAACACATATTTACATTCTGAAGTATAAATAAGTACCTACCTCAAAAAATACTACTACGATTTAAGAACTAATAAAAAGCAAGTACTAAAAAGAATTAATCTGTAAATACATAGAAAGTCGTGTAAAAAAATGCATATGTGGCGAGAAATTTTGATAAGCTGTATTTCCTAAACAACCGCCCGTTAACTTCATAATCCCCAAAGAATTTTATAAAAAATATATTTCACGCGTTAAATTATAAAAGTTTTATTAAAAGCAAGATAGCCCATAATAAATCCAAGGGTGTTGCTCACGAAAGGGATTTTGAGCATAAAAACCAATATAGAGAGTTTGTGCAGTTAAGTCGCGCAACTCATGTAATGATTCGGTCTTGAAAAGGATCAGGTCACAAGATGTATCTAGTGCATGTACAGAGAGAACCAAGGTGTAGAAAACGAGTTCGAAAACTGCAGGACATAAAAATTACAATGATATTGTAAAAGATAGTTTATGCGTTGAGTTGTTAACAAAAAACTATCGATCGTAAAGTATCGAGCGATCTGTGGATTAAACTTGAGGTGAGGTTACCCGAGTTAGTGAATGAGCACATTCTGGGAGGGATAATTATATACTTCACCTATAAGTGCCCAGTGCTGGGTAGGGCTAGAAGAGTAAGTCTAGGTAGTCATGAACTCAACGATCGTAGTGATCTAGCGGTTAAGCAACCTGTAGAAATGGTAAGATTTCTGAACGGAACTAAATGGATCTAAAATAAAATGCAATATAGCCCAAAAATTAAATAAAAAGAAAATTACTATATACTAGTATTTACCTCAAATTATAACTTTATATGATCGTCATAAAGATTATGATTTAATAGATATTGATGAAGCTAATGTTGATGGTACTTATGATGATAATGATGATGATGGTATTGACAACAACATCTCGAACAGGAGTTTGTCGACGATGGCACATCATCTTGCATTATATATGTTTCTTAAATAAAAGGGAAATTTTGTTGCAGCTATGCAACCATATAAAGATATGTAAGACGTGCTTTGCAAAAATAAGTGAACAAACGTCAACAAATATGTTTGTCCATATTGCAGAACTATTGTACAAACTTCAATGAAAGTTTTCCTTTCATTCTGTATAAGATTCTATATGGCATATATAGCTAAATAATATTTTAATTATATTAACTATGTTATATTAAGTTTATAACATTTGTATATTTTGTATTATTCATTTATATTATTAATAATTACCTATGATCTTTTATTAGAAATGTATTTATTTCCTAATATTAAAGATTAAAAATGGATTTAAAAATGAATTTACAATTTGTTTTGTATACTTTTAGAAAATAAATTTTTAGTTCCACAATTTTTGCTTGTTTCAATTTTTTGATGTGAATTTATTCCACTTTTTTTATGGTTTAATGTGAAATAAATCCATCAAAATTAAAGGTGGTGGGAATTAAATCCACTTCATTTTGATGGACTTATTTCTCACTGAAGTGGACTAAATTCCCGTTAATGTTATGTGGAATAAAGTTAAATCCCGGAGTTAATGTTATGTGGAATAAATTCCCCTTGCCGTTTTCCTACACGTGAGCATTCAACATATATCTAACCATGTGAGAGGCATAGATATTCCAAATTTAGAACACAAACTTGAAGTGACTGACCTTGTGATTTGTTAAGGTTATAACAAAAATAACAGACATATTAGAAATTGTGTTCTTTTAAAAATATAGGTCATATGCGATGAAATTATAGGAAAGTGTGGGATTAAAACCTCTTTACCTTTGTATTTGCCAGTTAATATCGTTGCTGCAAATAGACATGTCATTAATTTTTTAACATGCAGTCACTACAAATGTAATGGTACACTACAAAGTTTTGGTTGATTAATATTTCGTTGTATAGTGATTGGTGCACCAACTTTTAATTCCAGAATATGTCATACTAATCCAGGCAAATCTAATGAATTTAACAATTCTGTAGGATAATTTACCACATCATCTTGATCCATAATACAATCGAATTGTGTGTAAATGTTTCACCGCATGTTTTAAAGGGAAATATTTGTTCTTGTTTCTTTTGTTTATTTAACCAATTACGATTTTTGTATCGTTGTACATACAATGTTTAGATATACGCTCTCAATTAATTCTTCTTTTGATTCTTTTAAAATAAAAAAAATTTGTCGAATTGTGATTAAACTAGTTGTTATATCAATTGGAATTTTCCATTTCCGATGTTCAATAATTGTTTTGAAAATGTTACAGCTGTTTGAACGTTTTGTAATTGAACACGCATATTTGTAGTTAAATTTAGTTTTTAGGAAAAAAGTTCCATAAATTAGATAATTTTAAACACACATTTAATTCATCAGCTGTAGTTGATCGTGTTATAACAAATAGTATCCGTCTAAAATCACCAGATAATAATATTGTTGTACCACCGAATAAATTTTGCTTATAGCGTAAATGTTTTAATGTTTTATCTAATGCTTCTAATGATTTTTTATGTATCATTGTGCATTCGTTCCAGATTATTATTTTACACTGTTACAATACTTTTGCCATACATGATGTTTTTGAGATGTTACATGTTGGTGTTTCAATTATTTTCGTATTAAATGGAAGTTTCAATTTGCGATCTTACATTTGCCAAAATAATTTATATCAAAAATGTTTTTCCAGTACCTTTTGGAGCATGTAAAAAATATAATCCATGGTGGGTAATGTTAATTATCTATTTTCTCCAAGCGGTGTACCCGGTGTTACCTACCATCCGCCAATTCTTAAATATTTTTGGATATAGGTGAACGGCTGATTATAGATGTACACTCAAGCCAAGGTGTGAAAGAAAACCGTGTCGAGGGCTGCATGTTATTAGATGTATAAGGGTGGTATCAGTAACAGGCTCCTTGGAATACCAGGCGCCGCGCCATTGTAATTAGCCTTGCATATGTACGGAAGCTCTGCATATGTCGATCGATATTTCTCGCCATACTCGTGCGATCAAAAATGAAAAGTTCAAATAATAAAATAAACTCATCTTCTGAGAATTAGTTACTTGTCTCAAGCCAGAAAACCATTATTGCTACCAGCCATACCACCCCTTCAGTAGCTAAACTAGAAACAAGCCGGATTCCTCTAAAAACCTCCTTAACACCCGTCGGTGGAGAAAGCACCAGACATAGTGCTCCAAAACCAACGAAGTCAACTGGTAGTGGAAGTACTAAGAGCAGTACTTCTCCTACAAGAAGCAAAATCAATAGAGATATGGGATCCACTTTCAAAAAATAATACCAGAAGGCTAAACTCATATTGGGCAAGATAGCCCAGAGTGAATCCAAGGGTGTTGCTCACGAAAGAGGAATAAAAACAGTATAGCGAGGATGTGCGAGCGTAAGTTATATATTCAAAGCTTGTAAACTTTAAGTATAAACAATGTTATTGAACTTTGAATCAATTAACCTTGATTAATTTAAAAATACCTCAAACTCATTCACCTTTTGATAAATAAATTATTTAATAACAGGAAATGCAACTTAGCATTTCTTTAGTAAATTTTTTTTAATAAATTTTAATAAAAACAAATTCATAAGTATTTCGCAAACTAGTATTAAGTAATGTTATTGTTTTATGTTAAGAAATGCTTATGTTAGCAATAAGGATAATGTAATTTTAATATAAATAAGTTAAATATATAAAATAATAATCAGTCTTAAGAACAACCACAATATTGTATATCATTTTTAATTGTTCCGAAGAATATATTGAACAGCACAAATTAACAAAATATATATATAATTGGCGCAGTCGGGAAAAATTTAATCTAAAAATTAAATTAAGAGCTTTAGCATATATTTAAATATATGAAAATATGTAAAATTATGAAAAAAAAAATTGTATTAAACTCAAAATATTTAGGTTAAAAAAAAAAAAAAAATTAAATTAAAAAAAAAAGTTTTAATAATGAAAAAATACAAGGTATAGCAAAAAGGTGCATAAAAAGATTGAAAATCTCTAATCAAAACAATTGGAATGACGTAAAACAAGAGCTGAAGCTGAACTTCCGGACAAGATATGATTATACAGATCTACTTAATAAATGCAGAGCATTAAGAGTTTGTAATCTAAATGAAAAAAAATTAAATAAACCAGTATACTATTCTACCATTAACGGCACAAAAAAAGTACACCCATACTCAAAAAATTTAAACTCTTCGGAACTGTTAACTGGAAAGTAATTAATTTTAAAAGTAAGATTTATGATGTTATAATGGGACAACATTTTTTTAGTATCATTTAAAGCAGATATAAATCTTGAATATAAATATATAAATATCAATAATAATAAAATCCCGTTTGAAGAAAATTGTTACCCTTTCATTGTTAGTGAAATATGTTCAATAGACTCTTTAGACAATAGCTTTATTAATACGATAAGTTAAGATCATTTAAATTTAGAAGAGAAATCAAAAATAGTAAACTTATTAAAATCAAATCAAGTACTTTTCTTTAAAGAGGGAGATAAATTGACTTCAACTATTGAAATAAAACATGGAATACAAACTAAAATAAATAGATTTATTTATTGAAAAATCTATAGATACCCTCAAATTCATGAAAAAGAAATAGAGAAACAAATTCATGAAATGCTTGAACAAGGTATTATCAAAGAAAGCATCTCTCCGTACAATAGACCATTGTGGATTGTTCCAAAAAAGGCGGATAACTCCCGTTAAAAAAAAAAAATGGAGAATTGTCATCGATTATAGGAAACTTAACGATACACTGTATATGACAAGTTCTCTATCCCCAATATCGGAAGCATATTGGATAAATTAGTGAAAGCCCAATATTTTTCAACATTAGATCTTGCAAAGGGCTTTCACCAAATATCAATGAAGGAGTCAAACAGTGAAAAAAGTGCATTTTCAACACCTTTTGGGCACTATGAATTCTTAAGAATGCCATTTGGACGTAAAAATGCCCCATCAACCTTTCAAGATTAATGATCTGGGTACTGCGAGAAATATTAATAAAATATGTGTCGTCTACTTGGATGATATTTTTATTTTTAGCACTTCTTTAGAAGAACATTTGAAAAGTATTAAGTTAATTTTTACTAAATCAAATCAAGCTAAACTTAAAATCCAAGTAGGCAAATATAATTTCTTAAAAAAACAAACCTAGTTTCTTTGCCACGCAGTGACTTCCCATGGTGTCAAACCAAACCCTGCAAAAATCAAAACAATTCAAAATTTTAAACTTACTACCAGACAAAAGCAAATTAAATCTTTCTTATGTATTACTGGCTATTATAGGAAATTTGTTAGAGATTATGGAAAAATTGCAAGTCCTATATTTTATACTTAAAGAAAGATCTGAAAATTAATATAAATTACCCTAGTTACTTAACAGCATTTGAACAACTAAAAGAAATAATTACGAACCATCCAATTTTCAGATATCCGGATTTTCATAAAAGGTTTAACCTTGTAACAGACGCAAGCAACCAAGCAATTGAAGCCGTTCTTACACAAGAAGGCCACCCAGTTGCTTATACTTCAAGGACGCTTAACGAACATGAAAAAAGGTACTAGACAATTGAAAAGGAATTATTAGCGATAGTTTGGGGAACTAAATATTTTCGTCCTTATTTATTCGGTAGAGAATTTGACTTGCAAACGGACCAACAGCCAACTAAATGGCTTTATCCTAAACATTCCGGTAAAGATATAAACCCTAGACTGCAAAGATGGTTAATTCAACTGGGTGAGTATAATATTAATATGGATTATATAAAACGGAAAGAAAACAAGGTAACCAACTTTTAAGTCGAATTGACTCCATCACAAATGTAATTAATTTATTTGGGACCAATAAATCCAGGGAAGAAGAGTGTGTAACAGACAAAAAAAATTGTTCCCCCAAAAATAATACTGAAAATATTAGTATTAATAGAACAAATGTGGGATTAGCAACATTGAATATGAATTCAAATCATTCACAACCAGAATCATTAGATATGCAAACAATTTATTTACAAAGGGAAGAACTGAGCGATCATATTCCAATATTAGAGACTCTTGTTAATAGATTTAAAGGCCAAATAATTCTTGCTAAGAAAAAACACACGGAATGTAAAGAAATTTTTAATAATAAGAGAATATTTATTGACAGAAATGATCTAAATGAAGATACAAACAATTTTAGCAATCAAATAACAAAAGGAAAAGTAGGTATTTAGAGTCAGTTAAATGATAGAGATTACAATAAACTTCAATTAAAATTAATAAATTTATATCCAACCAGAAATTTAGTAATATTCGTTAAGTGTAGTTACTTTGCAATAGATATTGTCAATATAGATGACTTGAAAAAACAAGTTCTTTATTTCATAATAAGGATTCGGGAAAATATCAACTTATATTCTGGGATAATACCAACTTATCAAAATCTTAAAAATAAAATTTATAATCCTAAACTTAAAATCACTATACACAAAATTTTGAATAATTGTGATATATGTACAGGAGCAAAGTATGACAAAAAATCAATTTAAAAAACATTCCACATAACTGAAACTAAAACGGTAAATGAAATAATTCATATTCGTATCCACACAAATAGTAAGCATTACTTCTTTAACGTAGGTAATTGACAAATTTTCCAAACACGCTATTTCTCTATATTTGGAAGATGAAACCCACATTACATTATCAGAAAAAATAAGGAATATTATTAGCATTAAGGGCAAAATAAAAAAACTAGTTTTCGACAATGAATTTGCTTCAAAATATATAAAAGATTTTTGTGAAAAAGAAGGTATAGAATACCATGTTACAAAACCTAATAGATATACAGGTAATGCTGACATTGAACGACATAACGGTACTATAACGGAGAAAATTAGATCTTTAGAGAGGAAGAAAAACTACCAATCAAATTACAAATTCTTAAAGGCGTAGAAATTTACAATAATACTTACCACTCTTTCATTAAAACAAGCCCACTACTTGTTCAAAATAAAGAAGTAGACCACATAAACGTGTACGAAAGACTGAAAAACTTAAAACAAAATATTATTAATAAAAGAAACTGTAATAGAGAAAATTACAACTAAAAGAGAAAAATTGGCTATATAAAAAATTATAAATCGCTTAGGCATAAATAAATTTAGAAAATATAACTTAAGTAATTTTCACAAAGCTTACATTAAACGTCCATTCATATTTGCAGACTACTCAAATAAACGTGAAGACAATAGCACTGTAGATACTCTTGCTACTAATGCCGACAGCATCCCACCAAACAATGATAATCGAAAAAATAAAAACTGAATTAAGGTATTCCGAAATAAAAGTATGTAAAGCTGAAATAGTGGACAAATTCGACATAATCCTACATAAAATTTACCCAAACGATATATTAGATTTAGTTAATGCAATAGAGTCAACATTTAATATAATACATTTAAATAACCATAAAATATAATAGATAACAAAATAGTTAGAATAAGATATAAAATAAAAACACTAGTTCCTTATAAACAAAGAAAGGGTCTCATTAACTTAGGGGGAATATACTTAATTGGCTTTTTGGATCAATGAACAATGACAATAGAACAAACATTGAAAACCATCTCATGACCATAGACCAAAATAATCATAATATAATTGATAACTCAAATTTTAAACCAACAGATAAAGGTAAACGAAAACTTTAATAAAACATATCTCCAAATTAAAGACATAATCGAACAAGATAGAGTACAAATATTAGAAATCATTAATAAATTTGAGAGTGAAGAGATAAAAATTAAATCGGAAATTGGTTTCCTAGAACAAACGTTTAAGTTAGATTTCCTAAAACAACAAAATAACCATATACAGGATAATATTGCCTCAGCTCGATTCGGTCTTCTGCATCTTAATATACTAACGGACGAAGAAATACATTTTTATCAAATCGATTTTCATAAATTATTCAATATCCGACTAGCTGTTGCCAAAAATATTGACGAATCTATAATTCTTGCTCTTAAAATTCCGATACATTCTTTCACAACTAGCGCAAATATATTAGTACCTAATACTAACTCTTTTCAAAAACAAATAGAGTCTGACATTGATTTCATAATATACCATGACAACAAAAAACTCTCTTACAAAGAAGGAAAAACATTAAAAGAATTAGCTGGAAGCAAAAACTGTATAATTCAAAAAAATTGTAAATTTGTAAACAGAATAAAACAAGAAATATTTGTAATAGATGAAAAAATTATTATTTTAAATAATTTAAAACTCAGTAATTTAACGAATACTTACAGTTACAGTGACGAAAGGAAAACTTTTCTTAAAGAAAATTATGTTATAAATTTTAATAATTGTACAAATAAAATTAACAGTAGAGAATTTAGTAATAATCGTAAGATATTTACTCAAAGATTTGTAATGCCCAAAAATGAAAATGAAAATGTAACATTCAATAATAACGAAATTTTATCATTCGATAAAATTTTACTTAGTCAGGAAAAAAATTTAAAAAAAATAGAAGAACTCGAGTATCATAAAAATATAAGTCATAGTTTTAAATTAGGGACCATAATTGTAATCGTAGTAATAATAATAATTTTTATTTCTTATATTATATATAAACAAAAACGAATTAAAATCGGTGTAATAAAAAACATCCAGAAAAATACAAAAATTGATATTGACCATGATGTAGTAAAAAAAATTATAAATAAATATAAAAACAATGAAAATTAATATTAAAATGCTATGTTTTAATATGCAAACCCTATTAAGTTAATGCTAAATTAAATAAGGTCAATATTCTCTAATAAAATATGAATCATATTTTGTATATATCTTAATAAATAAAAAAAAATAACTACAACTTATAGTTACTACACTATGTATTACATAAAATTTTTTTTTCATTCGAAAAAAATTTTTAGTATAAGATGTCATATTACTATAATAATAAACTCTTCACAATTAATAAACAAAAGAAAAATATATAAAAGTATAATTGTAACTCACTTTGTATTATCAAAAAATTTAGAAAAAAAAAACAAGAATTACCTACACTACAAATAATATTTTAATTTAATTTTTAACTGACCTATGCTAACATTTAGTTTTCAGATTAAATATCATATTCTAAATGTAATTATGATTTGCAAGTAAATATTTCATTGTCAATTTTTTATTTTTTGTTTTCAGTTCACTAAATTAAGTTAATACAGTTAGTTGTAAAACAAATAATTATGAAAAAAAAAATTTCTTATTTGAAACATAAAATCTAAGAAATAAACCAAAAATTTTATACAAAAAATATAATATACTTATCAAATTGCATTAAAATAATTAATTTTCTTTCTAAACAAAAATTATTCCGCAAAAAAAAAAAAATCTCAATTATATCATAATTTTTATTTACTAAGTGCATTTTTGATTTTTAACCTAATTTTCTGTTTAGAATTTCTTTTGTAATTTTAAGAATGATTATTTAGAATTCTAATACAAACATTTTTATACTTAATTATGTATATTTAAATAAATTGATTAAAATGTTTAAAGTTGAAAGACTCAGGAGAGTCTTCTCCCAAGGGGTGGAGCAGTTATATATTCAAAGTTTGTAAAGTTTAAGTATAAACAATGTTTTTGAACTTTGAATCAATTAACCTTGATTAATTTAAAAGTACCTAAAGCTCATTCATCTTTTGATAAATAAATTAATTAATAACAGAAAATGCAACTTAGCATTTCTTTAGTAAATTTTATTTCATAAATTTTTTTAAAAACAAATTCATAAGTATTTCGAAAACTAGTATTAAGTAATGTTATTGTTTTATGTTAAGAAATAAGTATAATATGTTAATTTTAATATAAATAAGTTAAATATATAAAATAATAATCAGTCTTAAGACCAACCACAACATTGTGTATCATTTTTAATTGTTCCGAAGAATATATTGAACAACACAAATTAACAAAATATATATATAACTGGCGCAGTCGGGAAAAATTTAACCCAAAGATTAAATTAAGAACCTTAACATATATTTAAATATATGAAAATATGTAAAATTATAAAAAAAAAAGTTATAATAAACTCAAAACATTTAAGTTATAAAAAAAAAAAAAAAAAGTTTTAATAATGAAAAAATACAAGGTATACCAAAAAAGTGCATAAAAGGATTGGAAATCTCTAATCAAAACAATTGGAATGAGGTAAAACAAGAGCTGAAGCTGCACTTCCGGCCAAGATATGATTATACTGATCTGCTTAATAAATGCAGAGCATTAAGAGTAACTACATTAAGATAACTTTTTACTAATATTAAAAAAATAAATTATAATTTAATGAGCTATATGAATTCGATGAAAATAATCCATGGACTTATCACTCTAAAAATACGTATAAATATTTAGTTGATAGTAAGTAGTAAAGTACATGATTTCTTAAGGAGAGAATAGTACACTTATTGAAGTCTATAATAAATTTGATAAACTAAAATTATTAGATAACACAGACGCTATTGATACGGAAAGTAGAAAAATACAAAATAAAAATTCAAATTCATATAACAAAATATATAATAAAAACAAAAATTTTAATAGAAATAAAATTAGTGATAATAGTTATAGCGATAATAATTTTATTAATAAGAATTATAATAATTATAAATTTTCCAATTCAAAAGATAATACTAGTTCATAAACCAAATTTAGTAAACCTAAATATTATGAAAACAATTATAATCATAGTAATAGAATAAAAAATAATAATTATACTCAGAGAAATCAAAATTTTAGCACAACAGAGCAAAGCTTCTCACAAACAAGAAAATTTAGGCCAGAATCTATGGAAGTTTGTAATCCAAACCAAGATACAGACATAAATTTTCATTAAAAGCCTCGGCACTTAAACTTCCAATAATAATTATAACTTTAGGCTCTAAAAAAATTAAATGCCTAATTCATACTGGATCCTCTACCAGTATTATAAAACCTAATATTCAAAAAAATTTTGCTGAAAAAAATTAAATAAACGAGTATACTATTCTACCATTAACGGCACAAATAACGTACACCCATACACAAAAAAATTAAACTTTTAGGAACTGTTAACTGGAAAGTAATTAATTTTAAAAGTAAGATTTATGATGCTATAATTCGACAACATTTTTTTAGTATCATTTAAAGCAGATATAAATATATAAATATCAATAATAATAAAATCCCGTTTGAAGAAAATTGTTACCCTTTCATTGTTAGTGAAATATGTTCAATAGAATCTTTATACAATAGCTTTACTAATTAGATAAGTTAAGATCATTTAAATTTAGAAGAAAAATCATAAATTGTAAATTTTCAAATATCAAATCAAGTACTTTTCTTTAAAGAGGGAGATAAATTGACTTCAACTACTGAATTAAAACATGGAATACAAACTAAAATAAACAGACCTATTTATTCAAAAATCTATAGATACCCTTAAATTCATGAAAAAGAAATAGAGAAACAAATTCATGAAATGCTTGAACAAGGTATTATCAAAGAAAGCATCTCTTCGTACAATAGTCCATTGAGGATTGTTCCAAAAAAGACGGATAAATCCGGTTTAAAAAAATGGAGAATTGTCATCGATTACAGGAAACTTAACGAAAACACTGTAGATGACAAGTTCCCTATCCCCAATATCGAAAGCATATTGAATAAATTAGTGAAAGCCCAATATTATTCAACATTAGGTCTTGCAAAGGGCTTTCACCATATATCAATGAAGGAGTCAAACAGTGAAAAAAGTGCATTTTCAACACCTTTTGGGTACTATGAATTCTTAAGAATGCCATTTGGACGTAAAAATGCCCCATCCACCTTTCAAGATTAATGATCTCGGTACTGCGAGAAATATTAATAAAATATGTGTCGTCTACTTGGATGATATTTTCATTTTTAGCACTTCTTTAGAAAAACATTTGAAAAGTATTAAGTTAGTTTTTTCTAAATCAAATCAAGCTAAACTTAAAATCCAAGTAGGCAAATGTAATTTATTACAAAAACAAACCTAGTTTCTTTGCCACGCAGTGACTACCCATGGTGTCAAACCAAACCCTTCAAAAATCAAAACAATTCAAAATTTAAAACTTTCTACCAGACAAAAGCAAATTAAATTTTTCTTATGTATTACTGGCTATTATAGGAAATTTGTTAGAGATTATGGAAAAATTGCAAGTCCTATAATTATATACTTAAAGAAAGATCTGAAAATTAATACAAATTACCCTAGTTACTTAACAGCATTTGAACAACTAAAAGAAATAATTACGAACCATCCAATTTTCAGATATCCGGATTTTCATAAAAAGTTTAACCTTGTAACAGACGCAAGCAACCAAGCAATCGAAGCCGTTCTTACACAAGAAGGCCACCCAGTTGCTTATAGTTCAAGGACGCTTAACGAACATGAAAAAAGGTACTAGACAATTGAAAAGGAATTATTAGCTATAGTTTGGGGAACTAAATATTTTCGTCCTTATTTATTCGGTAGAGAATTTGACTTGCAAACGGACCAACAGCCAACTAAATGGCTTTATCCTAAACATTCAGGTAAAGATATAAACCCTAGACTGCAAAGATGGTTAATTCAACTGGGTGAGTATAATATTAATATGGATTATATAAAAGGCAAAGAAAACAAGGTAGCCGACTTTTAAGTCGATTTGACTCCATCACAAATGTAATTAATTTATTTGGGACCAATAAATCCAGGGAAGAAGAGTGTGTAACAGACAAAAAAATTGTTTCCCCAAAAACAATACTGAAAATATTAGTATTAATAGAACAAATGTGGGATTAGAAATCTTGAATATGAATTCAAATCATTCACAACCAGAATCATTAGATATGCAAACAATTTATTTACAAAGGGAAGAACTGAGCCATCATATTCCAATATTAGAGACTCTTGTTAATAGATTTGAAGGCCAAATAATTCTTACTGAGAAAACACACACGGAATGTAAAGAAATTTTTAATAAAAAGAGAATATTTATTGACAGAAATGATCTAAATGAAGATACAAACAATTTTAGCAATCAAATAATAAAAGGAAAAGTAGGTATTTAGAGTCAGTTAAATGATAGAGATTACAATAAACTTCAATTAAAATTAATAAATTTATATCCAACCAGAAATTTAGTAATATTCGTTAAGTGTAGTTACTTTGCAATAGATATTGTCAATATAGATGACTTGAAAAAACAAGTTCTTTATTTCATAATAAGGATTCGGGAAAATATCAACTTACATTCTGGGATAATACCAACTTATCAAAATCTTAAAAATAAAATTTATAATCCTAAACTTAAAATCACTATACACAAAATTTTGAATAATTGTGATATATGTACAGGAGCAAAGTATGACAAAAAATCAATTTAAAAAACATTCCACATAACTGAAACTAAAACGGTAAATGAAATAATTCATATTCGTATCCACACAAATAGTAAGCATTTCTTCTTTAACGTAGGTAATTGACAAATTTTCCAAACACGCTATTTCTCTATATTTGGAAGATGAAACCCACATTACATTATCAGAAAAAATAAGGAATATTATTAGCATTAAGGGCAAAATAAAAAAACTAGTTTTCAACAATGAATTTGCTTCAAAATATATAAAAGATTTTTGTGAAAAAGAAGGTATAGAATATCATGTTACAAAACCTAATAGATATACAGGTAATGCCGACATTGAATGACTTAACGGTACTATAACGGAAAAAATTAGATCTTTAGAGAGGAAGTAAAACTACCAATCAAATTACAAATTCTTAAAGCTGTAGAAATTTACAATAATATTTATCACTCTTCCATTAAAACAAGCCCACTACTTGTTCAAAATAAAGCAGTAGACCACACAAACGTGTACGAAAGACTGAAAAACTTAAAACAAAATATTATTAATAAAAGAAACTGTAATAGAGAAAATTATAATGAAAACAGAAAAATTGGCTATGTAAAAAATTACAAAAAAGCTTAGGCATAAATAAATTTAGAAAATATAACTTAAGTAATTTTCACGAAACTAACATTAAACGTCCATTCAAATTTGCAGACTACTCCAATTAACGTGAAGACAATAGCACTGTAGATACTCTTGCTACTAATGCCGACAGCATCCCACCAAACAATGATAATCGAAAAAATAAAAACTGAATTAAGGTATTCCGAAATAAAAGTAAGTAAAGCTGAAATAGTGGACAAATTCGACATAATCCTACATAACATTTACCCAAACGATATATTAGATATAGTTGATGCAATAGAGTCAACATTTAATATGATACATTTAAATAACCATAAAATATAATAGATAACAAAATAGATAGAATAAGATATAAAATAAAAACACTAGTTCCTTATAAACAAAGAAAGGGTCTCATTAACTTAGGGGGAATATACTTAATTGGCTTTTTGGATCAATGAACAATGACAATAGAACAAACATTGAAAACCATCTCATGACCATAGACCAAAATAATCATAATATAATTGATAACTCAAATTTTAAACCAACAGATAAAGGTAAACGAGAACTTTAATAAAACGTATCTCCAAATTAAAGACATAATCGAACAAGATAGAGTACAAATATTAGAAATCATTAATAAATTTGAGAGTGAAGAGTTAAAAATTAAATCGGAAATTGGTTTCCTAGAACAAACGTTTAAGTTAGATTTCGTAAAACAACAAATTAACCATATACAGGATAATATCGCCTCAGCTCGATTCGGTCTTCTGGATCCTAATATACTAACGGACGAAGAAATACATTTTTATCAAATCGATTTTCATAAGTTATTCAATATCCGACTAGCTGTTGCCAAAAATATTGATGAATATATAATTCTTGCTCTAAATATTCCGATACATTCTTTCACAACTAGCGCAAATATATTAGTACCTAATACTAACTCTTTTCAAAAACAAATAGAGTCTGACATTGATTTCATAATATACCATGACAACAAAACACTCTCTTACAAAGAAGGAAAAACATTAAAAGAATTAGCTGAAAGCAAAAACTGTATAATTCAAAAAAGTTGTAAATTTGTAAAC
This sequence comes from Poecilobothrus nobilitatus, assembly GCA_947095535.1. NCBI lineage: Eukaryota > Metazoa > Arthropoda > Insecta > Diptera > Dolichopodidae > Poecilobothrus > Poecilobothrus nobilitatus. The sequence goes on from OX352772.1 coordinate 220,692,798, forward strand.
AGAATAAAAGAAGAAATATTTGTAATAGTTGAAAAAATTATTGTTTTAAATAATTTAAAACTCAGTAATTTAACGAGTACTTGTGACGAAAGAAAAACTTTTCTTAAAGAAAATTATTTTATAAATTTTAATAATTGTACAAATAAAATTAACAGTAGAGAATTTAGTAATAATCGTAAAATATTTACTCAAAGATTTGCAATGCCCAAAAATGAAAATGAAAATGTAACATTCAATAATAACGAAATTTTATCATTCGATAAAATTTTACTTAGTCAGGAAAAAAATTTAAAAAAAATAGAAGAACTCGAGTATCATAAAAATATAAGTCATAGTTTTAAATTAGGGACCATAATTGTAATCGTAATAATAATAATAATTTTTATTTCTTACATTATATATAAACAAAAACGAATTAAAATCGGTGTTATAAAAAACATCCAGCAAAAAACAAAAATTGATATTGATCATGGTATAGATTTAAAAAAAATTATAAATAAATACAAAAACAATGGAAATTAATATTAAAATGCTATGTTTTAATATGCAAACCCTATTAAGTTAATGCTAAATTAAATAAGGTCAATATTCTCTAATAAAATATAAATCATATTATGTATATATCTTTATAAATAAAAAAAAATAACTACAACTTATAGTTACTACACTATGTATTACATAAAATTTTTTTTTCATTCGAAAAAAATTTTTAGTATAAGATGTCATATTACTATAATAATAAACTCTTCACAATTAATAAACAAAAGAAAAATATATAAAAGTATAATTGTAACTCACTTTGTATTATCAAAAAATTTAGAAAAAAAAAAACAAGAATTACACTACAAATAATAATTTTAATTTAATTTTTAACTGACCTATGCTAACATTTAGTTTTCAGATTAAATATCATATTCTAAATGTAATTATGATTTGTAAGTAAATATTTCATTGTCAATTTTTTATTTTTTGTTTTCAAGTTCACTAAATTAAGTTAACGCAGTTAGTTGTAAAACAAATAATTATGAAAAAAAAAATTTCTTATTTGAAACATAAAATCTAAGAAATAAACCAAAAATTTTATACAAAAAATATAATATACTTATTAAATTGCATTAAAATAATTAATTTTCTTTCTAAACAAAAATTATTCCGCAAAAAAAAAAAAAATTCTCAATTATATCATAATTTTTATTTACTAAGTGCATTTTTGATTTTTAACCTAATTTTTTGTTTTGAATTTCTTTTGTAATTTTAAGAATGATTATTTAGAATTCTAATACAAACATTTTTATACTTAATTATGTATATTTAAATAAATTGATTAAAATGTTTAAAGTTGAAAGACTCAGGAGAGTCTTCTCTCAAGGGGTGGAGGAGTTATATATTCAAAGTTTGTAAAGTTTAAGTATAAACAATGTTTTTGAACTTTGAATCAATTAACCTTGATTAATTTAAAAGTATCTAAAACTCATTCATCTTTTGATAAATAAATTACTTAATAACAGAGAATGCAACGTAGCATTTCTTTAGTAAATTTTAATTAATAAATTTTAATAAAAACAAATTCATAAGTATTTCGAAAACTAGTATTAAGTAATGTTATTGTTTTCTGTTAAGAAATAAGTATAATATGTAAATTTTAATAAGTAATATTAAATGTAATGTAAATTAAATAAGTTAAATATTTAAAATAAAAATCAGTCTTAAGACCAACCACAATATTCTGTATCAATTTTTAATTGTTCCGAAGAACATATTGAACAGCACAAATTAACAAAATATATATATAACTCGTATGAGTCGCGCAACTCAGGTAATGATTCGTCCTTGAAAAGCATCAGGTCACAAGATGTACCTAGTGCGGGCGCAGAGAAGCGGTGCCGAGAACGAGTCTTCATAGCAGTTAAAAATTACAATGATATTGTAGAAAATAGTTTATGTGTTACAGTTGCTAACGAAAAAGCCCCCGATCGTAAAATATGGAGCGACCTGTGGATTAAACTTGAGGTGCGATTGCCCGAATTAGTGAATGAGCACATTCTTGGAAGGGGTGGAAGATAAAAACATCGCAGAAGCATCGCTACGTTAGCCGATTGGCATAATCCCAGCAAGCTAAATCCCGAGAAGACTTAGAGCTCGGATTTGGTTGTCTAGGATGGAGGGAGGAAAACTTACTCGAATGCCTCCGACACCACAAACCGACGGTTTCAATGGGGAATTGGTTGGTGATAGTGAATGAGAAATCGTCCGAAGAACTTCTGGAGAACAATATATCGTTTCTCCTTCCTATCAACGAGGAAAGTCTCGAACCTCTTGAGAAGCTAGAGAACGTTAAGGTTTGGTTCACGTCATACCAAACTGAAAATATTTAAGTCAGGTAGTCCAGACGTAGGTTACCCCGACGAGATGAATGCTATGAGAGAATGTCTACGGGCCGCTGGAGAGAATGTTAGTCGTAAAAGAGTATTCGGCAGCCAGTAATTTGAACGATGCGAACGGTACAATCTTCGGGATTGGGGGTTAAGTAACGGTGACCATAAACTATAAACTGTTCTACAAGAATGTAGGTTTGGAAATAGGTAAGCCAAGAATTTGTACTCTGGTCAAAAACCACATTTGTGCACATGTTTGTTCTATTTTCAGTCACGAAGAATTGACAATTGTCAAAATTGAGACACATAACTTGAACATAAGTTCTGTGTACATCCCATGTGAAGAGCCCACACCTCCTGCTTATCTGGTAGGTGCCACAGGTGATAAGTTGATTGTGAGCTGCGGCGCTAATGCTCGGTATATGGGAAAGCTCGCGAGATGAGTCATTGTTTGATTTTATTCTAAACACTTACCTAAATATATGAAATAAGAGAAAAACCTCCACATTCACATTGTCAATCAGAAGCCTGAAAACCCTAAGCTTAAGGGTTCTACGGTTACTAATTGTAGAAAATTCGGGAAAGTAGCAAGAAAAAAATTCTTGGTAGTGGATAACTCAAAAATTAGTGAAACAGGATGACAGACATGTTTACAAAGGCCTTGGAGATCTCATTTAAGGTGTCATGTCCTATCAAACGAAGCAGAAAAACATTGCCGGTCTACTGGAATGAGAACTTAAGTAACCTAAGGAAGGAAACTAGGAATTCCTATAAATCCAGGGAAGAAGAGTGTGTAACAGACAAAAAAATTGTTTCCCCAAAAACAATACTGAAAATATTAGTATTAATAGAACAAATGTGGGATTAGAAACCTTGAATATGAATTCAAATCATTCACAACCAGAATCATTGGATATGCAAACAATTTATTTACAAAGGGAAGAACTGAGCGATCATATTCCAATATTAGAGACTCTTGTTAATAGATTTGAAGGCCAAATAATTCTTACTGAGAAAACACACACGGAATGTAAAGAAATTTTTAATAAAAAGAGAATATTTATTGACAGAAATGATCTAAATGAAGATACAAACAATTTTAGCAATCAAATAACAAAAGGAAAAGTAGGTATTTAGAGTCAGTTAAATGATAAAGATTACAATAAACTTCAATTAAAATTAATAAATTTATATCCAAACAGCAATTTAGTAAAATTCGTTAAGTGTAGTTACTTTGCAAGAGATATTGTCAATATAGATTACTTGAAAAAACAATTTCTTTATTTCATAATAAGGATTCGGGAAAATATCAACTTACATTCTGGGATAATACCAACTTATCAAAATCTTAAAAATAAAATTTATAATCCTAAACTTAAAATCACTATACACAAAATTTTGAATAATTGTGATATATGTACAGGAGCAAAGTATGACAAAAAATCAATTTAAAATACATTCCACATAACTGAAACTAAAACGGTAAATGAAATAATTCATATCGATATCCACACAAATAGTAAGCATTACTTCTTTAACGTAGGTAATTGACAAATTTTCCAAACACGCTATTTCTCTATATTTGGAAGATAAAAGCCACATTACATTATAAGAAAAAATAAGGAATATTATTAGCATTAAGGGCAAAATAAAAAAACTAGTTTTCGACAATGAATTTGCTTCAAAATATATAAAAGATTTTTTGAAAAAGAAAGTATAGAATATCATGTTACAAAACCTAATAGATATACAGGTAATGCCGACATTGAATGACTTAACGGTACTATAACGGAAAAAATTAGATCTTTAGAGAGGAAGTAAAACTGCCAATCAAATTACAAATTCTTAAAGCCGTAGAAATTTACAATAATATTTATCACTCTTCCATTAAAACAAACCCACTACTTGTTCAAAATAAAGAAGTAGCCACACAAACGTGTACGAAAGACTGAAAAACTTAAAACAAAATATTATTAATAAAAGAAACTGTAATAAAGAAAATTACAATGAAAAGAGAAAAATTGGCTATGTAAAAAATTATAAATCGTTAGGCATAAATAAATTTAGAAAATATAACTTAAGTAATTTTCACGAAACTAACATTAAACGTCCATTCAAATTTGCAGACTACTCAAATTAACGTGAAGACAAAAGCACTGTAGATAGTCTTGCTACTGATGCCGACAGCATCCCACCAAACAATGATAATCGAAAAAATAAAAACTGAATTAAGGTATTCCGAAATAAAAGTAAGTAAAGCTGAAATAGTGGACAAATTCGACATAATCCTACATAACATTTACCCAAACGATATATTAGATATAGTTGATGCAATAGAGTCAACATTTAATATGATACATTTAAATAACCATAAAATATAATAGATAACAAAATAGATAGAATAAGATATAAAATAAAAACACTAGTTCCTTATAAACAAAGAAAGGGTCTCATTAACTTAGGGGGAATATACTTAATTGGCTTTTTGGATCAATGAACAATGACAATAGAACAAACATTGAAAACCATCTCATGACCATAGACCAAAATAATCATAATATAATTGATAACTCAAAGTTTAAACCAACAGATAAAGGTAAACGAAAACTTTAATAAAACATATCTCCAAATTAAAGACATAATCGAACAAGATAGAGTACAAATATTAGAAATCATTAATAAATTTGAGAGTGAAGAGATAAAAATTAAATCGGAAATTGGTTTCCTAGAACAAACGTTTAAGTTAGATTTCGTAAAACAACAAATTAACCATATACAGGATAATATCGCCTCAGCTCGATTCGGTCTTCTGGATCCTAATATACTAACGGACGAAGAAATACATTTTTATCAAATCGATTTTCATAAGTTATTCAAAATCCGACTAGCTGTTGCCAAAAATATTGACGAATCTATAATTCTTGCTCTTAAAATTCCGATACATTCTTTCACAACTAGCGCAAATATATTAGTACCTGAGACTAACTCTTTTCAAAAACAAATAGAGTCTGACATTGAATTCATAATATACCATGACAACAAAACACTCTCTTACAAAGAAGGAAAAACATTAAAAGAATTAGCTGAAAGCAAAAACTGTATAATTCAAAAAAGTTGTAAATTTGTAAACAGAATAAAAGAAGAAATATTTGTAATAGTTGAAAAAATTATTGTTTTAAATAATTTAAAACTCAGTAATTTAACGAGTACTTGTGACGAAAGAAAAACTTTTCTTAAAGAAAATTATTTTATAAATTTTAATAATTGTACAAATAAAATTAACAGTAGAGAATTTAGTAATAATCGTAAAATATTTACTCAAAGATTTGCAATGCCCAAAAATGAAAATGAAAATGTAACATTCAATAATAACGAAATTTTATCATTCGATAAAATTTTACTTAGTCAGGAAAAAAATTTAAAAAAAATAGAAGAACTCGAGTATCATAAAAATATAAGTCATAGTTTTAAATTAGGGACCATAATTGTAATCGTAATAATAATAATAATTTTTATTTCTTACATTATATATAAACAAAAACGAATTAAAATCGGTGTTATAAAAAACATCCAGCAAAAAACAAAAATTGATATTGATCATGGTATAGATTTAAAAAAAATTATAAATAAATACAAAAACAATGGAAATTAATATTAAAATGCTATGTTTTAATATGCAAACCCTATTAAGTTAATGCTAAATTAAATAAGGTCAATATTCTCTAATAAAATATAAATCATATTATGTATATATCTTTATAAATAAAAAAAAATAACTACAACTTATAGTTACTATACTATGTATTACATAAAAGTGGATTAAAAAAAAAAGTGGACCTGTGAAAAGTGGACCTGTGGATTAAACTTGAGGTGCGGTTGCCCGAATTAGTGAATGAGCACATTCTTGGAAGGGGTGGAAGATAAAAACATCGCAGAAGCATCGCTACGTTAGCCGATTGGCATAATCCCAGCAAGCTAAATCCCGAGAAGACTTAGAGCTCGTATTTGGTTGTCTAGGATGGAGGGAGGAAAACTTACTCGAATGCCTCCGACACCACAAACCGACGGTTTCAATGGGGAATTGGTTGGTGATAGTGAATGAGAAATCGTCCGAGGAACTTCTGGAGAACAATATATCGTTTCTCCTTCCTATCAACGAGGAAAGTCTCGAACCTCTTGAGAAGCTAGAGAACGTTAAGGTTTGGTTCACGTCATACCAAACTGAAAATATTTAAGTCAGGTAGTCCAGACGTAGGTTACCCCGACGAGATGAATGCTATGAGAGAATGTCTACGGGCCGCTGGAGAGAATGTTAGTCGTAAAAGAGTATTCGGAAGCCAGTAATTTGAACGATGCGAACGGTACAATCTTCGGGATTGGGGGTTAAGTAACGGTGACCATAAACTATAAACTGTTCTACAAGAATGTAGGTTTGGAAATAGGTAAGTCAAGAATTTGTACTCTGGTCAAAAACCACATTTGTGCACATGTCTGTTCTATTTTCAGTCAAGAAGAATTGACAATTGTCAAAATGGAGACACATAACGTGAACATAAGTTCTGTGTACATTCCATGTGAAGAGCCCACACCACCTGCTTATCTGGTAGGTGCCACAGGTGATAAGTTGATTGTGAGCTGCGGGGCTAATGCTCGGTATACCATATGGGAAAGCTCGCGAGATGAGTCATTGTTTGATTTTATTCTAAACACTTACCTAAATATATGAAATAAGAGAAAAACCTCCACATTCACATTGTCAATCAGAAGCCTGAAAACCCTAAGCTTAAGGGTTCTACGGTTACTAACTGTAGAAAATTCGGGAAAGTAGCAAGAAAAAAATTCTTGGTAGTGGATAACTCAAAAATTAGTGAAACAAGAGGACAGACATGTTTACAGACATTTCTCTATACCAAATGATGGTACGATTGGTCATGAAACCGCTAAGCACTTTAGACCGATAAGTCTGTCATCCTTCTTCTTGAAAACTATAGTAAGAACGCAAGAGTTAGACATTAGAAAAGTACTAGGCTAAGAGCAAGCTTGTTTTAAGGGCAATTTAATCGAGACGCCACTAAACAAATTAGTACGGAGGCTTGAGCAATCGATGCAATACAAAGAATATACTTTGGTCACCTTTCTAGACATAGAAATGGAGTGCTAGGGGCCAAGCTAAGTTAAGAACAAAAAAAAACTGTTCCTTGAAAAGTACATTGACAGTAGTAAAATAGAAGAAATAGAAGATCTAACCAGAGATTTACCTTAACTACTAAAGATTGATAAATAAAAATCAACATGTAAAGGATCTTTCAAATTGAGTTTTAAAAAGTAAATAATTAAAACATATAGAATTTGAATTGAAACTGGAAAAGTTTTTATTTATTTTTGAAGTATAATGTTTGCCTTTTATACTCTGAAATGATAGCTCCCATGTGACAACCTCTGGCGCCTCTACAGTACCTGATTCTTTTATCAAAATTTTCGATCACATTCTGGCATAGTTTCGGCTCTATTTCACCAATAACTTGAATAATTTCTACTTTCAATGCTTCAACGTTTCGAGGTTTATACTTGTAGACCTGTCCTTTTACATAGCCCCAGAAAAAGAAGTCAAACGGTGTCAAATCGCAGGGTCTTGAAGGCTAATTCACGTCACCGAATATGGAAACAACACTGTCTGGAAACTTTGTATGCAGTAATTGCAGTGTTTCCTATCTGTATGACAAGTAGCCCAATATTGTTGAAACCACATGTCCTCAGTATCAATATTTTCCAGTTTTGCCATAAAAAAGTTATGATCATGTCGCAATATCTGGTACCGTTAACGGTTATGGCTCTTCCAGCATCATTTTCTATAAAGTACGGACCAATAACACTACCAGACCACAATGCACACCAAACAGTGACTTTTTGTAGATGCGTTGGCTTCTCTTGGATCATGCGAGGGTTTTCCTCTCCCCAAATACGGCAAATTTTGTTTATTAACGTAGTCACCGACTTCAAAGGGTGCTTCGTCCGAAAACAAGATTTATTTTGAAAAATCGTTTTTTGTTCCAGTATCCAATTGGCAAATTCACTTTATGCATGTGTGGTGCTTTGCTTACAGATCAGCACGAAAATGTCGCCGGGAGGAATACGCCCATGATAGAAGTAAATTTCAAAGACGTATAGAAATATTGGATTCACTATTTATAGAATTTTAACATCGAATCATCGCAAAATTGAAAAAGCTTTTTTAGTTCAATACATTTTTAAATATATAACACCCTCTGTTTTATTTTTATAATTTTATGTTTACTATTAGGTACCAAAAGCAGTTAACTTGTCTTTTATTTTTTTTTCCCATTCCTTACATTATACAATGCAACAATAATAATAACAAACAACCAATTCGAAGATTTCTGGTTATTTTATCAATGTTCTTATAGAATAGAAAATAGAAATCTTAGATAACAAATGCACCTATAATTCCATAATTTTTATACTCGTACGATAGTATCGGGTATAATAAAATTGGTCCTCAACACCTTGAAATAAGCAAGCTAGGTATACCGTCAAAGGTATGGATCGAATCAGACTAAAATTCTGAATTCAATGTGAAAACGCCAACCGATTGCTACTTTTATGAGCTTTACAAGTATATATGAAATAAATATATATTTGTTCCAAAATTATTTAACCCTTCTATCTTCCAAGCGGTTTAAGTTAGAAACTTGAAATTATTTTTAAATTTAGAACAGTTAGATCTTTGAAAATAAGAATGAGTCATTTCAGAAAATATTTTTCTATCGTCCCCGTTTAGAAGCTGTAAAGGGTCAAAAACTGAAAATTCTCTATTTTTAAACAGCTGCAACTTGAACACCTGTTCAAATTTTTTTAAAGCAATACATAAAAATTAAAGTTCCAACATTATACTTTTATTTCTATTAGAAACTTTGCTTAATAATATAGGATTACCTTATAATTGACGAAAGTGTGACTTGACTTTTTTCAACTTCTCTAACAAATTTCTTTAACGATTATTTTGAATTTTTCTTTTACTAGATAATTTGAAGTTGTTGAGGATGATGCGTAGTACAATAAAATGGAAATAAATAAAAAACATAACGGTTGCTCGAAGAATTTATATTTATATTTTAAAGTTCATAATATGTACTTATTTAATATACATATGTTAGGTAGGTCTCATGTAGTACTTCCAACAATTTTAGCTTTTTCTTTTTTATTTTTATTATTGTACATATTGATATTATAAAGTATCTATAAATATTTTTCTTATCCAATAATAAAATCTAAAAAGTTTCTTTTTTCTCGTTTCTTTTATATCTCCCTTTATCTATATTGTATTAAGCCTGCGAATCTGCGCAATTAAAAAAAACTTGATTTGACTTGAAAAAAGTTCTTTTCTTACTATTTCTATGATATTTTTCTTATTTTTAAGAGTAATTCCCCCTTATGACATGTACAACCACGCCTGAACAGGAAAGCCTGTGTAAGTTTCTGTCCACATTTATGTGGCAGAGAAATATATTTAAAAAAAGGAAGTTTTACTAAAAAATAAAATGACTAAATTAATTACTATTAAAATTTTTACTATTTGCCATTAAATATAAATTATTTTTATTTATACTAAAATTAAATAAAGTTAATTTAAAATAAAGCTCAAGTGTCTAATTTCACTCTACATTTAATTCTGAATTCTATGGATATAATATATGTATTTTAAAAATGTGCAATATCAGCTTTTAATTTGTTTCAAAAGTTAATACAATTATGAAATTACGAAATTTATAATGAAAAGAAATATTTACAAATTAAAAAAGTTAAAAACATAGGTGAAAAACATATTATTAGTTTTAATTAAAAATGAAAAATATGTAAGTTAGTAATATATTAACTTATAATAAATGTTAGTAAATATATCTGGTTCGTTATGTAACGTTTACGATGTTCATATAACTTCACTACTATTTCTCTAAAGACGTGTCGTCCCCCACTCGTAAAATGTTCTGTAGTGCGTAAATTGTTGCAATTTGCATTTGCTTGTTGGTTAGAGAGTTATTTATCGTTGGTTTTTGATTGTTTATTATGATTTTGGTAGGTGAACCTCCTTTTAGAAAGTAAAATAGAAACAAAGTTGTTGAGATTATACCAATTATCCCGAGTGTTGCCATACTGTAGTTAAAGTGTGTTTTATTTCTACTGCGAGTTGAAGTATTCTTTTTGTATTATTTAGGTGCATGTTATGATCTAATATTATTATTTTGTTATGTTTGAAATAAAATTGGTTCGTGAAGTACTTATACGTTTGTTTCAAACAGAGTATGGTTGATAATTAATTTGTTTTTAAATGCTATGTACGCACCCGTTTTAATTTAATTACCTATTTAATTTTACTTATTTGGTTTGCTGTTATTGTAGAACAGTTTGCTGAGTTGTTATTCATTAGAGCAATTGCAGATGGAGCGTTCGATATTTGTACACATATATGTAGATAGGGTGCATGACAATTTGTTGAAAAAAAAAAATCCCGAATTTAAATTTGGTGGAAAAAATCGCAAATGTTACAAAATTCCGAAAAAATAAATCATGAAAACCAAAAATACCGAAATCAAGGAATTTCTTTATAAATAGTAGACATGTGAAAAAAAAATTTAAACAAGACAGAATGTAGACCAACGCTTTTTAAAAACGCACATTTACAAAAGATAATGCAAACTGTTTAGAATTGTGAATTAATTACACCAAAATTTTAAAATTTCATATAACAAAAAATGGGAAAATAGGACTTTTTTGCAATTTTGAGAGGCTGTAAGTCCGGAACCCTATATAACTAAGAAAACCGTCAAAACACTAATATATTATTGAACCTTTAATTTTTATGTGTTGCCGAAAAAACATTTGTACAGGTGCCCAAGTTGCAGGTGTCCAAAAATAGCAAAAAATCAATTTTTGAGCAGTAATATCTCTTAAACAAGGAACGGTACAAAACAATTTTCTGAGCAAACTTATACTAATTCTAGTTCTTTCTTGTCTCAAAATCTCAAGTTTCTATCTAAAAGCCTGCCGGAGTTATGAAAAAAGAAATATCATGCAAAATTTGGTTTTTAAAAAATTAGGGTTTTAGATTGTAAAACTACTACGTAGTGCCTGAAAATAGGCCATTTTTGCTATTTTGGGGGGCTGTAATCTTGGAACCCTATACAACAAAAATAATTCATTAACACACGTAAAGATATATCACTGGAGCTTTATTTTTTTGTTTCGCCGACGAAAAATGTCTACAGGTTCCTAAGTTACAGGTGTCTAAGAAATACAAATTTCAACTTTTGAGACCTAATAGCTCTTGAACAGGATGTGGTGTAAAAACATTTTTTGAGGAAACTTGTATTATTTCTAGAAGATCTTTCTTATTTAAAAATTTCAAATCGCTATCTAAAAGCGTGCCGAAGTTATGAAGGTAGAAATATCATGCTAAATTTGGTTTTCACATAACGGTGAATTTAACCTTTTATAACCTTATATAATCATAATTTGACTTATAAAGGTAACCTTCTATAATTTTGATATCGACTTATAAAGGTAAAAAACAATCCTGTCGAATGGCGTTTTCAGGTTAAAAAAATGTTAGCTAGAACATGAGATATACATATTCAAAAATAGGGCTTTTTTAAAGTTGAAGGGACTGCAGCTACATAATGGATGGGGCTATATGAAAAAGTTGTTCTACAACATTAATTTTTTTATTAAACCTACCCATGGTTAAAATTGTTTTTATCTGTCCTTAACGGTGTAGAAGTTTTGTAAATAGCCGGGCAGACGGACGGACAGAGTGAAACTAATAGGCATATTTTTTAAATTTGTTAAATATTGCATATATTAAAATGTATATAATATGTATATGTGAGATTCAGAATTGACATTCTGAATTAGGAGGGATTTTAAAGTTGGACTCAAAATCAGAGTTATACGCCTTTTACAGAATATTTGTATGACATTCTGAATTAAGGGGTTTTAGAGTTGGATTCGAAATAAGTGTATTCCTAAAATGTTCTTTTCTAAAATATTTTTATATATGTAAGTAGTAGAGCTATACCAATCTGACCCCAGGAAGTGACGTCATGCCCATGTAGTATGGATATGGTTGACTACAGGAAGTGACGTTATTGGAATGTTAAAGTAATATGTGAATTTATTTACAATAATATTCATTAAGTGGTTAACCTTGAAATTAATATTATTGCAATTATGACGCTTGGAAAAATCCTATTAAAAAGTTTTTGATGTTAATTATTAAGCGGGCGTTATTATTAAGTGTAATATAAACTCATATAAAATTTTTCAAGGTTAACTAGTTAATGCAGAATAAATTTCATAATTAGAATAAAAACAAGTTATTATACGGAAATATATATTATTTTTATGATTGAATGAAGGGTATTATGGATTTGAATTTACGATTAGAATGTGATGAAATGTGTTATGACATTTAAAAAATAAATTATTAAGTGGGTTTAAAAAGTTTTAAGCACAGGTGGTTTAAGATTTTAGTATGATGTTATAAGCGTAAAGGCTTCAGGAAATTTAGAGATTTGTAAAAGAGAAAATTCGACAGGTTCGGAGAATTGGAATAAGATCATAAGGGGTGAAGTTCCGAGATTTAGGATCTCGAGATGGAAAGTTTGAATATCAAAAAAAAATTTGATGGAATTAGTGCTTTGGTAGTATGATTTGGTAGTTTGGACCTCTAAGACCGAATTGAACTCCGCCGAAGTAATTGGGAGCATGTATCAACTATTTTAGATTTTGAATAAACTATACATATTATATTGGAAAAATGTAGTGTTATGAAATTATCAAAAATATCCTATAGTATGTAGTGAATATTTTGCTTTTTCGATAAAAATTAAAAAATGTTAATTAAAAGCACACTAACTTGATTATTTCAAGCTATTTTAAATGTTTTTTAATAGAAAACATGAAACAGGTGTATTTACTGCGGTTCTATTTATAAAATCATGACTAAAATAACTAATGAACTTAATTATGAACTTGATTTGAATGCAGAATTAAGTACATATGCTAAATGAAAAAAAGTTTTTTGTGATAAATGTATTTTATTAAAATCATATTATTAACTTTTTTTTTCCTAAGGGAGGTGGGAATCTTCCAAAGACACCAAGAATTACCCCCTTGGTAGTGTCAGATTCTTACTGACTAAACCCACCTCGCCCTTTAGTCAATATAGTGGGATGAAACCCTTACCTACGATAGCAGTATATTGGCTAGGGAGTAGGGATAGGAAAGGATAGGAAAATGGATATGGAAACATTGAATTGGGAGTGGGACTGTAAGGAAACAATGAATCCGCCTATTATTATTTTGCTAACAGTGACTAAAGCCGTCACAACAGTTACCACATGTAGTAGTAGTACATATATTGCTACATGAGGTAATTATTGAAGGCAACCCCTACTGTCACTGTAGCGGCTGTTATTATTGGTATTAATATTCTTATTAATATTATGATTATTTTACTACAGAGTCAGAGTTACTACTAAAATCAAAAAGCGAAAGTAAAATGTATAAATAAAAAAATTAAAATATTTTAAATATGTATATAGTATTAAGTAATATCTTCGTTGTTTATCCATGAATCATGGTTTTTTTCAAAACCAAGCCATCTAACTAAAACTTGATTTAGCTTTTCTTTTATATTTTTTCTACAAGATAGATATGTGGATTTGTAACTGGTGTTAATACAGGTTCATTAAAAGAACCGGTTATTGGATTATTTGTGTAATCAAGTAAATATTATGTAATTGGATCAGTTCTTTCAATTTTTGCAATTACAAATATTTCTGTTGACCAGTTGGGTTGATAACCTTTTGTAAAAATACCTTTAAATTTGTTTATACGATCATAATCTCCAACTTTATATTTTGCTTTACGAAGCACTTTTAACTTACCGTAGACAGGTTTTAATAGTAATTTTTCGTTTTTCTTTGTAACTTTTTTTGGTTGAAATTTAATTGTACGATGATATGTTGAGTTGTATTTTTCAATAAGTGAGGGTAAAATAGAAATCCATTTATAATTACCCTGAAAACTAAATTGTTTCCACATTGAATTTTTTAAAGTCCGGTTAAAACGTTCTACTATGGATGCTCTCATTTCTGACTATGAATGATAATGATTAATTTTTGTTCTTTCCATAAGTTTTCTAAATTCTTTACCCTGGTCAGATTGAATATTTTTTGGGTGAGTTCCAGCACGTTTAAAAATGTTTTGCATACCAAATAACACGTTATTAGCAATTTTAGTTTTAATTGACTCAGCATAAGCATACTTCGAAAAAGTGTCTATTACAGTTAATAAATATTTATTTCCTTTGTTATACTATGCATATGGAATCATTTCTACTAAATCAATTTGCCGTGTATCGTTTAAACTTTTTTGAATTAATTTTCTTCGACGAAAGTTTAGTCTAGCTGGTCTATGTATTTCTGTTACTATTGGTTCCCCTGACATTGACATTGACATCCCTTGGTACCATTTAATAAGATTTTTCAATTCTATTTTATAATTTTCTATAGAGCAACAGTTACATGTATCTGGCCCAGATGACGAGTTGTCGTAAGACCAAGGAGAAAGAGCAAAATGAGTTACGTATATTGATGTAAATTTTTCTGTTTTTTAAAAATTCTTTAACGTATTTATACATGTGAAAAATACGTTGCTTATGCTCATTTAATAACACAGAGGAATATAATTTTATAAACTCTTCCACTTTTTTCACCTCCATCTTTTAAAATGAAAATAAATTATAGATCTTTCACCTTAATTTTTTAAACTGAGAATAAGTTATAAAACACTTTTGCTGCTTATATATATATTTCAAGACGAAACTATTTTACCTCTTAATAATTTTTAAAACACGAACCGATAATGATATATTTTAATCATCCATTTACGATGATGGTAACGAGACCATCTGGATGTGGGAAAATAACATTTGTATGCAACTTGATCAAAAATATTACAAGATTGATGCATCCCAAAATTGAAAAAATAAAATGGTGTAACCCAGAAATTTCTGATGGTCCAAGAAATATAAATTTCCCTGACATAGATTTTTATACCGGCATTCCGGGAGAGCTTAGTGAAAATGAAAATAAACCTACGTTAATTGGTTTAGATGATTTAATGTTAGATTCAGCAAAAAAACAAGTATGTGAACTTTTTACTAAAGGTTCGCACAACCGTAATTATATTATTAAGGCAAAACATTTTTCATCAGGGGAAATTCTCACGAGATATTTCATTAAATTGTAAATATTTGGTACTTTTTAAAAACCCTCGAGATAAATCACAGATTTTTCCTCTAGCTAGACAACTATATCCGGAAAATATAAAAGGCTTCCTGGGGTTATATAATGAATCAAATTCAAGCCCACATGGTTATATTGTATTAGATTTAACACAAGACATTAACTATTTTTTTTCGAATTAGAACTAACATATTCTCAGAGGAATATTGCTTTTGTTTTTGTGCTTCCAAAGATTTAAACAATTGCTTAAGATATGAAACGGTTTAAGAAAAACCGACATATGTTACATGTACTAGAAAAATGCAGCAACAAGAATTTTCGTAAAAATATTCTAAAATATTGTGATGATGATATAAGAAAAACTATTGCTGAAATTGCAAATAATGTTTTAAACGGAAACAATAAAATATCACAATCACAAAAAACAAAACTAAAAAAACATAAAAAACAATGGAGACTCTTAGCGTGCCTACAAAGAGGTATAAAAGCTAAAGCAAAAATGTTAATTTAACATAGAAGATTTTTACCTACATTAATTAGTACTATATTATTTCGTGTAATAGGAAAACTTCTCAGTAAGACATAATGCAGCGAATGATTGTTATGTCACCAGAAATATTTTCAAAATTTAGCAAATTATTTCAAGATGATAGAAACTTGGATTTATTGGATCAAAAAATGAAAAAAGTTTTATATGATAAAAATTTAAAACCATTGCAAAAATGGTACTAATACCGTAAAAAACCTTCTCAAATATAGAATTAATAAAAGACACGCAAAAAGATTATTAGAAAAAGCTAATAATCTTTCATTTGATACAGGCACTCAAACAAAATTGTTTTCTAAACGAAATGCATTTACAGAAACTGAATTACTTAAATACAAAACAACATCAGCAGAGATCGATTTTGTACCATATGATCCTAAAAAGGAACATGATCCTAAAAAGGAACATTCAAATATGGATATCGATTTAACACATTACGATTTGGATGATGAAAATTCATTTAAAAAAATAGCTCAAACTGAAATGTTGAAAGATGAAAAATTAGTAGAAAGACCATCTCTAAGCTCTGATTATGGAATGTTTGAAACACCAAGTGGTGATGTAATTACCATTGCTGTACCATCTCCTGAAAAGAAGAAGACACTTAGATCGGCCGGTAGTACAATTTCCTCCACTATACTTTCACTGTTTCCTCAAACAATAAAACGAAAACTAAAAACATTCATCAAAAACTAAGAACTTTATCAACACCGGAATAGACAACATATAAATAGCACAACATTTTATGTTTTGGAAGAAGTTAACAAAGATGAATAGTCAAGATGACTTCTATGTAACATTGTTTAGTAATGATAATGTAAAACTATTTCCAGATAACACTTTAGCTTCATTCGAAAATAAATTCCTTATAACTTTGATTTAAGAAATGGAAATTGGAAAGTTGGTCTTTCAGAAATATATCTGAACGATTTCCTACAAACAGAAGAATTTAACAAAGAGAAATGTGCTTTTGTCAATATTGGGCAGTATAATGTTTATGTAAGAAACATTGAAAAACTTCTCGAAAAAATTAAGTAACCAAATCTATAGCTTACACATATTATTCATATGACGATTCGGAATTACATTTGGATTATTGGAAATTTTAATTTTTTGCCAAAGCTTATTAAAAATATAACTCCCATAGTTATATTCCCAGGTTTACTCGAAATCGAATTTTGAAAGAATGTTTTAATGAAGTTTTGACATATATCTCTACTCCTAAAAATTATGATGATATAATATTTAAAAAAGTGTCGGAATCTAACCGAGGTGATTTAATTCGAATATCGCAGACTTTTGATGAAGATTGTTTCTATATAAAAGTTAATCAAAGTTATAATGTAAAAACGTTATTAACTGAACTATTTCAACAGAAAAAAAAATATAAAAAATTTACCTGAATATCTGAAATAATTAACTGTACTATTCAAATTAGCTGTTGCTAATAAAAAAATTAATTGAATTAGTGGAATGGTGATGATTTATTCAGATATAGTTCAATCGTCTGTTTTTGGAAGTAGCAAAATGCGTGCATTGAGAGGTATATAGAAAATTGTAGAATACCTAGAAATATTGAATTTGAAAATTTTACATACCTATAGAAAAAAATTGTTCTGAACAATAGCGATTAAAATTTGCAACCAATACGGTGATGGAATAAATTTTGTTTCCAGTTACTATCCAACAAAAATTGTATTACACTTTAAAAACTATTGATTGCCCAAATACAAAATAAATACTACTACACAAATATGATATCCTATCAAACATGGAAAGAGCTTACGTGAGATACTATTCCTCTCAAGTAGGAGGAGGAATCAACGATATTGGAACTTTATTACAATTTTATCCAGCTATACAAATAGGTCGTGGTTTTGGAAATATATTCGGAAATTTAATCCGTTACTTAAAGCCAGTTTTTACATCAGGTTGGGACTTAATTACAGAATAGGCTGTAATCGCAAGTAAATATATTTTTAATGATATAGCACCTGGTGCAAACATAAAAGAAGCTGTAATGGATCAAAGCAAAGGCGGTATAAAAAATTTACAGAAATCAGTAGCTAACCAGCTGCATTCAATGTATGATGGAAGACGAAAAGCTATAAAAAGACAAAGAGCTATAAAAAGACGAGCAGTTTTTAAAAAGACACATTTGAAGTCGAAAAAGCAACAAAGAAATCAAAGTAATATCTAGCGTACATAACAACTTTACTAAATTATGGTACAGATTCCAGGCAAACACAGCTGGAAGCTTCTGGTTGGGAATTGGATAAGCCGAATGTCAATGATTTCAACAATTCTGGTTCTAAATCAAGACAAAAATTATACAACAATTCTGCAATAGTAGAATTAATGGGAAAATTACAATTTAGATTTCTTCAATACTTCCAAATTACTTTTAAATAATGTTGATATTCGCATTTCTTTAGCATTAGAGAAACAATATTTTTATATTTTCTTTGACGATAACGATGAAAGTTATTTAAAAATTTTCGAAGCTACATTATACATGAAACATTTAACAATTAATCCAGCACACAATAATGGAAAAGGCTATCGCGAAATATTTTTATACCAGAAGTGAAATCAAAACATTTAGAATTCCAGCTAACACTTCCAACATATCATTGGATAATTTATTCATAGGGCAAATACCAAAAGCTATTGTTTTTGTATGGTTAATAATGAAAATTTTAATGGTAAAAGATCGAAAAATCCATACCATTTCGATCATCAAAATCTCACACAATTTCAATTATATGTGAATGGAGTGCCTACACCAAACTCTGCAATTGAAACAAGTTTTACATCGAATAATCTTTGCAATTCTCGTGCATATTTAACATTGTTCAGTGGAACTGGCATACATCACTCTGATAGAGGACATCAAATTTCAAAAGAACTTTTTTCAAAAGGTTTGTAAAATGTCAGAATTTATTAAACCACGGAGTAGTAAAGATTGAACCAAGACTCAGCTCTCCATTAACTTCAACATTAACTTGTATTGTGTTTGCAGAATTCGATGCCAATATCGAAATTGATAAAAATCGTAACGTATACGTAAACATATAAAATGAAGTTTAATGGACTATTTCTATTCATTTGAAAATGGCATGTGCTCTAGTAGATTTATTATTCTGTACGGACGATAACAATACAATATTTGTAAAAAATATTGCTGTGGCTGGTATAAAAGAAAAATGTAAAACTATTTTGTAAAAGAATTAAATTATAAATTTCCTGTCAGAGATTTAAAAAGAACAGATATTGAGAATTACTCTTTTGGACATATCGATAATGAAAAAATAACTAATAGCTTAATAAATTTACGAGGAATACTCGACTAATTGATATTTCCCGCTTGGAAAAAAACTATAAATACAAAATTCTAAAATAGAATTAATCAGTTAAACCAAAACCAAAAATGGAGCATCCAACATAGTCAGAAGTATTTGAAACAGAAAAAGGTGAGCCAGCACAGAACCTTTTATTAAGCTATATTTATTATTTGGATAAAAAACAAACAATAAAAATTCAAATTGGATTTAATATTGAGAATTTTGTTGGAGTGGTATACATTTTATCACGATTTTAAAAACAATCAAGCAAAATTAAATTCAAAGGGATTTTTGCTAACATTTAATCATGCAGAGCGCACTAAAAAACTTACATTGCAGTTAGATGAGTATACTCGTTTTTGTCTTATGCTAGACTTTATACAAGCAGTGATGTCATATAACAATGGAGCTGAACTAAATTTACGAGAATATATATTCAAATATTTTGAGAGATGTATTGAAAAGAATAAACTAAGATTGGAACAAGAAGATTTCTACATTCCAATGAATTTACACATAGCTCAGTGTAACTATTCCAGATTATTTTATGAAATACCTATGTTTTTGTCAGAAAAATTATCTTGGTCAACAATAAATAAAACAAATATTTTTTAAAACCAATTATTTTCTTTTATTAAATACATATATAAATTCATATAATTTTTTACAGCACATCTTTGTAAATTTTCCGTAATGTGATGGTGAGGGCAGATCGTGGTGAAATTCCTTAGTTACAAATATTTTTTAAAACCAATTATTTTCTTTTATTAAATACATATATAAATTCATATAATTTTTTACAGTACATCTTTGTAAATTTTCCGTAATGGGATGGTGAGGGCAGATCGTGGTGAAATTCCTTAGTTTCTGAAGAGTTGGAATGTTCTTATCTAAATTGATAACTTATACTGAACTCGAAACAAATTTATCTAAAAATTCCTATTTCTGGTACCCCTTTACGTAAACGACATCGAATGAATTTAAATGTTCCTTTAAAATATTTTTAATTTCTAAATATTCCATAAATCCATCATCCCAGTCAAGATCATTTATTTGCATTTTATTGAATTTATTTTGCTGTTTAACATCGCTATTTAACTCTTTGAACGAATAAGGTGCTTTAAACATAAACAGCATCGGTATCAGTGACGCATCAGCTATCAAAGAAAATTCTTTTAAAAAATATTGCTTGTTATTTCCAACAATAAATTCTAGATCTGCTATTGCCCTGCTGCTCATTTTGTGCCTTACTATATTAAAATAACTTGGAAACCTCTAATTTATACCTAGTACGATTTAAAAAGAGAGGAAAAAAAGAGGGATCACCTGATCGGACGTCCGAGGACGCTTTAGCAGTGGCAAGGACCGATACCGGTCGCCAGAAAAAGGACCAACTTTTAAGGGGAACGGACATCAGGGACCGGATATCGCCCCTTCAGAAACAAGGGCTAATTTAAATGTATTAGCCTGAAAAATATTTGTTTCGAGAAATATAAAATACAAACAATTTTACAATTTAAAATTAAATTTTTTTTCTTTTATTAAATAGTAAGGTCTTTGTTTTTTTTTATTTCAACAGTTTTTTTGAGAATCGATACTCGTCATTGGTATTAACTCAAATAGAGCCATGTTTCATTTCGGTTCGTCTCTTCCCAAGAACTTAATATAGAAGCCTACTTTGTTTAATTCATTTAATTCAGAATCTGTTAACACTTTTTTGTTAAATCTGTCCGGGATGTAAAATGTTATTTTTTCATTATCAAACGGATTTGTATCTAAAAATTTAAACTTTATAACTTCATACATCTTGCCTATGGCTAGGACATCAATATTTTTAAAAAGTTTTTATTCATCCTTTTCCAATGCTATTAATTCATTAATGAAAACCTAGAATGTTGAAAATAATAAGGATAACAGAAATAATATTAATCGAAAAAATATCTTACTATTTTCAATTTATATTTTGATTTGATTTTGATTTTAAATTTATTCATTTTTCAAAGTAAAGTAAAGAACTATTTTGAATTTTCAGAGCATTATATACCTACTGTTTGAAAGCAAATACCCCCCTACTTTTTTTTAGAAATACAATGCCTAGTTTCTTTATTCTTAGGAATTTGTATTCTGATTAATTAAAAAACTGAATAAACTACGTAATTATTAGTTTATATCTAATAGAACTATGTCAATTATCATGTAATTTTTTAAATCAATACATGACATATATGTACATTGAATTATTATTTATAGCTACCAGGAACTAAACTTAATTTGTTCATAAATTCCTTTGTTGAAACAATAAATCTTTTCAACAACATACAAGTTGCGTTTTCAACATTGACTTCTATACGTGACACAGTTCAAACTTTTAAAATTTACATAATACAATGTTATAGGTACCTTATACATATTTTCCTGTGTGCTTTTTTAAAAAATTATAAATATAAGGACAAAAAATTTATTTTTAAATTCTTTATTATATAAAAACTTAATTATTTTCAATTGCATAATGACCCCATTATGACACCATCTGTTAAAATAAATTTTTTATCATCAAACGCGTTTAAAGCTAGTTTCCATTGGGTAATACTAACAACAGTATATTTTTGAGATTTTATTAAATTTTTGTTAACCATCTTATCGACAGAATTATTCAAACCATTTACAAAATCATCAAAACAAATTTTTCTTTTCACAACCGTTTTTTTTAACACCTTTAATTTTTTTCAATTTTGATTGCATACATTTTAGATCTTAATCCAACAAAATGAGACATTATTTGTTCATTCAACTCATCTTTCATTAGCCCTACAACTTTTTCATCAACTCTTAGTATACCCCAAATATTATTCAAAGGATAATAATAGTATCGATTTTACAATCTTCTTTTCTGGTAAATATTGAAAATAGAAATTTCATAAATTAAACTATCTGTATCTGTATATAATACAGTACAATCTTCGCCAAATTTTGGTTACATGATAATCGTAATGATATTCATATATTAGCGTTTTTGAAATTTCCAGAACACAGAAACCAACATAAATAGGCTTACAAAAGTATACTTCAGATTTAAATAATTCAATAGCTACTAAATTCTAATTAAAAACTGTACTATTTTTGAAAAAAGGAGAAGAAATTAATGAATTGTTGCCGTACCTTCCTTCCCAATTTGAAAATAGTTTTACATTACAATATTTTCTTACGTTTTCTATACATTTTCCAAAAATGGCATTATTCTTAAGTTTAAAACGTTCAGTATCAATTTTATTGGTAGCTTGTACTCTTAGTCTTGTGTTTAAGTCAATATAAGCTTTTAACCATACAAATTGATCAAATTCAAGAATCCTGTGAATTTTTTTTTAACTTTAGGCCATGTTTTAAAGACTTGTTTTAAATTTCTATAATGAATGACATATTTTTCTTTATCGTTAAGAGTTGCAAGTAGTTTTTTTTTGTTTTGAACCAGGCGGACATGTAGTTTCAGCGCAAAACGGTATATCGGCATCCAAATCGTGCAACTCTCTTGGATAATTTAAATCGACTTCAAAAATGTAACCTTTTGGTGAGTCGTTTTCTATTATCTATTGAAAAATCACATGGTTGAATCCATTTAAAATTCCCTGTTGGTAAAAATTGTGTCATTGCATTACCGTACTGATTATTAATATGTTTGTGCATTAAATATTTTTTTGGTTTATATGGATTATATCCAGCTAAATATTCATTATTTGCTTCAAAGTAGAGTTTGGAGTTAAACCCCTTTCAATAAACATAATCCTTTCCCTTTCAATAAACATAATCATATCTATATCTGTAAGCAATTCTAAATTTATTCCTGTTTCTAATAACTAAGCGTCCCAAGTATAACCAGGAAGAGTGTAGCAATGAGCAGGGTCTAACTTATGTGTTTCTATGGAATTTGTACGAAATTTTTCAAATGGATCTGCTGGTAGTAAAACGACCGTTTTGAAGTACAAATCTCAATACTCTCCTAACTTATTAATGTTTAAATCACACCATACTTTTTGTGCATGAAAATAGTCCTCATCGCTCATATTCTCTTTATTTAATTTATTATAAAAATTATATTTTTCAGGTAATTCTGTTTCTGAAAATCCCTCAAAGCTATTGAAATAGTCATAGGGATATACTCTTTTTCTTTTTAATAAGTCAATTTGATGTGACGTTAGATAAGAAAATTCGGACTCTAGAATTGGAAAATCGTTTGAAAGAGATGACAAATGATCTAAACTACTAGCCACAAATCTAAAAGAATCTATAAACCTAAATTTAATTTTGTTATCTTTAATTTTGTAAAGATTATATAATTTTCCTTATTTATTGGAAGTACATTTATGTTACCCTCACCAATTTTTGTATATCTTTAATCAAAAAATGTGCATCATATGAACTAAGGTTATGAAATATAGTGGGTATAGTAAATCGTATTTATAATTTAAATTATAACCTACAATTTTCTTTATGAAATTCCAGTTTTTCTGTATCATAAAAGTAATCTGTATCATAATCTATCATAAAAATAAATTTCATGTTCATCAGAATTATACTGTGATCTCAGAAGCCTTGAAAGATTTTTAATCCAAATATAATGTCGATTAATATGCTCATTATTTCCATTAGAGTCCTGTTCTTCCAACATCAACAACTTTACTTATCTAATTATAATAAATTCACTTATCTAGCTTATGTAAAATAAAATAAAATGTTAAGTATAAAATTAAATAAAAAGCAACAAAAAATAAAATTGTAATATTAACCTTTTTCCACGGATTTTGACAATTTTAATGGTACAACTTCCCATTTACTTTTGGGCGTTTCACGATGATAAAGAAATACATTAATGGTAATATTATTGTTTTTTTCAAATAATCTAATGTTTTTTAACTCCATAGGAAAGCTAATTCCATCGAGGTTCAAAACGTCTTTATAATTTGGATAGTTTGAAGTCCGTTCGGGATGATTGTTGGTAGGATATAATAGTGACACAACAACCCATGCAAAGCATGCCTCGTCATTATTTCTCACATTAATGCTAGCCCAATTACTTATAGGTATTTTAATGTAAGATGATCCAACAAATGGTGAAAATTTATTAATATTTACAGTTAAATTTATAGTAGCTGATAAAGCCCGCTGTTTTTTTCTTGAAATTCTTCTAATTTTCTTAACAGCGTTTCTTCTTTGGCTTCTATAATTATTACATCTATTTCATTTCCTTTATATACTGCAACATTTTTTGTACTTAAATGTTTTAATTCATTTTTTTCTTCCTCACCTTCATACATCTGCAATTCACCACAAAAAAACTGCATTTACTTTAATGCAGCTATGTTCTTCTGTTGTTTCAGTAAAATTCTCAATTTATCTCGTATTACACTTTTACATTCTTGAAAGAACATTTTCGGTTCAGAGTAATATACGTTAGTAATTACTCCTGATCGAATTCTGTTTTTAAAAGCTGTATGTGGTAGATCTTTCCACACCAAACGTTGACATGATGATGACGATGATGCTTCAGATTTACGACCGCTTCTAAGAGACTTGAAACCATTCATCATTCGAGCAAACGATTTCAGTTTGCTCAATGCTAAAGTTAAATGAAATTATGTCGCTGTTTTCTGGGCAGATGATAAGATTTTATCTAAATTTTTAATATCTGCTTCACAATTTTTAATGTTTTGCTCCACTTCGTTACACTGACTTATCATCTTGAATAAGATTTCTTGATGTTTTCTTACGAGATTCTGAGCAAAGCTTTCCATAGTTACTTGTTATGATCAATAATTTTTATCAGAAAGTATAAGATATTTAATATTTGAGTCGTTGCGGCTTACTATTTATTATATGACCCTATAATTATGTATTTATTAAGAAAATAAATTATTGAAAGCACATTCTATTAAAACAACATACTATTTAATAACAAACGGCTGTCTGTTCATAAATTTCACCCCATTTATATTATACACATAACTAACTTGAAGTAATAATAATTTCAAGTTTAACCACCTAATGCACATTAATGTTCAATAAAATGAATATTACTTTAAATAAAATGAATGAACAAAAATAATATAAGACTTAACATTCTTAACATAACTTTAACATTCCATACCATAAAAAAAGATTTTAAATAGCTTGAAATAATCAAGTTAATGTGCATTTAATTAAAATTTTTTTATTTTCATCGCAAAACTATAAACATTCACTACATTCACTACATACTATAGCATATTTTTGATAATTTCATAACACTACATCTTTCCAATATAATATGTATAGTCTATTCAAAATCTAAAATAGTTGATACATGCTCCCATTTACTTCGGCGGGGTCCGATTCGGTCCTTGCTATGGCCAAAGGGCCCCTTCTAAATCATACTACCAAAGCACTAATTCCATCAAATTTTTTTTTGATATTCAAACTTTCCATTTTGAGATCCTAAATCTCCGAACTTGACCCCTTAGGATCTTATTCCAATTCTCCAACCTGCCGAATTCCCAATTTTTCCTTTTCCAAATCTCTAAACTTGCTGAAGTTTCTACGCTTATAACATCGTACCAAAATCTTAAACCGTCTGCCATTAAAACATTTTATACCCACTTAATAATTTAATTTTTAAATTTCATAGCACATATTTGCACACTCTAATCCTAAATTCAAATCCATAATACCCTTCATTCAATAATAAACATAATGTATATTTGCGTATAATAACTTGTTTTTATTCTAATTATGAAATTTATTCTGCATTAACTAGTTAACCTTGAAAAATTTTATATGAGTTTATATTACACTTAATAACAACGCCGGCTTAATAATTGACATCAAAAGCTTTTTAATTGAATTTTTCCAAACTTCATAATTGCAATAATACTATTTTCAAGGTTAACCACTTAATGTAAATTATTGTAAATAAATTCACACATTACTTTAACATTCCAATAACGTCACTTCCTGTAGTCAACCATATCCATACTACATGGGCATGACGTCATTTCCTGGAGGAAAATTGGTATAGGTATACTACTTAAATGCCAGATTCTGAATTAGTAGGGTTGGATTAAAAATCAGGGACGGTTTTCGCTTTTTACAGAATGTGTATGTTTTTTACAGAATGTGTATGTGTAAGACATACTTATGATAGTTAGAAACCCACGTATGCATACATATATATATATATATATATTCGGAAAAGTACATATACATACTTACATAACACATATTTTCACATTGTAATCCTAAACTCAAATCCAGTACTATCCAGTAGGGTACAGTTAATCACCTATTCTCCTCCAAGTGGTGTACACGGGCAACGTTACCTGCCGTCCCCAAACTAGATGTTGTTTTTAGAGACAGATAATCGGCTTATTATAGGTGCACACTCAAGCCAAGGTTGTGGAAGTAAACCATGCCGAGGACTGAATGGTACCAAGTGTATAAAGATGGTATCGCTAACGGACTCCTTGGGGCACCAGGCGCCACCCCATTGCAAGTAGCCTTGTATGTACGGGAGCTCTGCTTGTTAAAGAAAGGGATCCAGAAGACAAGAAGAAATATAGCGAGATTGTGCGACTGTTGGATCACACAATTCCGAAAAAGATTCATCTAAGAGGAACAGGTCACAGGATGGGACCAGTCCTGGCGCAGAAAAAACTGAGGTGCCTAGGATGAATCTACATAGGAATTCGAAAACTGTAGCACATAAAAATTACAATGATATTGTAAAAGACAGTTTATGTGTTGCAGTTGTAAAGTTGTTCAAGGATCAAGCTTGAGGCGAAACTTTCCGAGATCGTCAATTAGTTCATCCTAGGAGGTGTAGGAGGACAACTCCCTTGCTTTGATTCATCCGACGTAGTCAGGGGCTACAGGGTAATCAGATATGAGAATCAGTTCTCCTGGATTTCTTTGGTAAAAGCATTGCTAAGATTGGCAATGTTTGGGAGGAAGCCAAAATTGGAATAATCCCAGCTAGCGAAAACCCTAGAAAACCTAGAGCCCGTATCCGGTTGCCTAGGATGGAGATAAGCGAGGAAAAGCTCCTCGAGTGTGTCCGCTTGCATAATGTGACGGTTCCAATGGGGAAGTGGTCGGTGATAACGAAGGAGAAATCGTCAGATGAACTGCTGAAAAACATTATATCGTTTTTCCTTCTTATCAGTGAGGAAAGTCTGGGTCCTCTGGAAAAGCTGGGAAACAAGCTGAGGTTTGGTATTCGGCATACCAAATTAAAAATATTCAAGCCAGGCAGTCCAGACATAGACGACCTGGACGAAGCAAGCGGTCTGCTGGGAGACTTTGCAATAGACAAGGAGTCTACAGCAGTTCGTTGTGAAGTAAGCAATGCGGGTGGTGCAGATTAACCTAAGGTACTCGAAGTGCGCCTAGGATAATCTGCTAGTTCTGCTAGGGGAGGAGGACTTAGATATAGCCCTCATTCAAGAGCCTTGGGCTAACGCCTCTAAGATCAGAGGGTTAAACACCTGTGATTATAATCTATACTACAAGAATGTAGATTTAGAAATAGGTAAGCCAAGAACTTCTATTCTAGTTAAAAAACATATAAGTGCACATCTCTGTTCCAATTTTAGTTATGAAGACTTGACAGTTGTAAAACTAGAGATGCGGAACAATGTGAGCATGTATATAAGTTCCGTGTACATGCCACATGACGAACCTGCTCCACCGTCTCGGTTCCAGCAGTTGGTAGTTGCCACAGGTGGTAAATTTATCGCGGGCTGTGATTCTAATGCACGGCGTACCCTATGGGGTAGCTCGGAAAAGAAATAAACGAGGTGAGTCATTATTTGATTTTATTTTAAATAGCAACCTAAATATATGCAATAGGGACAGTAACCCCACTTTCATATTTCCAAGCTCGGATAGTTTTCCAGGTTGGGCAGATGTGTTAGATATTACATGTATTAGTAATGACGAAACCCTAAATATAGAGAAATGGAGAGTATCCGACAAAAGGTCTTTTTCGGACCACAATTGGATTCTCTTCAATATCAGTATTAAGCCTGAAAATCCCAAACCCTATAGAAACCCCAAGGCTACCGACTGGAGGAAATTCAGAAAAGTAGCTAGAAAAAAACTTTTGGTAATAGCTAAGTCAGATATCGCAACTGAAAACGAGTTAGAAAAGAGAACTGACATGTTTACAAGGGCCATGGAGGTCTCATTTAAAGTGGCATGTCCTATTAAGCATAGCAAAAAGACATACCCGGTCTGGTGGAATGAGAACTTAAGTAACCTAAGAAAGGAGACTAGGGACGCCTACAATATCTGCTACAGAATAAATGTGCAACTCTATAAGGACCAACTTAGGGAATATAAGAGAGCAATCCGACTGGTTAAAAACCAATCATGCAACATTTTTTGTACTTAAATGTTTTAATTCATTTTTTTCTTCCTCACCTTCATACATCTGCAATTCACCACAAAAAAACTGCATTTACTTTAATGCAGCTATGTTCTTCTGTTGTTTCAGTAAAATTCTCAATTTATCTCGTATTACACTTTTACATTCTTGAAAGAACATTTTCGGTTCAGAGTAATATACGTTAGTAATTACTCCTGATCGAATTCTGTTTTTAAAAGCTGTATGTGGTAGATCTTTCCACACCAAACGTTGACATGATGATGACGATGATGCTTCAGATTTACGACCGCTTCTAAGAGACTTGAAACCATTCATCATTCGAGCAAACGATTTCAGTTTGCTCAATGCTAAAGTTAAATGAAATTATGTCGCTGTTTTCTGGGCAGATGATAAGATTTTATCTAAATTTTTAATATCTGCTTCACAATTTTTAATGTTTTGCTCCACTTCGTTACACTGACTTATCATCTTGAATAAGATTTCTTGATGTTTTCTTACGAGATTCTGAGCAAAGCTTTCCATAGTTACTTGTTATGATCAATAATTTTTATCAGA
Source organism: Poecilobothrus nobilitatus (assembly GCA_947095535.1). Lineage (NCBI taxonomy): Eukaryota > Metazoa > Arthropoda > Insecta > Diptera > Dolichopodidae > Poecilobothrus > Poecilobothrus nobilitatus. Next base: position 220,722,359 of record OX352772.1, read on the forward strand.
AAGTATAAGATATTTAATATTTGAGTCGTTGCGGCTTACTATTTATTATATGACCCTATAATTATGTATTTATTAAGAAAATAAATTATTGAAAGCACATTCTATTAAAACAACATACTATTTAATAACAAACGGCTGTCTGTTCATAAATTTCACCCCATTTATATTATACACATAACTAACTTGAAGTAATAATAATTTCAAGTTTAACCACCTAATGCACATTAATGTTCAATAAAATGAATATTACTTTAAATGAAATGAATGAACAAAAATAATATAAGAGTTTATTTACACATAATAAAAACGCCGGCTTAATAACACGTTAACAAACATCAAAGGAATTTTTTCAAGCTTCATAATTGCAATAATACAAATTCCAAGGTTAACCACTTAATGCAAATTATTATAAATAAATTCTCATATAACTTTAACATTCCATACCCTAAAAAAAGAATTTAAATAGCTTGAAATAATCAACAGCATTTAATTAACATTTTTTTTATTTTTATCGCAAAACCATAAACATTCACTACATACTATAGGACATTTTTTATAATTTCATAAAACTACATCTTTCCAATATAATATGTATAGCCTATTCACAATTTAGAATAGTTGATACATGCTTCCAATTACTTCAGCGGCGTCCGATTGGGTGCTTGCTATGGCCAAATGGTCCCTTCTATATCATACTACCAAAGCACTAATTCCACCAAATTTTTTTTTGATATTCAAACTTTCCATTTTAAGATCCTAAATCTCCGAACTTGACCCCTTATGATCTTATTCCAATTCTCCAACCTGCCGAATTCCCAATTTTTCCTTTTCCAAATCTCTAAGCTTGCTGAAGCTTCTACGCTTATAACATCGTACTAAAATCTTAAACCGTCTGCCCTTAAAACTTTTTATACCCACTTAATTATTTAATTTTTAAATTTCATAACACATATTTCCACACTCTAATCCTAAATTCAAATCCATAATACCCTTCATTCAATCATGAACATAATGTATATTTGCGTATAATAACTTGTTTTTATTCTAATTATGACATTTATTCTGCATTAACTAGTTAACCTTGAAAAATTTTATATGAGTTTATATTACACTTAATAACAACGCCGGCTTAATAATTGACATCAAAAGCTTTTTAATTGAATTTTTCCAAACTTCATAATTGCAATAATACTATTTTCAAGGTTAACCACTTAATGTAAATTATTGTAAGTAAATTCACACATTACTTTAATATTCCAATAACGTCACTTCCTGTAGTCAACCATATCCATACTACATGGGCATGACGTCATTTCCTGGAGGCAAATTGGTATAGCTATACTACTTACGTATCTAAATGCCAGATTCTGAATTAGTAGGGTTGGATTAAAAATCAGGGACGGTTTTCGCTTTTTACAGAATGTGTATGTTTTGTAACCTACCATGAGACATACTTATGATAATTAGAATCCCGCGTATGCATAGATATATAAATATATATATTCGGAAAAGTACATATACATACTTACATAAAACATATTTTCACACTGTAATCCTAAATTCAAATCCAGCAGGGTACAGTTAATCACCTATACTCCTCCAAGCAGTGTACCCGGGCAACGTTACCTGCCCTCCTCAAACTAGATGTTGTTTTTGGAGACATATAATCGGCTTATTATAGCTGTACACTCAAGCCAAAGTGTGAAAGTAAGCCATGCCGAGGGCTGAATGGTACCAAGTGTATAAAGATGGTATCGCTAACAGTCTCCTTGCGGCACCAGGCGCCACCCCATTGTAAGAAGCCTTGCATATGTACGGGAGCTCTGCATATATCGACCCTTCTTTCTCGCCAAACTCGTGGGAACAAAAATTAAAAAAAAAATTTAAAAAAAACCAACATCAACTCATCTTCTGAAGATGAGTTACTTGTCTCCAGTCAAGCAAAAGTTTTAGTACCTGTTGGTGGATGAAGCACCTGTCATAGTACTCCAAAGCCATCAACTTCAAATAGTAGTGGAAATACCAGTCATATTTCCACCACTAAAAAGAAGTCTAGTAGAAGCTCTGGATCGGCTTTGAAGAAACAGTACCAGAAAGCCAAGTTCATATTAGGAAAAATAGCCAAGAACGAAGCCAAAAGTCTTGTTAACGAAAGCGATCCAGAAGACAAGAAGAAATATAGCGAGATTGTGCGACTGTATGAATCGCACAATTCCGAAAAAGATTCATCTAAAAGAAATAGGTCACAGGATGGGACCAGTCCTGCAGCAGAAATACTAAGGTGCCTAGGATGAATCTACATAGCAGTTCGAAAACTGTAGCACATAAAAATTAAAATGATATTGTAAAAGACAGTTTATGTGTTGCAGTTGTAAACGAGAGAGCCAGTGACTGGAAAGTTTTCAATTATCTGTGGATCAAGCTTGAGGCGAAACTTTCCGAGATCGTCAATGAGTTCTTCCTAGCAGGTGCAAGAGGAGAACTCCCTTGCTTTGATTCATCCGTCGTATTCAGGTGCTACAGGGTAATCAGTTGCGAGGATCAGTTCTAATTGGATTTCTTTGGTAAAAGCATTGCTAAGATTGGCAATGCTTGGGAGGAAGCCAAAATTGGAATAATCCCAGCTAGCGAAATCCCTAGGAGACCTAGAGCCCGTATCTGGTCGCCTAGGATGGAGATAAGCGAGGAAAAGCTCCTCGAGTGTCTCCGCTTGCATAACCCAACGGTTCCAATGGGGAACTGGTCGGTGATAACGATGGAGAAATCGTCAGATGAACTGCTGAAAAACAGTATATCGTTTCTCCTTCTTATCAGTGAGGAAAGTCTGGGTCCTCTGAAAAAGCTGGGAAACAAGCTACGGCATACCAAACTAAAAATATTCAAGCCAGGCAGTCCAGACATAGACGACCTGGACGAAGCAAGCGGTCTGCTGGGAGACTTTGCAATAGAGAAGGAGGCTACAGCAGCTCGTTGTGAAGTAAGGAATGCAGGTGGTGCAGATTAACCTAAGGTACTCGAAGTGCGCCTCGGATAATCTGCTAGTTCTGCTAGGGGAGGAGGACTTAGATATAGCCCTCATTCAAGAGCCTTAGGTTAACGCCTCTAAGATCAGAGGGTTAAACACCTGTGATTATAATCTATACTACAAGAATGTAGATTTAGAAATAGGTAAGCCAAGAACTTCTATTCTAGTTAAAAAACATATAAGTGCACATCTCTGTTCCAATTTTAGTTATGAAAATTTGACAGTTTTCAAACTGGAGATGCGGAACAATGTGAGCATGTATATAAGTTCCGTGTACATGCCACATGACGAACCTGCTCCACCGTCTCGGTTCCAGCAGTTGGTAGTTGCCACAGGTGGTAAATTTATCACGGGCTGTGATTCTAATGCACGGCGTACCCTATGGGGTAGCTCGGCAAAGAAATAAACGAGGTGAGTCATTATTTGATTTTATTTTAAATAGCAACCTAAATATATGCAATAGGGGTAGTAACCCCACTTTCATATTTCCAAGCTCGGATAGTTTTCCAGGTTGGGTAGATATATTAAATATACATGTATTAGTAATGACGAAACCCTAAGTAAAGAGAAATGGAGAGTATCCGAGAAAAGGTCTTTTTCGGACCACAATTGGATCAATATCAATATTGAGCCTGAAAATCCCAAACCCTACAGAAACCCCAGGGTTACCGACTGGAAGAAATTCAGAAAAGTAGCTAGAAAAAAACTTTTGATAATAGCTAACTCAGATATCGCAACTGAAAACGAGTTAGAAAAGAAAACTGACATGTTTACAAGGGCCATGGAGGTCTCATTCAAAGTGCCATGTCCTTTTAAGCGTAGCAAAAAGACATACCCGGTCTGGTGGAATGAGAACTTAAGTAACCTAAGAAAGGAAACTACGGACGCCTACAATATCTGCTACAGAATAATTGGCAACTCTATAAGGACCGACTTAGGGAATATAAGAGAGCAATCCGACTAGCTAAAAACCAATCATGGAAGGATTATTGTGAATCAAGTGAAAGTTTTAGAGACTCAGCCACACTTAGCACAGTTTTATCTAGAGCACACTCCAATCCTTCCTTCTTGAGAACTACGGAAGGGAATTGGACTCAATCAGCCAAGGAAACTCTAGATCTTTTAGTGTCTACCTATTTTTCAGGGTACATTAAGGACGCTCATGTGATTAACCAAGCGGTTGACACTAGAGTCCGAAGTGGCCCTGACGAATGGGTTTACTCAGTTATAACGGAGGAAAAGGTAGCCTGGTAATTGATAACTTCGCTCCATACAAAGCCGCAGGTTTAGACGGTATTTTTCCAAAAATACTGCAAGAAATGAAGGGGCTTGTAGTTAATTACTAAGCTGTTCCGAAGCAGCCTCATTTTTGTTCATATTCCCCTGCAATGGAGGCGGGTGAATGTAATATTAGTACCAAAAGCTGGTAAAAGGAGTACGAAACCGCTAAAGATTTTAGAGCGATCAGTCTATAATCCTTTTTATTGAAAACCCTCGAAAGAACACTCGAGGTAGAGCTTAGAAGAGTACTAGAGAGTACTCCGCTATGTAAGTACCAACATGCCTATTGTAAGGGCAATTCAACAGAGACTGCACTGAGTGAACTAGTGCGGGACGTGAAACAATCGTTTCAGTATAAGGAATATTCATTAGCTACCTTTTTAGACATAGAAGGAGCCTGCAATAATGTACATGTAGCGACCATACAGAATTCACTGGAAGAACTAGGCAGAAACTATGGCAGAAACTGTCCTTAGTCAGTGGATTTTTAAAAGGTTGCAATCAAGAGAGATTCAATCGGAACTTGGTAACCATCAAATTACTAGAAGAGTAAGTCGAGGCACACCCCAAGTAGTATTATCACCACTACTGCGGCTTCTAGTAATGAATGGAATACTGAAAGAACTTCAAGATGAGGGAATCAAAGCCATTGTATACGCAGATGATCTAGCAGTATTAGTGTCTGGAAAGTTTCTTGACATAATTAGTGTAATTATGGAAAGAGCTTTAAGAATGATTAGTAGATGGGCCAATAGATGTGGCCTCTGCGTCAATCCGGACAAAACTGAGCTAATGCTATTCACAAACAGAACAAAGATACCGGAATTCACCAAGCCTAAACAGGATGGTGTATATATGAATTTAATCCCCAATGTCAAATATCTAGGAGTGGTACTTGACACGAAACTGAAGTGGAGACTTAATGATTGACCACAATATAAAATTTGGAAACTGACCAAATATAAAATTTGGATTGACCACCATATAAAATTTCGAAACTGAAGTGGAGACCCCGTTGACCACCATATAAAATTTCTAGCCTGTTGTAGTGCGGTCAGACTCAGAGAAAATGGACACTGGCGCACAAAACCTTATGGACATAGCAGTATTCTAAGCTCGACAGCTTGGGATCTGTCAGATTTGACAGACTACACTATTCCAAGTTTGGAAATTTTTAAGAATTTCAAAGCAAAGATTCTATCAAGAAGAGAATGGAGACAAGGAAACCCTTTGGGTTAAGTAGACATCACACTCTTCACTGTTGGGTCAAAAATGGACTGTGGTGTCGGTGCTCGTGTCTATTCAGAGAAACTCAAAATAGAATATACTTTCAGACTTCCCAATAAATCCAGTGTATTTCAAGCTGAATGGAAAGCATGCCAAATACTTAGGAACAATACTTCTCTGGGGGGAAGCATCGCCATTGTCACTGATAGCCAAGAATTCAGTTCATATCAAATAAAAAAATAAATAAAATAAAAAGTAAAGTGAACAGACTAAAACTATAAACTAAAATTATAGTAAGTGCATTTTTAAAAAGGCAAGCTTTACACTGCGTGCAGCAAGTAAGTAAGGACAAATCTTACTGAATTTGGTTGAAAAGGAGTTCGTACAGTGCAGTTAAACACAACAAGTGCGAGTTAGCAGCCGCCTATTCCGTCGATCCTAAAGACTGTGAGTGGCTCCGCAATGGGACTCCGTGTAGCCATTTTTATGTAAGTCAGTATTTATCTATTTTTATTTTTTTTTTTGGGTATAAAAATTAAAAGGTTAGAGAAAACCAATAAGAAAAAAAATATAATGAAAAGAAAATATAAAAAAATAATAAGAAAAAGAAATATTTTTGTTTTATGAGATACTGTGACTCAAGCCTACTCATTGTTACCTAAGGAGAGGCTGCCTTAGGCACAAGTTATCCATAAAACAAGCAAAAAAAAAGGAATTTAAATAAATATCTTTATATTAATATTTTTATAGAAATTATAGAAATTATTAAAAGGCAACTAATTTAATGAAGGTACCTAAGATAAAATTAAACTGATATCGGAAGTGAAATTTAAATTCAAAAAAAGTATCCACATCTATATGGAAAAAAGAATTTGGGTTTAACATAAAGATTTAATTCATTTTAAAGAAAAAATTTTATGAAAAAAATAAAAAATACAAAAAAGGAGAAAATTATATTCATAAACCTACAGGAAAATTTAAAAGAAAAAAATTAATAAAAAATATATATCGTATGAAAATTGAATGATCATTTATTTTAAATAAATTAAATTAATTAGTATTACGCAATATAGCACTATAATTTTTATGATTCATAAATCATTTTTGTTTAAAAAAAAAAAAAAAAAAAAATAAGTAAAAATTAAGAAACAATTATAAATAATTAATTTAAAGTATGCTACCCACTAGGCAAGAGGGGGAGTCATAAATTCAATATTGCTTTCGAAATCTGAAATTGAAATTGTAACAGATGTTCTAGATAAAGAAAGGCTATCATTTTCTAGCCCAGAGAAAGCTTTAGATTTCGCAAATTTAAAAAAAAATTCCAATGGCACTTGCTTGTTTTATATTATTGAAATACCGTTAACTAGTTTAGAAATATATGATAAATTATTATTAAAACCAATAAAAATAAATAATGTTGTAAATGAAATAAATTTTTCAAAAATTTTAACTAATAATAATGTAATCTTTGGTATAAAAAATAATTATTGTAAAACTATAAATTCAATATCTATTTGTAAAAAAGATAATCTTATAAGTTTGGAGGACTTCACTTGCATAGCGAATCTTCTAAAAAGTAGAAATTCAAATTGCAGTATTACCAATAATCAACACATACCAACAATTGAGGAAATAGATGAAGGCGTAATCTTACTAAATCAGTTTAACGGCACAATATTAATAAATCGTGAGCAGCACAATCTTACTGGTACTTACGTTATCAAGTTTGATAATGCAAATATCACAATTCTGAACAGAACTTTTGTATTAAAGGAAATTACAACATCCAAGATCTTACCAGCTATTTTACAACCAAAATCCGTGACAAACCAATTTCATGAGCATTTATCTTTGGAATTGTTAAAAGTAATTCATATAAATAATACTAAGCATATAAGTAAGTTACAAAAAGAAAAATACATCGATAATTTCATCAATTATAGCATGTCAACAATCACGATAGTGTTATTCTTAGGAGTAGTCTGTACTTTACTCCTTAAAAAAAAGGGCAAAATTATAATTAATAACGATCACTCGAATCCTATTGCAATTGAAAATTTAGAAATAAACAGAAAAAATAATGATGATGTGAAACCTGAGAATTCACCACCAGAACCAGTTACTAGATCCAAACCTGAAGTTCGAAGGAAGAAATTTTACGATACACCGTTTTTTCAATTAATTCATCAAATGTGGACATTTGAATTTGAAGAGAGAAGAGTTACCGATTTAGCACCAATCTCCAACACTACTGTTTAAATTAACTCCAAATTATGCTTATTTTCCTTATTCATTCATTCAACTTTGTACTACTTTCGATTTCATTCAACTTTGTTATTATTATCAACATAAATCATTCAACTTTGTATTATTAACGATTTTAGGAAATACTAAAATTTTAACCAGATTGCAGTTTTTATCTTTGTATTAAAATAAACAACGAATCAACAAAATATGCGATTGATATGTTCCGAACTTAAAAAGATTATCGATAAAATTCATTCTATTATTGATTTCCAATGTAATAAATAAGTATTGAAGTTTGGTGATCCTTTGTACTTGAATAGTTATGATTATATGGGATGGCATAGGGATGGAACAAATACGGATAACGGGGAGTTAAAGAGTAAACTTGAGAAGAATCTGTTGAGATTCTTCTTAAATTTGGGTATATTGTAAATACCAAAACCGCCAACCTTTAGGAATACAGTGGATGGTAATAAATTTCACATTTTTGCATTTCTAACGACAAATGAATTGCTATAACCAGTAGAGTACTACTTAGGTAGTTCTACATAGTAGCAATACGTTTTTGCTGCCTCTCGTGTGGTGGGTTGGAATAGTTTAAGAGGAGGAATATGTGATTTTCTGTTAACTGAGCAAGTGTCATTACCTAAAAAATATCTATAAAAGGGAGAAAGAGCTCCTATATTACGACGGATGTAAAGCGAGGCTATAGTATTACTCACTACGGGATGATTAATTAGACGATGGGGGGTTTTTGAACTCGATCGACAAAGTTTAACGAAAAGGATGAGGCGCCAGCCCAAATATGTGAGTTATATTCCATCCTATGTCGTATATATGCTTTATAGATTTTGGACAGGTCTCTTGAAGAGAAATACGATTTACACCTAAAGAGAAAAAGCATTTGGCAGCACATTTTGCTATATCAAAACTATGATCATTCCACATCATTTTTTGGTTTACCTGCATGCCCAAAAAGTTGAGGTTTTCCGATCGGTGCACGATTTCCCCGAGAACCACAGATTAGGATTATAATTCGTTTTTTTATGTTATCAGACAGCATTGGGTTTTGGAAGAATTAAACTCCAGTCTGTTTTCGGAGCCCCAACTAGCGACTTTAGTTAGATCATCGTTAACCGTATTGGTCATAATTGCGGGGGTTGTGGCATTTGACTTTCTTGAGAAAATATAAGATGCCACCACAATGCTGTCGTCGGCGAAAATGTGAATTGGGTTGAAAGTTAAAAATAGAAAATCCTCGATAAAAATCATAAAAAAGTAGGTGCAAGGACGGATTCTTGTGGAACGTCACCTTTTATTTGAAATGTGTCAGACGTGTAGCCGTCGATCAAAACACGAATACAACGATTCGAAAGATAGCCTTGAATCCATTTGTATAAAACTGGGCCAAGACCTAGAGCTTGATATTTGTTCAACAGAACGGCATGCCATACTCAATCAAAAGCTTTCGAAATATCGAGAGCAATAACAGTACATTCATCAGAGTAGTGAATTCTGCTGTTAAATTTACTCCTGATGTATGTCATAAAATCACCAGTTGATCAGTTTCTTCTAAAACCGTATCATGTAAGATACCCTTATCGCCTAAATATTTCTTGATCTTAGAGTTGATAATAGTTTCCATAACTTTGGCAATGATCGAAATAATAGCTATAGGTCTATAGTTTGAGTGTTCGCTTTTGTCACCTTTTTGGGAATTGGAGGAACACGGACACCCTTCCACTGACTGGGATAGATACCAGTCAAAAACGAAAGGTAAAAAAAGTTTCGCAGAGGTTTCGAAATGGAGAAGGTAGTATTTTTTAGAACCATGGCGTGGATTCCATCAGGGCCAGTACGCTTTTTACCATTCAGATTCATCAGAACTTTCACTACAGCTCGATCCAGTAAATCTTTCCAACTCTATAGGAGCGATCAACTTCAGGAATTATTGGTGAAAGTTGAGTTATAGGAAGAAGTGTGGAGTTTTCCGCAAAGAATCTTGCAAAGAAGTTAGCTTTACCAGTCAAATCTGATATGATAGAGTCATGATTATCAATCAAGTTACGAAATCAAGATTTACAAAAGTTCTGCTTACAATTTTTTGCAAATTTCCAAAAAGAACGATAGCAGTTGGGTTGGTGGAGAATTTTATACTTCAACCTCTAGTTATGTAGGAACTTTTGTTGAGTATTTTATTACAATCATTTCGAGCCACTTTATAACTTCTACGTGATGCATTAGCCTTGTAAAGTTTAAACTTTTATCCGAGGTTTTAGTCTTGTAAAGTTTAAACTTTTCCTCTTTATTTCTGATGGCCCTTTTACAAAAGTCATTAAACCATGACTCGGTATTTGATTTAACAGACTTATACGATCTAGTTATGAATAGTTTCTTACCTAGCTATTGAGTTTTACTAATGGCATCGGCAAAAGGATCAGTTTTTTGACAAAAGTACATAGACCAGTCGAAGCCTTTTAAAAAAATATTCAAGCCATCCCAGTTAGCACGGTTATAATGCCAGGCTAATCTTTTTGGGGTTATGTTCGGACTATCAGATATACTTCTTGAGAAACTGGTTTTAACAAGGCAATGGTCGGAGTTACCAAGCGGGAGTTAACACAAATTGTGCTGTTTCAGACTAACTTGCTTGGGGTGATCTGTGTTAAAGACAGAAAAATATTGTAGACTTTTCAATACGTAGTTTAATCCATATATAATTAAAAATATGGTTGGAGCTTTTTAAATTGTGAAGGGTGTTAAAAGTTACATCAGAACGAATATATAAAGCGATACCTCTGTGGATAACGAAATTCGAGGAAAAACAAAAGAATAGCCGTTAATATTAAAATTAATATGTGAACAATAGTTTAATATTATTTGTATTATTCATAATTTCTTTTATCTCCATTTTATTTTATAACAATTAATTAGTAGCACATTTCAAAAAACAGACACAAAAATGCATAATATTATATAATGATAAGATAGCAACACGGCTCATACTATATGTTTGAAAGAAACATCATTAAAATTATTTTTACGTAAAAACGAGGAAGAATACAGTTGCCTTTGTCAACTCTTTGATACCCGTACGAACCCGTTAGTACGTTCATAGTCTGCCACTCTGCTTTTAATATTAATTTTTTTCAGAATTTTAAAATAATTTAGGAGAATTTTATAGTTTCTAGAATTATGGTATGTACATACATATATTTAAACGATATGTTTATATAGTCATTCTTGAAAAGCAGATTCTAACCTTCAACTTAACGATTATCAATACAAAACTTAGCGGCAAATGTATGCAATAATAAGCGGGAAATCCATGTATATTAATTTTTTACACTAAACTAATTATACATCATTCAGTGACTAACTATGCATCAGTGACATATACGATAATATGTAAATAAACATGATATGTAAGTATGTAAGTTTTATTATTCTATTAAGTTGAAGTTTATAAAATAATACTTTAAATAAAACGAGGAAGAATACTGTTGCCTTTGTCAACTCTTAGATACCCGTACGACCCGTTAGTATGCCTATCACTCTGCTTATAATATTATTTTTTTAATTTTTTAGTATTTTAAAATAATTTGGGTGAAATTTTATAATTTCTAGAACTGTCGGTTGTACATATATTCAAATGATATATATGATAAAAATATATTCTATATGTTTATACATTCTTCAAAAGCAGATTCTAACCTTCCGAATAACGATTATCTATCTAACTTTTCCAAATATGCTACAGTACCATTTAATACTAAGCGGCAAATGTATAATGCCTAAGTTTAATAATTTATACTATACATATGTATAAATTATTTATCGTACGGTATAAAAAATGTGAAGAATTGACTTTTCTGGAATTTTGAGGAGCTGTAAGTCCGAAACCCTATATAATTAAAAAAACCCGTTAACATACGTAAAAACATATTATTGAACCCTTAATTTTCATGTCTTGCCGAGGAAAAATTTTTACAGGTGCCTAATTTACAGATGCCTGAAAATAGCAAATTTTAAATTTTTGAGGAGTAATAACTCTTAAAGAGGGGGTGCTACTAAAAAATTTTCTGAGGAAATTTACACTAATTCTAAAAGTTCTTTCTTGTCTCAAAATATCAGGTTCCTATCTCAAAACGTGCCGGAGCTATGAAAAAAGAAATATCATGCAAAATTTGGTTTTAACATAACGGTAAATTGAAATAGTAAATTACAAACTATTAAGTAAAATAGTAAATTACAAGCTACTAAGCATAATTTTGATATTGTCTTATGGAGATAACAAAAATTCCGGTCTTCTAGTGTTTTTAGATTGTAAAACTACTACACAGAACCTGATATATATAAATCTGAAAATAGGGGTTTTTTGAAATTTTGGAGGGTTGTAACTTAGGAACCCTATACAATTAAAAGAAACCATTAACACACGTACAAATATATTACTGGACCTTTAATTTTTTTGTCTTGCCGAAGAAAAATGTGTACAGGTGCCTAAGTTAAAGGTGTTTAAAATTGTAATTTAAAAAAATTGTACAATTTTGATACTAATTTATAAATTTAAAAAAAATACCTGTCGAATGACGTTTTCTGATTGAAGAAATTTTAAGTAGAACATGAGACATATGTATTTAAAAATAGGGCTTTTTAAAAGTTTGAGGAGCTGTAACTCCGTAACGGATGAGGCTACAAAAAAAAAGTTGTAAATTATAAAATTAATATTTTTATGTTATCTATCAGCAGTTAAAATTTCATGTCTCTATTTAAAAAAAAATCAACCAAAAAACTCAACCAAAAAAAATAGGGAACCTACAAATTATTGTAAGAATATTTTGTGTCAATTTCAAGACTTTAGCTTTCTTACTTTTTGAGTTATCTTGATGTCGGACGGACGGACAAAGCTTTATCGACTTAGAATTTGATTCTGATCCGATCCATACCTTTGAAGGTATATCTTGCTAGCTTATTTCGAGGTGTTACAAACGGAGGAGCAATTTTAATATACCCGATCCTTATCGTACGGGTATAAAAATGAATTTTTTTTGTTATTAAAATTTTAATGTTGAACCTTACGAATCTAGACTTAAACTAACTTTTACATTTTACAAATTTTATAATTGACATTCAATTTTAAATTTTCCAGAAAAATGATGTGTAACAAACGCATTCAGTTTAAAGTGTTGTGTTGGATGTGTTCTATTATAGAAAAAAAATAAAATATACATAGTTATAATGTATACAATATAGATATAATTTTTAATTAGAAATATTTTAATTTTTTAAAACTATGATACATTACAAAAGAAAAAAAAAGGAAAGGAAAAAATAATAAAAAAACAAAAAAAAATTATTTTTCATTCATTAATTTCTTCGAATTGATTTTTTTTTTTAATTAATTTTATTTGACATACATATATGTATAAATACAAACAAAATGTTTTTAATAGTTTTAAAATGTCATTTTATAAATTTAAATAAAGAAAGCCAAACAAATATTTTATTATAGGAAGCAGGAATATTTTATAATTTGTTTATGAATTGTAAATTGTAATGGGTAATCTTTAATTTGTTTCGAATTTTTTGTTTTGTTAAAAAGAAATTTTTTCTAAATTTTTTTTTTTTAATTTTATTATAATCTTCTATATATCCCATGAACTTCTATATATATGCCATGGCACTACTGTCTTTTTCAAGTGAGTCAAAAGTCCCAATTTTCTTTTTGAAATGATTTTTTTTTTTTCTCACCTTACCACTCCTATAAGGTGCATTGGGCATCCCCTAAGTCATTTATTTATTCATATTTGACTAAGTTTCAGTTTCTGGAATCATTAATTGCACTAAGCCGTTAATTGCTCGGCTGTAGCTATTGTACAAGACTATGAGACGTTTCTTTTATTTCTACGCCATCTATTATCTTATACAAGAATTATAATTTATTATTATTTTATTATTTAGCTATTAACAATATGATATTAAATTATAATTTATAGGACATACTTATATCATTATTTTTAATTTAATTATATTCTATTAATTATATATTATAAGAAAAATGTCTAATATTTTGTATTTATCTTTAAGACCCAGCCGGTGTTTAAATCCGACACCTTACGTATGAAAGGCCGGTGTCTTAACAACTACACCATTGGCTGAATAATGATAATAATTAATAATGTAATAATATCGTTTAGAGTAAACTTTCTAGACTAAACTTCAATATATGTCCCGGACAACTATAAAATCAGATACAGTTATTTTCCAAATTCCGGCCAGCCATCAGGATATATACATTTACATTTATGTATATATATCTATTTTGAAGAAATTTTATAGACGTTTGCGAAATCAGATTTGCCCTTTTTTCCAGAATAAGTATACATATATTTATGTCCGAAAATCTGAATTAGGAGGGAATTTGAAGTGATTCAAAAATACCAATGGAACTTTTGACACGTCACCATCAAAGTATAGTTATGGAAAATAGTTTTACTTTTTACTAAACCTAATGCATTTTTCACACAGCAAAAAAGTCTATTTTCTATTATCTATTAAGAATAGGTGCAATATATTTTTCTATTTTCCATATCCACTGTTCTAAAATAAAAAAAAAATAGCACTATATAGATGGTAATTTTATTACGGGTACCTACCCAAATAAATTTACTTGTGTGCAAGTATAATGTATTAGGTTTTGGGATAACTGAAATTGGAATTGTGTGTAAATATACGCGTAGTAGGTACCCAAATGAGTATTTTATTATTTTTAATTTCAATTTCAAGTCATTTTTTTTATTCTGCCTTTTTCGTGCATGATAATTTTTTATAACTATACACTTTTTACATTATGTTAATTTAGTTACAAAATATTTTTATAGTGTTTTTTCATTTCTTATTAGTATACATATTTAGTGTATCTGACTCTGACACGGTAGTGTGCAGGTACGATTCCGGGTGGAAACATAATATTTTTTTTGTAGGTATATAAATTATAAATATAACTTTTTTTTTTATTTACTGTATTATTTGGCAAAGTACAAATTATATATTATTCCGAAATTGCAAAAACAAATACCTATGTACCAGTGGCGGCTCGTGGAGTTTCAATCTTCTGATTCAAAACAAAAAAAAATTTAAATAAAATAAAAAAATTCTTTTAAGACTTATATTCTTCTTAGGTCTATTCTTCTTTCTTTAGTTCCAAAAATTTTTATTACATCTTCAAGAAAAGATTGTTTTATTACAAGTTCTTTTTTGTTCAACATTTTTATTTTCAATATAAATTAATGATAAACTAGATATTCTGTCTTTACACATTGAATTTCGAACATAAGTTTTTTATATTTTTTAAGTTAGAAAAAGATCCTTCTGCTGGTATAGTTTCTACTAATAATGCAGTGCTTCTTTTATACTATCCACCAAATCATTTTGTTTACAATATATTATAAAATCTTCAATGTTTTGAAATTTGCGGAAATCTTGTATTCTATAAACTAAAATTAAATCATTTCTTAAAAAACTAAAATCGAAAATTGAAAGAAAATGATCTATTAAAATAACTAATTGGAAATTTTTTTTCAAAATCTCAAAATTTTTAAAATCAAATAAACTTAAAAAGCTTAAATTAGTTAAAGAGTCAAAACGAAATATTAGTTCATACATCTGTTACATTTATCAATAATTATAGTATGATGAATATACATACAATAAGTATGAATATACATACAACGAAAAAAATGTGTATACATTAAATCTCATCATTACTCATTAATACTTGATATTACAGTATTACACATCAGTCATAAATCATGGATTCAATTTCATATATTGAATCTTCTAAGATTTATGATTTATGATTTATGAAATAAAATGAAAATGAAGTATGTATTAAGTATACATACTATAAAAATGTAATATGTATGACCAAAGTATGAATGTAAATGCTAAATAAAATGATAAGATAGTCTCTCACCTCTCAAGTCTCAAATCTTAATTCTCAAAACTCAACTCAACTATCAATCTCAAATCAATTCTCAATTTTTTGTTTCTTTATTCTCTCTTCGTCGATATTTTTCTTTGCTTTTTTTATTTTATTTTTTTTATAAAACATAATGAATACAAATGCATACCTATTATTTTGCTTAGATCAAAACATAAAATTGAATCTTTGTTGAATGTTTAAAAATCTTAAAAATACCTAAGCAAAAAAAAAATTTCGTATTCGCAGAAGAGAAAATAAAAATAAAATTTTGTTTAGATCATATTTTCATAGATTCAAATGACTAAATTGAATACATGACATGATATTACATTACAATACATACATTAACATAAAATACATACATGAAACTTAACACGAATAATATAATATTATATTAAATATTTATTAATATATGTATGCAAATGACAAAAATAAAAATATAGAAGAATTATGTAATATTGTGGATTAAATTCCTTCTATTGAATCTATGATAAAATTGATATTGGCAATTGGCATTTGGAACCAAAATATGTGCTCTCTTTTGTTGTAATCAATAAAATATAAAGTATACATACATAATATATGTAAAGCATTTTTAAATTTTTTTTAACTTTCAGATTTTAAATAAAGTTAAAATTTTGACGACTGATTCAATGAATCAGTTGAATCTTAGGAGAAGCCGCCACTACTATGTACATAATAATATGTACAAAATAAAATCTATCATAATTAACTCCGTCATTCTATGTTATTAATATTTTACAAAGAAAAATAAGAAAAAGAAATTTATTAAACTGTCAAGTGCTTTCGATTTCTATTATTGCACTTGAAAAGGAAATTGTGAAGAATTTAATTTTAAATGAAAAATTGGTCTTGCGTTATTTGTAATTCGATCTCTTATTTTTAATTCAATGAGTTAATTTTATTTTATTGTAGTTGAAAAAGAAATTTTGTTTGAATTTAATTTTAAATAAAAAATTTGGTTTTGCTTGTTTGTTATTTGATCCATTCTCATTTAATGACCTAATTTTAGTTTATTGTACTTTTAAACGATATATTGCATTTTACTTAATAGCGGTCAACGGAATAAAAGAAAAGAAGAATAATCAAAAAATTTTATAATATCAAGTATGTTGAAATACTTGTAATTGATTAATATGAAATTAAGAGAAGGAATTATGAAAATTAATTTATTGATTAGACCTCCTAAAAATTACATATTGGTTTGTTGGATATATGACACCCTCATCCTAAGGATTTTTGTATTCCTGGACAATTTCTTTTGTTTTAATATTGGTTATATTATTGATTATTTTTCATTTTCCTATTTTACTATGTAATTAATTTCAACAATTTCTCTATTGTTTTGTTTCAATTTCTCTATTGTTTTCTCTATTTAATTTTATTTGTTGGTTATGATTCATTATTAGATTATGGGTATTTTGTTCAAGGGTTTTTAGACATTCTTCAATTTCAACTTTATAATCTTCGTCCATTGTGGCAAATATCCATTTTAAAAATAATTAGCTAATGCCACCAATATTAGCTAATGCTCTTTTATGTCTATAGGGAATTAATGTCTTGAAGATATGTTCTAATTTGTTAATTTTACCTATTAACGTTTTTAAAATAATTTCGTCTTCTGGAATTTTAAATGAATTTCTTATATTATCTTTTATCATATTTATTGTATAATCAATTTCGTCTAATTCAAGAACGTGAAGGATTTTAGTATAGATATAAATAATTGGAGTTTTCTGTTGTTGGATTAAAGAATACCCGGATTCAGTTTCTAATTTTTCTATATTAATTATTGCTTCAGCTCTATTCAGAATTATAATAAGTATAAAAATCTGAATAAGGATTTTAATGGCAGTTGTTATTTGTTGAGTTACCTGAAATGAATTTATATTTTCTTTTAACTTTTGTTGGGTGTTGTTTATCTAAGCTGTTCTTTATACCGTACGATTGCAGGGTTTTGTATTAGTATCTCGCTGTCATTAGGTATTTCTAAAGTTTTTCTAATTTTGTTTAATTTGGAAATAATTTTCTCTTTTTTATGTAATAAATAATCTGTCTTTGATTTGCTGTAAACTTAAAACTTTATTCTTAGTAAAGTCAATGGGCCTAACTTCAGTTACATAATGTAGTGTATTATTATATGTTTCAACAGCTTTTAATATACAACTTTCAGTATTAAGGTTGGGATCGGTTAATGTTAAAATCCTAATATGTTCTGTGATTGTTCCGTGGGCTCTTTCTATACCAGAATTACCTGTATGACTTCTAGGAGAAACAAAGTGTAATTCTATATTTTCTATTCTACAAAAGTCCTTCAGATTTAAACTATTGAATTCATTGTCAAATACAAATGTTTTTGGTTTACCAAACAGGGAGTTTCGTAATCTTAAAGCTTGAATTATGGTAATGCTATTTATATCATTTAGTTTAATTATTGATAAGTGTTTTGTAAATTTATCTATTGTTGTTAAAAATACTTCTTTTTTTGTAATAGGTGTCGCCATGAACTATTTCATTCGGTACAAAAGATGTTGCAGATATATTAAAATTATATTGATTAGGTATCCGATTATACTTTGCTAAATTACCAATATCGAAATTATTTATATATTTGTAAATAAGGTCTTTCATTTTTGGAAAATAGTATTTATCTTTCATTTCATTAAAATTTTCTAAAATACCTCTATGATTTGTTTTTTCATGAGTTTCTTTTATTATATTTAGTAAGTCGGTTTCGCATTCGATTTCTTGGGCTAATTTACTACATCTAATAAACTACATCTAATAATTCTATTAGTTTTCTTTGTAATATTGCAAATTTATTATCGTTTAATTCTGAATAAATCGCAGTATACCTTTTTTGATGAGCCTTCGTAATACGTCATTTAAATAATTTTGAATTTTTAAATCATTTTCAGATATAAACATTTTTTTATATTTGTTATATCTAGTAATAAATTCACCTGGTTTAGTTACTACTAGGTGAGTTTGATTAAAATATTTGTTTACTATATTTTCTACAATTGTAATGTGGTCACCAAATTTTCGATACCATTATGAATTGTAGCCAAATCACTCTCAATGTTAGAGGAAGCCTCATCTAATTGAAAAATGTTTTTTATTTCTTTGTTTTCAATATTGATTCTGCTAAGGAAATTGACCACAGCCCCAATAGCAAAGTCACTTGTATCAGTAGTTCAGGTAAATATTTGATTAAAATTTGAATATCTTAATATTGGATCACTAATAATGATTTCTTTAAGTTTCTCGAATGCTTGAATATATTTAATGGTTGGGCAATTTTAGCGTAGTATTTAATAAACTTACGATAATACCCGGTAATACTTAAAAAGCTTTTAATAGATTTTCGAGAATTTGGTGGTTTTAGTTTTTTCATCAATTCAATTTTTTTTTGGTTTGGTTTAATTCCTTTAACTTTAAGTAAATTTCCTAAATATTCTGATTCTTTAGAAAAAAGTAAACATTTATCTAATTGTATTTTTAAATTAACTTTTCTTAATTTTTCAAATATGTTTCTACTTGCATTTTCATTTTCTTGTAGTGACGTACTGAAAATGAGTATATCGTCTAGATATACAACACATATAATATGATTTATAAAGTCATGTAAAACATGATTTATCATTCGTTGGAATGTTGCAGCAGCATTCTTCAACCCGAATGGCATCCTGACAAACTTATAGTGACCTTATGGGGTCGAAAAGGCTGTTTTCGGTTTATCTTTTTCGCCTACAAGGATTTGATGAAATCCTTTAGCTAGATCAATAATTGAAAAATTTTGAGCTTTACCTAGTTTACCAAAGAGAGATTCAACATTCGGAATAGGAAATTTATCTTTAATTATAATCTCATTCAATTTCCTATAATCTACCACTATTCTCCATTTTTGCTTTCCTGATTGATCTAATTTCTTGGGAACTACCCAGATAGGTTAATTAGAAGAAGAATCACTATTACGAATTACTATGTTTTACTATCCCCTGAGATAGCATTTCGGAAATTTGTTTTTCCACTTCATGTTCATGAATCTTAGGAAATCTGTAAATTTTTGAATAGATAGGTTGGCATTGTTTTTTTGATAATTTGATGTTTAAAATAATTAATATTGGTTAAGGTCTGACCCTCTTGATAAAAGAGATCTTTATTTTATATTATAATATTTTATTTTTTATTATTTTATTTTCTTCGTTATTAAGATGATTCGTTTTTATAAAATCAAAGATTTTTGTTTTAAGATCTAACGAATACCATCAGTGTCATTATAAGGGCAAGCATTTTTAGATTTTGTTATTTTTCTTATTATTTCGATCGTTTCCTTTTCAAAGTCTATTTTTGCTCCTACAGCTTTCAATTCGTTTTGTCCTGTAATCGCGTCAAATTTTTTATTATTTAGTTTTAATACTTTCCAAAGGTTTTGTGCTGACTGATTAAATTCTATTGGAACGTCAATAATTAATGTATGAAATATTTTACTAGCACCGAATAATGTGAGAATTTTTAAAGGATTTTTCAATTTTTCTTTTTTTTTTCGGGAAATAAGGTTTCATTGATAACTAATGTTGTAGCCCCAGTATCAATTAAACAATCTACTTTTGTATTATTAATTGTAAATTGGACTATTGGTAAATTGGTTTCCGAGGCACTGAATTAAAATTTTCTTTAGTATGCTCATTGTGGTTATATAAAGCAACATTGTTAATATTAACATCATAGGTATCTATTGGCTCTGTAGGTTGATTATAGTTATTACTTTGATTTGTAAAATTTCCGCTATAATTACGACGGAATCTACTTTTCCCTGAATTATTAGGATTAATTGGACGATTAAAATTTGAATTAGAATTATATCTGTTAAAATGATTATTGGCATTATTATTATAATTATTATTAAGGCTTGGAAAATTATTATAGCGATAGTGATTGGAATTATTATTATGACTTGGAAAATTATTAAAGCGATAGTGATTGGAATTGTTATTATAATTTTTATTTAAAAAATTTTGAGAGCGATTGTTATTTAAATTGTTATTATAGTTATTGTTCAAATTAAAGTTTCTAAAGGTAGTATTAGAACGATTATTATTGTTTTTATTTCTATCAATACGCGAAAAATTTTGATTCTTATTAAAATTATAATTATTATTGTTGGGACAAATACCAGTTTGCAAAAGCACATGGTAAGCTTCTTCTTAATTATCAATATTTTTAAGCCTTAAAAACATACTATCGGATCTAGGGAGTTTATTGAGAAATTTCTCTAAAATACTTTTTTTATTATTGGATGGTTTAAAATCAATAGGGAAATTTCGATCAAGTTTGTATTTTAAATTAAAGCTTATCTAGTATTGCTATTAATTAATAATAAAATCGACTTACATTTACAAATTTTTAATAGATTTTTAATGTTGCTCCATGTCGCGTTTTCCAATCTTCGTATACTAACTGCGGCTGCTTCTTGTATTTTTTATAATATTATGCTGACAAGATAAGATTTTAATCCTGGATCTGGTGTTAAACCCATGATATTATCAGCTTCTTTAAAAAATGATGTTAACTCAAACGTTCCATCTTCTCTAAATACTGGAATAGATCTAGCTTCGGATATTAAATCATTTGTTGAGGTTGAATTGATTGTTAATGCCATTTCTGATGTTTCGTTTGTTAACATAACATAAAAAAACATAAACAACACATTTCATATTTACATTACACTATTACAGTAGTATGGTACCTACGATAGTCGGTAGTAGTAACAAAACGTACACAACAGAATAACTAAAAAAAAACACAAAATTATAAGACACTCTAGGGGCCCCTGTTAATGTGCAGTCAAATTCTATGTTGAATCCCAATTCAAATAATAGAGAGTTGCAGTTTTGAAAAATAGAATTTATGGAAAAAGTACATTCCGTACAATCTTAACCATATACAATCTTAATCAAGGATTGTACGCCAAATATACGGTCTTTTCAGATTTTAAATTTTTTACATTAGGGCAAGATAAAACGAACAGCGGCAATATTGTTACAGACAACGTGGCTTATAAAATAAAAGTAGATAGGTAGGCACTTGCGCCAGAAAAGTCAGTAGGTCAAAGTCACCCGGAAGTAGGTCAAACCGTAATTAGGTCAGATAGCAAGTAGGTTAATGTCACAAAAATAGGTCAGACAGGCGGCCGAAGTCTAGTTGTTTATAAAGATTGTATACTTGTTTTAAGTAATAGGTAAACATGGAAATAGTAAGAAAAATTGCTTTTTATTTTTGCTTGCAATTTTGAGATGTTTTTGCTTGCATTTTTGATATGTTTGCATTTATTTCTTGTTTTTTTTTTCTTTCGTTTTTTTTTTTTTTTATGACAAGTATTTAAAGAAGAGGAAGGAAAAACCATTAATTAATTGTTATGTAAGAATGTTGAAAAAACAATGAATAAAAAAAAAAAAAAAAAAAAAACAGGAAATCAAAAAAATATCTAACGTGGTACATGTATACTTGGCTTAAGTAATAGGCGCATATGAAAATAATAAGAAAAAATCCTTTATAAAATTTAAAGAGAAAAATGAAAACAGAACAAAATAAGTGTAACTACATTTCTTTAAAATTTTGAAAAATTAAAAGAAAAAGTGAAAACTGGTTATTTAAATCTTACATAAAGATTCAACCTTGACAAAATTGATGCAATTTTGAAAAGAATTTATTTCTTGTTGTTTTCTTTTTTTTTCTATGAAGTATTTAAAGAAGAGGAAAGAAAACATTGTTAGTATCACCGTATAAGATGTTATTATTATGTAAGAATGTTTGAAAACAAGAAAAAAGAATAAAAAGCGATTCAAAATAAGTTAACTGCTTTTGGTAGTTATAGTGCTACATAGTAGTGTAAAAATAAAAAAAATAAAACAGATTTGTTTATGTATTTGAAATAATTTTTCAAATAACAAGCAAGACATTATGTATAAATTGTGTAAAAAGTTAAAAAATGGTTAATAGAGGGATATTCTAAGATTGGAAACGTTCGCGGTCGGTTGTTTATAAATAAAAAATCGAAAATAAAAAAATAAAAAATGAATACAGAAAAATTCATGATAAAATCTATAAAATCAGTGAATGTAAAACGATTCAACATTTTTGGAAAAAAAATTGGAGTTTATAATAAATCCAGTACCAGACAACAAAGATCCAATAGATTATGGATTAAAACCGGTATTGAAGAATTATTCAGCAATTTAATGTTGACTCTAGTGCCAAAATTGGTGTCACTTTTGGATGCCAAAGTTTTCATGAACGTGGTCCAGCCTGGATCAATTTTAAAGAAGCAAAAGACCTTGAAATTTTGAAAATTTGGGAAGTTATTTAAAAAAATTTCCAAAGCAACTCCTGTATAAAAGATACATTCTGTATAAATGTTATATATGTACGACTTCCAGCGGGAAGAGGTAGAGGCAAAAGATACAATAATTTTGAAGAAGAATGTATATGTATATTATCTAATGTTGAAAGATGCAATTTCTGTGGACTTCGACAACGTGTGTTGAAACAAAATCCAATACAAATGTTTTTAGAATATATACTCGACCAAAGAAAAATATTTGATAAAGTTGTAGTTATTGCACATAATGGACAAGCATTTGATAATCAGTTTTTATCAAACTATATCTTAGAAAAAAACATCATCAAACCTAAACTAATTATGAGGGGAACAAAGATAATTTTAATGCTGTTAGATAAATTCATTAAACTATTTTCCAATGCCGTTATCTAGTTTATCGAAAGCGTTTGATTTAGACATAAATTTGAAAAAAGGATATTTTCCTCATATGTTTAATCGTAAAAACAATATAAAATACAATGGAAAGTTACCCGATCGTAAATATTACTGTTATAATTCAATGAGTGCATCGGAAAGAAAACAATTTTTTGAATGGTATGAAGAAAATAAAAACAAGTCCTTTAACCTCCAAAATGAACTCGTAGAATATTGTATGATTGACGTAAAAATTTTGACAGCAGCATATATTAAATTCAGACAATTATTTTTGGAAGAATATAAGTTTGGGCCATTTTTAGAGGCCACTACAATTGCTTCAGCGTGTAATTTGGTTTTTAGAAGGAGTTTTCTAAAACCATATACAATTGGAGTTATACCTAAGGATATCGCTTATCAAAAAACCAGTTAATCATTGCCATAAAATGGTTAATGTGAGAAGAAAAACAAAGAAAACTAAAAATTCAGCATAGTGGTAATGGAAAAGAAAAAGTTATTTTTGTTCTTCGTGTTGACGGATATTGTACAGACACAAAACAAATATTTGAGTTTTATGGCTGTTATGACCATGGCCATCTAAAATGTTTCAAAAATAATAATGATAAAAAATATGAAACACATTATGAGGCTACATTATCCAAAGCTAATAAATGACGCTCTTTAGATTATCAAGTAATTGAAAAGTGGGAGTGTGAATTTCGAAACGAAATGAGATCAAAAGAATACGAGCATTTTTTTCAAAATTGCAGAACGAAAGTTTGATACCACTAAAACCACGTGACGCGTTTTATGGTGGTAGAACAGGAAACACAAGAACATAATGTATATAGATATATGTTCACTATATCCATGGGTGTGTAAATACGAAAAATTTCCAGTGGGTCATCCAAAAGTTCATGTTGGACAAATTGAGTGCAATAAATTAAATTTAAATGATACTGAAGGATTAATAAAGGCATTGATACTTCCTCCAGAAAACCTCCATCACCCGGTTTTGCCTATAAATCAAAATAATAAGCTAATGACTGCTCTCATGACAGTCGTAGTAGGTCAATTTTAGGAACATGCGTTATAGATGAAGTAAAAGAAGCAGTTAAACAGGGATACAAAATTGTTAAATTATACGAGGTATGGGAGTATACTGTTAAACAATTTAATCCCCTCACATTACAACAAGGAATTTTCAATGAAATGATGAACAAGTTCCTTAAAATTAAACAAGAAGCTTCTGGCTGGCCTAGCTTTTGTAGAACACCAAAGGAAAAGTGTAAATATTTAGAAAAATTTTCCAAAGTAGAAGGCATAAATTTACAGTTTAACGAAATAGAAAAAAATGCTGGACTTAGATCATTACCTAAATTAATGTTAGGTAACTCTTTCTGGGGTAAATTTGGGCAGAGAGAAAATCAATCAAAAACTGAAATTATAAATGAGCCTTATGAATTATTTACTCTTTTTACTGATCCTTCCAAGAGTGTAAATCAAATAACTTCAATAAACGAAAAAACAGTTTTGGTAAATTGGGAATATAAAGAAGAAACACCTGAAACAATATTAACAATTAACGTTTGTATAGCTGCTTACACTACCACACAAGCTCGTTTAAAATTGTATTCTTATTTAAACAATTTAAAAGAACGAGTTTTGTATTACGATACTGAATCAATAATATATGTAGCACGTGAAGGAGAACAGGAGTTTTCATAGGAGATATGACAGATGAGCTTGAAGAATATGGGAATAGGAAGTTACATTACAGAATTTGTCAGTGGGGGTGCAAAGAACTATGCATACAAAATAAATAGTACCAACTCCAAATGTGGAAAAACTGTTTGCAAAGTCAAAGGTATTCGTTTAAATTATAACGCTCCACAAAAAATAAATTTTGGCTCTATGAAAAAATTAGTTAAAAAATTAAACAATTTTCAAGAAATAAATATAACATTTTCTAGTATTCGTCGAACATACGATCACAGAGTCATCACTGCTTCTGAAAGAAAGACATATCGAATAAATTCCAGAAAACGAGTTTTTGCAGATGATTATACTTCAGTTCCTTATGGCTTCAAAAAGAAAAAAATTTAAAAATTATTGTTAATATATTGTAAAAAATTTGTGTTTTAATCTATTAAATTACAGTATTAAAAAAAATCTTTTACTTTTACCGTTTTTAATTTAGAGAATATAGTCGAAAATTTATTTACATATTTACATAATATAAAAAAATTTAAATTTATTTACATAATATATATATATATATATCATGCAATATATATCTATTTTATTCAAATTCACAGTTGCAGTTTAACTTTCAAATAGTATCTGAAATTCATCGTAGATTTCGAAGACGAAAAATATCTCAAAGAGGGTTAAATGATACATGGGAAATTGATCTTGTATATATGTCGGCCTTTCAAAAAGTGAATGATGGATACAAGTTCCTCTTAACTGTTATCGATATATTTTCGAAATATACATATGCCGAAAAAGTTAAATCAAAGTTAGCAGACGACGTAGTTAAAAGTATAGAAAAAATTTTTAAAAGGGAGGGGAAGTCTCCAAAAAATATTCATTTTGACCAGGGAAAAAAATTTTCCAACGAAAAATTCCAAAATTTGATGAAAAGCTATAAAATAAATCACTATCATACTTATTCAGAAATGAAGGCTAGTGTTTGTGAAAGGTTTAACAGAACATTAAAATCAATTGTGTGGAAACAGTTTAGTTTAAAAAGAAATTTTAAATTGATAGAACTTTTACCAAAACTAATTGAAAAATATAATAAGACAAAACACAGTACAATTAAGTTAAAACCAAACCAAGTTACATCACAAAATGAAAAACAAATTCTTCGTTCAATTTACAATTACCTTATAATATTTAATAAGAGAAAATTTAATGTTGGTGATTTTGTTAGAATTGCAAGGTCTAAAGGTACTTTTCAAAAAGGTTTTTAACTAGTTTTTTTAAGAATTTTGATAATACAATTATTTAGAAGAAAAATTTAGTATACATAAAGTGGGATCGTTTTTAAGATATATCAGTTCAAAGAAAGAGCTCAACATAATAATACAACAAGAAAGCAAAATGGAAAACACAGAAAAAATGAAATGGAAATGGAAAAACGCTCAACAAATAGAGCCAACACAGGAGTTGGCTTAAATTAATAGAAAAAGAATAAGAAGTCAACAAGAATCGCAGACACATCAACAACAACATCATCACCATCATCATCAACAACAACCACAACCACAACAGCAGCAACAGCAAGAAATCATTCTTCTTCAAGAAGAAGAACCACCAGATAAAA
Source organism: Poecilobothrus nobilitatus (assembly GCA_947095535.1). Lineage (NCBI taxonomy): Eukaryota > Metazoa > Arthropoda > Insecta > Diptera > Dolichopodidae > Poecilobothrus > Poecilobothrus nobilitatus. Next base: position 220,749,240 of record OX352772.1, read on the forward strand.
AAAGCTTCAAAGAAACTTTTAATAAGAAAAATATGGAAACTAGAAAGAGTTTCTTAAAAACAAAAGATATGGAGGAAAAAGATTTTTGAACCGGAATAAAAATCTCTATTTGCAGCCTTGTAACATTTTTTTCTGTACAGATCTATATGTATTTCTTTTACTATTTGAAGTTTTGATATCATTTATACACCATCTAACTAGATTTAAAAATCCAATTTTCCATTTCTTTATTTATATACTCTGAAAACTTAAAGTTTGACTGGGTGCTACAGTATATAACGCAGTTCAATTTTATTGGCAAATCATTTTCAATTCAATTTTGGTAAGATATTTAACTAAAATGGCAATAACCATTCTTAACCCATATTGTAAACATAATTTTGTATTCTTTATTGATTGTTTCGAGTACCTTTCATAAAATTGCTGATAAAATTTACAACAATCACGATATTTTAAAATAGCTGGCTTTTTTCCAATACGATTAAAAATGCAAGTAGCTACAAGAGATTCTGTATCAAAACCAACAAGAACTTTTAATGACTGATTTTTGTTGTGCAAATATTTATAACTCAACATCAATTTTGTGTTCGAACCTTGATCTTCCATTACTACGTTTCAACTAAAGCTTTTTAATATTAATTGTATTGTTTAGGTACAGAAGATTGTGAAAAATTTAAATTTCCAAATAAGTTGTAAAACATATTAATAATCAGGTTGTCGTTTGCTAAATTCATTCAAAAAAGTTTTCATACTTAAACCAAAACATCTATACCAGCCATAAACGTAACAGTATTGTCCACATTCATTAGAAAGGACACTCTGTATCTGCCGATTATTAAAAACTATACCCTGATTTTTTAAATATTTCAAAATTTCTGGTTTATCTGCAATATTATATTTATAGATTTGTGAATATTTTTCGATCTTTATCAATTTGTATGTTGCATCAAATTCTCCATAAACAATAGCAGTTAGTGGAGATGTCAGTGGTTTTGATAGGCTTGCCTCAATTCTAACTGTACCCTGGTTTAGTAAACCTTGACATACTTCATTTCCAGATGCATCTGGAGTTAAATCAAAAGCAAGTATAAAAAATCCATTACTAAACATAGACTTTGTTATCTGATGACCTTTATCATTTTGGAAATTCCAGTTCCTGAAAAAAATGTACTGTATGCTCTTGTATAGCAATTATTTTCATCTGAAAAACTGGTTTCAATTGCAGAATTAGATATTTGAACACCATTTACGTTTAACACAAATTGTGAAATATCAAAATGTTTAAAATTGTATGGGTTTTTGATCTTTTTCCAGAGTACCCCACTATTTCTGTCATATAAAAAATTATTGTATTTGGCAACTACCCAATAAAAACATTATCAAGTGATATTGATTAGCTGTTCATTGGAATTGTAAAACTTTTTACTTCAACGCGTTTATCATTATATTTAGCATTGGATTTCCCAAGAAGAGCATTGTGTGCTAACAGTACGCTTGGATTAACGGTAACATGTCTCATAAATAGCGTGGCTTCTATAATTTTTAATTGTGATTCATCAGAATCGTCTGCAAATACATAAAAATCTGGTTTTTCAAGTGTTAAACTATACGAATGTCAACATTATTTATAAGTAGAGTAGGTTGATTAAACATATCTACGTGTAGTTTACCCATAAATTCCACTACATTGCTATTATGATACAATTTTTGGCGCTCTTTTGAACCATTATTATCAGATTTAGCTATATTTGCTTTATCTAAAATCCATCCTGCACATTCTAAATGAGTTGCAGCAGCATCTGTACCATAATTTAATAAAGATTCAATATAAGCTCTATAGTGATAATTTCCATCAGATGGTGTTATATTTTTGCCATTTAATTGAACATTACATTGTTTTATTAAAGAATGTAAAATGTTATTAACTACACTTTCTTGTAATATTATTTTTTCTTCAGCATTTTTATCATTATTCCATTGCGTTCCATCTTTCTTTAAGATCTGTACTTTTAATCTCAAATATGTAGAAGACAAATCTCTATATGTATCGCCATGACCCAGTCAAACAAATTCAATAGTTGAAGGGTTGTCTAAAGAAGCAATAGGATTGTAGGAAACTACTTCAGATCGTAAAATGCTAGACTGAATGGGTTGGATTTTAAAAATATCCAACTCAAATTTCATACACTCGATCATAATTAATCAAAAATATCTTTATGGTTCTTTTTGTTATTATCTTTGCGTCGTTTTGACGTAAAATAGTTTAAATGTTTAATAAATGTTCTTTTTATAGCTTTTTGTTTTCTCTTACCAGAACCATACATTTCATTCAGTTTTCGTACGGCACCACGTCGTACATTTTTAACAACCTCTTTAATACGATCTTGCATAACTTCTTTTACATTTGCACCAGATGCAATATCAGATAAAGCATTAATACCAGAGTTAATAACCTCTTTTTTCAAAATATCAGCGCCTGAAGTAAATAATGGTTTCAAATATCTAAAAAGTCCCCCAAAAAAGCTTCCCAATCCACGGCCTCTTTGAAAAGGTACGGTTGAATGTAATAAAGGGCCGATATCATCAAGTCCTCTACCAGATTGAATTAAATAATACTTATAGTATACTCTCTCCATAATGAATAAAATAAAATAATATATAGTTTTGTAAAATCGCTTTTATTTATACTTTTTTAAAATGTAATACAATTTTTGTTGGAATTGAACTATTGGAAAAGTTTATTTTGTATCCATATTTATCACATAAAAGTAATGAAATGTTATTAAATGATTTATTCCACTCCACATTGCAATATTGAATATTACTAAATTCTTTTACAGTATCACTAAAAGAATTTTGTATGTTAACAGATCTTAAACATCTTACATCTTTATCGCCTATATTTTGCGGTTCAATTGTATCTGTGTATATTAAAACATATCTGGTTTAATAATTGGAATTAATTGTACACTATCTATAAAAGTTTTGAAAGCTTCTTTTACACGTGGTTTATATTTTTTAAATTCTATTTTACTTTCGAAGATACTTGATTGAAACATGTTGTCAAAAGTGCTTCCAGGGTATAAGGGTAATTAGCTCTTATTTTTATATCTATTTTAGGCCTAGTAACACATATTGTGGTGTAACTTATATTTTTAGGTATCTCCTCAGCTTTTGCTGGTTGTATATAATTAACATCATGTAAAATTTTTCATGTTTTTCATGTTGTAAATTTTTTAAAATTCATGTTTGTAAAATTAAAAACTCCCAAAATCAACTGTCGTTCAAATTCTTTTCTTGTATACCTATTAAGTGGGCGTATATTTTGAATTAGTGTTGGTAGTAGAAAAACTTTCCAGTCACATATCATTTGTTTTTCTATGTATGAAATATATGATGTTCCAACTCCTATCATAGCTTTCTGCACACCTTTAATAAATATTTGAGTACTTTTTTTCCATTCTTCACCATACACATTTGGAACGAAATCATTAAAATACATTTCTGAAATACTGAGTTTCCACCTAGAATCACACATGTATTTATTCATTTTATTTGTAAAAGATGATAATGAATTTTCTGGATAATAGTTCATAGATAAATCACTAAGTAAAGTGATATAAAATTCATCATTTACTTGTATGTTGTCCATGAGCTTGCGGATTAATTCTTACGAATTGGAAAATTAAGTTCTGTTTGAGTATTACCTGTTATAGCTAACCTTAAAACACGTCTTGATGAATTATTCAACTCTTTACTATTTATAGTTTTTTCTTTTTTCTTTTGTGGGCTTGGGCTATCTAAAGGAATAATTATAATGTCTCCTGTATCAGTTTTAAAAATTTGTACATTTTGATTTCTAATTGATTTTCTTTTTCTAAGACGTTCTCCAACTGCAGCGGCTGACAATGCTTCTGTTAAAACATTTTCTTGAATTTCATCATCAAGTACTTCGTCATCAGCTTCTTTTTCATATACTTCTTCTTCAGGTACAACTTGTGTTCCAACATTTTTATATTCAGGAAAATGCGACTGAGATTCCGCATCTATATAAATTGGTTTTGCACGAGTTTGAGTACCTTTTGTTTCCGTAATTTTAATTTTCTCTTCTTTATTTCTAGGAAGTTGTCGTTTTTTGTTTCTTATTTTAAATAGATTTTGTCTGTATAAGTACCATTTTTGAGTGTCAATATTTTTTTCATAGTTTTGTCCAACTCATTGAGTTCAACGTCTGCATTTTGCTTCATTTTCTCATAAATCTCGGGTTTTAGAATTATAATTTTGTTAAATATTGTATTATTCATTTTATAAAATTTCCGATTATCCCTGATAGAACTGCACCAAGAAGTGTAGGTAAAAATCCACCACGTTGAATAATAATTTTTCTTTTGCTATTTATAGATTTCTTACGGCAAATGAGTGATCTTAATTCCTTTTTGTACTTTCGTAATTGTGTTGTTGCTTTTTTATTCAGATTACAATTACCTCTTAAAATATTTAGTGCTATTTTGCAAAATGCTTTTATTACTTTAGGATCACAGTGTTTTATAATTACTTTCTGCAATTTTAGTTTAGAGGTGAATAGGTGAAACAGCATATTTGGATTAGTTAAAAACTAACACTGGTAACCTATATTTATAGGAAAAGCTCTTTTTCCGAAGTGAATATAAATGTAAATTTAGTAATTCTAATGAAAATTCTTCCGTAAACCTTCAACATGGATAATCAAATTTTCGTAGTTGATCTACAATTTTTAAAAGGAAATGAAAAACAATATTTCCGAAAAGAACTGGCTATACTAAAAACAGAAAGTTTAATTCCTACTGTATATCACTTCAAACCACCATACCCTACAGAAGAACTTAGTCCAGACGGAAATTATAATAACCAGTATTGCGAAAATAAAATAAATGAACTTAAATGGAATAACGGTTTAAATGAATATTTAAGCATAAAACCTATATTAAAATACTATTTAGAATCAGCTGAAAAAATTTATGTTAAAGAGCAAAAAAAACATTTTCTTGAAAAGTTGGCAGTGTTAAAATAGAAGATCTAAGCAGAGACTTACCGTCATTATCAAAGATTGAAAATTTTAAATCAACATGTCCTATACACTATACAAACACCAGTTTCAGATGTGCTGTAAAAAATTGTTTTAATGTCTATATGCATGTCTATATAATCAAAGACGTATAGAAAAATTGGATTTCACTATTTCTGCAATCTTAACATGATCATCTTAAAAAAATTTTCAATTCAAATTTCTATAAAATTGTAAAATATTTCTAGTTAAATAAAAAATTTTTGAACATGTAAATAAGTCTGTTTTTTTTTATATTCTTGTTTTCAAAATAGCTACCAAATGCAATTAACCTGATGACTGGGAGTTTTTTTTTCTTTTTTTATTATGCAACATGTTAATCGTTAAGTATTTCCATTTAATTTCTGTTTGTCTTTTTTTCATTCATATTTTTTCAACATTCTTACAAACAAAAAATATCTTACACGACAAAATGACAATAATATTATTAATTCTCTTCTTTAAAAAAAAAAAACGTACATTTAAAAACGCATCACTTTTTTTCAATGGTGTGATCATCATGTAAACAGAAAAACAAGTTTGCACTTTTTCTTTTTTAATTTGAATTTTAAAGATGCGTTGTACCTTTTAAAATTGTTGTATATTGTACGTTTAAATTTTTTTGTCTTTTTCTTTTTACATTTATCAACCATTTTTTCTTTCTACTTTCATATGCGCCTATTACTTAAACCAAGTATACATCAATAAGTAAACATGTACCACGTCAGATATTTTTTTGATTTCCTGTTTTATTTTTTTCTTTTTATTCATATTTTTTTTTTAAAAAAAAAAAACAAGAAAAAAATGCAAGCAAAAACATCTCAAAATTGCAAGCAAAAATAAAAAAGCAATTTTTTACAATTTCCATGTTTATATATTACTTAAAACAAGTATACAATCTTTATATACAACTAGACTGGCGGCTGTCTGACCTATTTTTATGACATTAACCTACTCCTGTCTGACCTAATTACGGTTTGACCTACTTCCAGGTGACCTTGACCTACTGTCCTGTCTGGTGACATTTTACGAATGTTTTACGGATACCTATTCTGTTTTCCCCACCTACCTTTTAAACATTTATTTCGAACTTGATAAATAAATAGACATAATAGTCCTCACTCACAACACCAAATAATCTAAATATACGTATATCAACTACAGGCTCTTTATACAATTTAATTCTGTTTTGGCGTTATTTTAAAAATAATTTCAGTTAGTGTTTTGACGAATTTGGTTTTGTTTTGTGATTTTTTACGGATTGTACTTTTTCAAACTGCAACTGTCTATTATGGGCATTCTACATAGAATTTGACTACACATTAACAGGGGCCCCTAGTTGTGATATATGCTTTAATTTCTTTTTTGAACTCCGAGAGGTTTGAAATAAGTTTGAGACTTTCAGATAGTTCGTTATAAGCTTTAAAACTATTATAGAGACAGTTATTTGCTCTGTTGTTAGTTTTAAAAAGTGTTAGATAAAAATGAGTTTTATTTGGTGTGTTATGGTTATGTAATTCTATGTTTCTGTTTAATATAAAGTTGTGTTTTATTTTATTATTAATAATCTTAAAGGCTACCATGTATAATTCAAACCTGCAAATACTTGTAAAACTTAAATATTTATCGGAGTATAGTAAGTTTGTAGGAAAAAGTAATTGATATTTATGAATAACTTTAATACACTTTTTATGTATGATATCAATTCTATTTAGATACGTTTTGATAGCTCTACTCCAAATGGGATTTAGGTAAGTGATATAAGATTTAATATAGGATGAATAAATAATATATAAAATATTATTCGATAAATAATGTCTTAATTTTCTTAAAATGAAAATGTAAGGTGTAATGTTTTTTATAATTGTCAATATGATAGCTCCAGTTGAGTTTACTATCTAAGTTTAGGCCAAGATAATTGTAGTTTTTAACAATTTCAATATGCTCGGTTTTATATGGAAAATTAGTATTAATACTCAAAGATTTGTCCTCAAATATAGTAATTTTTGTTTTTTAATATAATATATAATTTTAATTAAGACGATGTTTATTTAACCATATCTGTATTTTTTGCATATATGTTTGTATTGAAATCTTTAAATTTTCCTTATTTGATTCTGCATATTTTAATACAGTATATCAGTACAGAGTTGGATATCTCCTTTAGATTCAACTGCGTAATATCGTCTATGTATATTTTAAAGAGATCTGGACCAAGTATAAATCCTTGAGGGACCCCTTTTAAATTAATTTTTTCTGATCTGAATGTATTATTTATCTGAACGAACCATTTATTTTCTATCTTCAAGATAGAATTGAAAAAATTTTATACAGCTTCTGCTAAAATTTAGATTTGAAAGTTTCAATAGTAATATTTTGTGATCAACGTCAACGTCAGTCAAATGCCCTCCGCAAATCGAGAAATACGCACCCTACATATTTACCTTGAGCAATATTTTTAGAAATGAAATCAGTTAGGGCCAGACAAGCAGCTGTCGTATTTGACCCTTTTTCAAATCCATATTGCTCTTCACTTAGAATTTTATTATTTATTAAGAATACATTCAATCTATTCTTAATAATAAATTGAAAAATTCTATAGTTCTTTACTATCACCTGGAGTTTGGGAAATTTCATCGAAGTAATATTTCTTTTTAACCTCGGTTATTAATTTTTTTACTCTTTCTCTATACTTGAAATAAAAGTTGCTGGTATGAATATCTTCTGGATATTTTTTTTTATATTTAAAAAAAGAATCCCTAATTTTCATTTCTTTTTCCCCTAATGAATCCCTAATTTTTATCTCTGTAGTCATCCAATTATTTTTCTTTTTGCTGTTTTTTGTACGTATCATTTGGGTATTGTTTTCAATAAGAAAACTAAGAGCTTCTAACATTTCGTCAAATTCGTTAAATGAGTTGAGATTGGTCCAAATATTATCATTAGACATATTGTTATAATTTAGGCCTCTTTTAAATTGCAGAATACTTTCTGTTACCGGGTTTTGTTCTATACTGCTGAACTTCATTTGGTGGTCAGAAAGACAAGTGTCTATAATATGTATATGATATTTATTTTCAATGATGTCAGTTATAAAATGGTCAATTATTGTTTTCGTCTGGGAACCAAACCGAGTAGCGAAATTTTCCGAAATTTTCTTACAGATTAAGAAATCATTGCTCACTAACATATTAGAACATGTTTTAACTACAAACTACAGTATTACTTGTGCTTAATAAATTTATGTTTATATCTCCTATAATTATTGATACTTATATACTTATAAGTTAATTCATCGATTTTTCTATAAAAGAATCTATACCAGTTTCATGAGCTCTATAAATGTCTAATATATTAATACAGAGTACCCGGCGTTGTCCGGAGTATTTTGTTGGTTTTATGAAACAAAAATTATTAACTTTTGTTTCTGCGTAAATATAATTTAATTAATATAGTTAATTTATTACTATACATTTACAGATGCTGGTAGATAATGTTCTATTTTTAATTATAGGGTGTTCAAAAATTGATTCAAAAAAAATGTTTTTTTTTATTAAAATTAAAATGATAATTTTAATAAAAAAATACTTTTTTTTTGAAATATTAAATATATTTTTATTTTAATTTATTACAAATAGGTTCCGGTTAATAATGAAAAATTATGTCGTCCAAGTGGCCCCCTCTACTACTTCGGCAGGCTTCCAATCTTTTACCAAAATTCTGAATCACGTTGTTCAATAAACTGTTCTCAATGGTTGAAATCTGCTCGATAATGTTGTTTTTAAGCTCTTGAATTGTTGTGGGATTATTGCTGTACACTTTCCATTTCACAAAACCCCACAAAAAAAAATCCAGCGGTGTCAAATCGCACGATCTTGGTGGCCACATCACTCCTCCTCTACGAGAAATAATGCGATCTTCGAACTTTTCCTTCAAAAGATCCATTGTTACTCTTGCTGTATGGTAAGTGGCACCGTCCTGTTGCAACCACATATTCTCTACGTCCAAATCATAAATTTCCCGCCACAAAAAGCTTCGGATCATCTCCCTGTAGCGATTTCCATTGACCGTAATCGCATTTCCATTTGCGTTTTCAACAAAATATGGTCCGGTGATTCCTCCTAACCACAAACCACACCAAACCGTAACTTTTTGTGGATATACTGGTTGCTCTAAGATAACCATTGGATTCTCTTCACCCAAAATGCGGCAATTCTGTTTATTGACGTAGTCATTAAGCTGGAAATGAGCTTCGTCGGTGAAGATTATTTTGTTAAAAAAATTCTCATTTTCTTCTTGTTTTTCGATTGCCCAAGAAACGAATTGCCGACGTAATGCATGGTCAGTTGGTTTTAATTCTTGTGTCAGCTGGATCTTATAAGCCTTTAAATGAAGATCACGATGCAAAATGTTGAATAATGTGGATGGTTTGATGTTTAATTGCTGCGAACGATGACGAATGGAAGTGGATCTTCTTCAACACTTCTGCTTACAGCTGCTACATTCTCGGTTGAACGGCCACTACGTTGATAAATGTTGCCTCTGTTATCAAGAATAGATCCAGTTTCTAGAAATTTATCAACTATCAGCTTGATGGCACGATTTGTTGGAGCATTTTCTGTACCAAATTGTGTTCGAAATTTCCTAATTACATCTTGAAAACTTTTACCATTTTCAAAAAATGTTGTAATAACAAAAACACGTTGTTCCTTCGTGTAACGTTCCATATTAACTACGCGGAATGTATTTAGAATATACCTAAAGAAACCTCGTATAAAAATTCCAGATAGAGAAAAAATGGCGGCAAAATCAAAATTACACCTCAATCTTGAACACCTGAACTTCACCTTTACATTTCATCAAATTAAATAAACAAGGCGAATAATAAGCCACAATTGGTTTACAAAAAATCTTTAAAAGAATCAATAATCTATTGAGTACACAGTTGCGGGGAAGTGAGTTTTTACAATATATTCGTTAATACCGAAACATAAAATCACATTTCAATCACAAAAGACCATAATGTAATACATTTTTATACCCGTACGATAAGGATCGGGTATATTAAAATTGCTCCTCCGTTTGTAACACCTCGAAATAAGTTAGCTAGATATACCTTCAAAGGTATGGATCGGATCAGAATCAAATTCTAAGTCGATTAAGCTTTGTCCGTCCGTCCGACATCAAGACAACTCAAAAAGTAAGAAAGCTAGAGTCTTGAAATTGACACAAAATATTCTTACAATAATTTGTAGGTTCCCTATTTTTTTGGTTGAGATGCGACCAAAACTCCGGGTAGCTCCCGAACACCTAACTTTTAGATCGCCATTAGATTCGATTTTTTTTTAAATAGAGCCATGAAATTTTAACTGCTGATAGATATCATAAAAATATTAATTTTATTATTAACAACTTTTTTCTGTAGCCCCACCCGTTACGCTGCTACACCCCTCAAACTTTGAAAAAGCCCTATTTTTAAATGCATATGTCTCATGTTATGCTTAAGATTTTTTCAATCAGAAAACGCCATTCGACAGGTATTTTTTCTAAATTTGTAAATTAGCATCAAAATTGTAAAAGTTTTTTAAATTTAGTATTTAAACTTACCATTACGTGAAAACTAATTTTTGCTTGATTTTTCTACCTTCATACGCTTCTACGGCACGCTTTTAAATAGAGGCTTAAATTTTGAGAGCAGAAAGAACTTTTAGAATTAATATAAGTTTCCTCAGAAAATTTGTTTGGACAACATCCTGTTTATGAGCTATTAGGGCTCAAAAACTGTAAATTTGCTTTTTCTAAGCACCTGTAATTTAGACATCTGTACACTTTTTACTTCGGCAAGAAATAAAAATTAAAGTTACAGTAATATATTTTTACGTGTGTTAACGGTTTTTATTTAGTTATACAGGGTTCCGGAGTTACAGCTTATATAACTTATGTTTATACTTATATAACTCATTGTTATTTACATATTGTGTATGTTCACTGATGAATGAATGATATAATACATAATATACATATGCGGAAAATGTACTAAGCGGTAAATGTATAATAATTTATATATACTATATATATATAAATTATTATACATTTACCGCTTAGAATTAAATGGTACTATTACATATTTGGAAAACTTTTGGATTGATAATCATTATGTGGAAGAATAGAATCTGCTATTGAAGAATATGTAAATATATAGTTTGAATATATATACAACCCATAGTTCTAGAAATTATAAAATTCACCCAAATTACTTTAAAATACTAAAAAATTAAAAAAATAATATTATAAGCAGAGTGACAGGCTATGAACATAATAACGGTTCGTACGGGTATCTAAGAGTTGACAAAGGCAGCTGTATTCTTCCTCGTTTTAAGTAATGCCACTTCATGTTTTTGTGAATTATCCTTTTAAGCACATTTTGAAAAATTTGCTATTAGATTCGCTCTGTCCCTCCGTCTCTTTACAAAACTTATGTACTGTTTAATAAAGAGCAATAAAATATTAACCATGCATAGGTCTGTTAAAAAGTAATCTGGCAGAACAACTTTTTTATGTACCGACAGCTCTTCAAATTTTGAAAAAAATTCTTTTTAAATACATACATCTCAGGTTCTGTTTAATATATTTTTTTTTTTAATATAAAAACTACATGATTGTGTTTCACCTTTATAAATCAACCAGAATATTTTTACGTTTACTTTTTCTATTCATGTTTTCAAATTGCTTCGCTAAAAATATGTGTAAAAATTGTGTATAGATAAGAATGTAAGTTTTTCAGTTCTTTAAATTTGTATGTACTCATTTTTGATTAAAAACTGTACAGAAATGTGAATATGTTATCTAATTTTATTGATTATGTTTATGTATATATGAATATATGTATACATATTTCAATGATATTTTATGGGAAATATGTTATACACATGTATCTTATATAGGTAGACCACATGTAAAGACCACATGTATGTAATGCATTTCTGAATGATGACATGATGATGGTCTAATGTAGGAGTTTGTTTCCGTTTTTTAACAACGGCCGAAAATGTTATGTTGTTAAGACTTAAACATGGTACTCTTAAGATACTTAATAAGGTTACTTTAATTACTGTTCCATATTAGAAATTTGCATTGAAAGATTTTTATGGAATATTAAAAACGGTATAGATAAAAGTAAAGAGTGTTAGAAATATCTTATCTTAATAATAATAACTATACACAAAATTAGGCAAAATGTTAAGGTGCTCGTGCGGAAATGGGTTAACAAACATTAACAAACATTTTTTCACAACCTTATTTTGAACCATAAATTCATCCTGCCAAATTAGACACAAATTAGAAACAAAATTTTTTTTTTGACAGTCTATCGTGTCTAAATGTGTTAATATTATACAATAAAATTTATTGAATGAGTTTGTGTGCCAAAGTGCAATACTTGTGAAAATTTTCAATTGGTCAAATCGTTTAAGCACAACAACAAAAAATGAGAAACTTGCCATCTTCTTGCCATAAGAAGCCTGATGGGATAATGTATCGTAACAAAATGGACTCAGAAAGCTTTTGTTATAAAGACCTACACTTTTGTAAATTTTCAACTCAATTGGTAAAACCGTTTAAGTGCGACAACAAAGAAATTAAAAAATTTAATTCAGCCCTGGTGCCGAAACGGGTTAATGGATCGTAGCCAAATCACCTCAAAAAGCACCTGTGGTAAAGAGCTACACTTTTGTAAATTTTCAATTCAATTGGCAAAACCGTTTAAACGCGACAACAAAGAAATTGAAAAACTTCATTGAGTCCTGGTGCCGAAACGGGTTAATGGATCGTAACCAAATCAACTTAGTGAGCTCCTGTTGTAAAGAGCTACACTATTGTAAGTTTTCAACTCAATTGGTCAAACCGTTTAAGCAGGACAACAGAAAAATTCAATGAACTTCGTTCGCTTCTCCTGCCCAAACGAGTTAACGGAACTTCATAAAACTTTGCCACAGGCTTTTTTTCGGAACATATAAGCACCATACAAAATTGGACATAAATCGGAAACAAAAATTTTTTTGGAAGCCCGCCAGGCCGAATCCAGGTAACATATTGTACCCAAATTTCTTCGGCAAGCTAAAAAGAACATTTTTACAAATTTTCAACTCAATCGATCAAAACCGTTTAGGCAGGACAACGAAACGAAAAAGATTTAAATGACTCTCGCGCCGCAGGGGTTAATGAACCGAAACACCATATAGTCTATAACACTTTCCGGGGTCGTAGAAATGTTTCTGCAAAATTTGGTTGCAATCGGACTGGTGGTTTTTACGTGAAAAGGACACAAACAAAGAAACAAACCAACAAACAGAATTTGTGCTTTATATATAAAATTAGAATTCTGTTTCAAAAGTCTAACTCCTAAGATATTACTTTTTTCTAATATTTCGCAAAATAAAAGGCAACTACTAATTTATTCTTTGAGATTAATAGCCACTCCTCCATAAGGTTTATTTCTGTTAGGAAAATATGGTTTATAATCTTGTATCTATATTAAAAAAACATGTTTTCTAGCGCAAGAAGCCAAGACAATTATATGAATTATCTTGGTCTTCTACCAAGACAATTATATGAATATAACATCCAAAACTCTCAATTAAATTCTCAACTTCATATCATTTATTTCTTAAGTTTTGTATATTTAAATAAACCATATTAAAATTGTTTTTATAATTTTGTTTAGAAGATTTCTTATCAAGGTTTAAATAGTAATCTACTTTTAATTTATTTTCTTAATTTACATTTTCCATTGCGAGCATTTTGTGTTTGATAGTTTATAAAATTTTATTATACGTGCATATGTAATTGACTGAAGATAAAGTGGAATAAAAACAAAAAATAAATAAGTTTTTATCATCTGTTGCGATCGTATTGATAAAAATTATCAGTATTTATGTATTGTTTGACAAATAGATTGACAAAAAATAATATAATTAGTTTTGTTTTTATAATTATACATAACAGTGCAATGATAATAATAATAAAAAAAAAATTAAAATTGAAAACTAAGTGAATAATTTGGTAAAATAAAATTATATGAATTAAAAGTAGTATAAATATGGGGTTTCTGCGGCAGTCAAATTCAGCTGATTAGTTTTTGACAGTTGTCAGTGCCTTGGGAAATGGTTTTCAGTATGTTGTTAGTAAGTTTTGATAGATGTAGTTATTAGTGAGTGAATGGGAAAAGTAGTAAGATTAATGAGAATGTTTAATATGTTATGATATTAATAGATGTCGTAAGTAGTGAGTGAATGGGAAAAAATAGTAAGATTAATGGGAAGTTAATGGGGGCGTCTCATATGTTCTGATGTTGATAGATGTCGTAATTTTTGAGTGAATGGTATTATTGGGAATGTAGTAAGAATTACAAGAAAAAGGGGTGAAAAGATTAGTTTAATATGAAAAGCAATAAAAAAGTAGTTTTTGAAAGTTGTTTGTGTCTTGGAAAATGATTTTTAATAGGATCTTACGAGTTATTTTGTGTTTTAGAAGTGATTTGAAGTTTTAATAGGATTTGATTAGTTGTTAGTGTCTTGGGAAATGGTTTTTAATGGATAGTTAACAGGAATTTTTATTGATATTAGTAGAGTTCATTATTTGTGAGTATTGTATTAGCTAGGTATACTGATATTTTAGGAATTATTAAGAAATAAATAAAAAATAAAAAAATGGTGTAAAGATCAGTTTAACATGAAAAGGAATAAAAAAGGTCAGTTTAATAGGTATGAAAAAATAGTTTTTAAAAGTTGTTTATGTCTTAGAAGATGATTATACCCGTACGATAGGATCATAGCGAAGCGAGCTAGTTATACCAAAGGTATGATTCGGATCAGAAAAAAATTCCAAGACTTTTGAGCCATGTCCGTCCGTCCGTCCGTCCGTCAGCACGCTAACTCAAAAACTAAGAAAGCTAGAATCTTGAAATTTACACAAAATATTCTGGGAGTAATTTGTAGGTTCTCTATTTTTTTTGGTTGAGTTTGGACCAAAACTTAGGGTAGCTCTCGAACACCTAACTTTTAGATCCCCACATTTTTTTTGAAATAGAGCTATGAAATTTTAACTGCTGATAGATCTCACAAAAATATTAATTTTATTTTTAATAACTTTTTTTTCTAGCTCCACCCGTTACGGAGCTACAGCTCCCCAAAGGTTCAAAAAAGCTCTATATTTAAATTATTATAGCACAAGTTTTATAAGGTATATGTTCATTTTGAAAACGCCAAACGATTACTACTTTTATTAGCTTTAAAAGTATATATACAATAAATATATATTTGTGACATACGGTGTCTTAATTTACCGTTATACGAAACTCAAATTTTGCAAAATCCTTTAACCCTTCTATCTTCTAAACGGTTTAAGTTGGAAACTTGAAATTTTGACAGAAGTTAGATCCTTGAAAATAAGTATGAGTCATTTCAAAAATTTTTTTTGTATCATCCCCCGTTTAGGAGCTGTAAGGGGTCAAAAACTGAAAATTTCCTATTTTTAAACATCTGTAACTTGAACACCTGTTAAAATTTTTTTGAAGTAATACACAAAAATTAAAGCTTCAACATTATACTATTATTTCTGTTAACAACTTTTTTTAATAATATAGGGTTATTTTATAATTGACGAAAGTGTTACTTGATTTTTTCAAATTTTCTAACAAATTTCTTTAAAACGAATTTTTTCCATTTTGTTTTACTCGATAATTTGAAATTGTTGAGGATATAATGCGTAGTATAAAAAAATGTAAATAAATAAACAACATAACGGTTGCTTGAAGAATTTTTATTATTATTTATATGATATTGATATATATACGTACTTATATAATATCATGTTTATTTACATACCGTATATGTCACTAGTGAATGAATGATAAGAGTATAGATGTATATTATATAGCGCCGTATTTACATACATATATGTATTTTATTGTACTTATAAGAAATTATTCTGTCAATGGAATATTTAAATATAATATAATATAATATAATATTTAAAATTATATTTATTATTTTGTACTAAGTAAATATAATATACATTTACCGCTTAGTATTAAATGGTACTATAGAATATTTGAAAAAGTTTTGGATTGATAATCGTTATGTGGAAGGTTAGAATATGCTTTAGAAGAATGTGCATATAAACATATAGTTTGAATATATGTAAAACCCATAAGTTCTAGAAATTATAAAATTCACCCAAATTATTTTAAAATACTAAAATATTAAAAAAATAATATTGTAGGCAGAGTGGCTGTGAACATACTAACGGTTCGTACGGGTATCTAAGAGTTGACAAAGGCAACTGTATTCTTCCTCATTTTAAATATAGGATTTTTAATCGGTAGTTAATAGCAATTTTTATTAAAATTAGTAGATATCACTATTTGTTAAGAAATAAATAAAAAATAAATAAAGGGTGTAAAGATCAGTTTAACATGAAAAGGAATAAAAAAAGTCAGTTTAATATGAAAAAGTAAAAAAAGGGGTGAAAATAAAAAAGAAAGAAAAGATCAGTTTAATATGAAAGGAGTAAGAAAAAAGAGAGTGGGTGATTAAACTTTAGTATAACTATCTTAAAATATTATCCTTCTACTATAGTTTTAAAACAAAAGACAGTTTTTTTGTAAATTATATATACAAAAATATCAAAATAACTATTTTAAAATATTAGCCCCGTACTAGTTTTTAAAACAAAAAGACAGTTAAAATGCAAATATTATAAGATTAGCGCAATGTCTTTTAGTATGACCTAGAGTATTAATTTCAATGACTAAGGGTATTAAATTTCAAGATTATTACTAAACATTTTAACGATTTTTCACGTATTCCAACTGATTATAGTTAAAGGAAAATAGGTAAAAAAAATTTTTTTTCAAATTTGCTGTTAAAACTTTTCATAAGGTCTACAATAAATGTTTAACAAATAAAAAGGGGTAAAAACATTAAAGTTAAATTTGAATTTAAAATTATCAACTTTTTATTGTATTGTTTTTAAAAGAAAAAGTTCGTTATTTTTTAAGGGTTTTTCTCATACTTTAATAAATTAAACATAGGCTAAAGAAAATAATAAAGTAAAAACAAAAAATTTTGCGGAAAAAAGTTCGTTAATTTATAACTTAAGAATTAATTAGTTATTATCCTATTTTAAACGATAACATTTCTGTTTTATTGTATTTGAATGATAAATAATTATGATTTAAACTGCTTTAAGTAATAACTGCTATAAATAGTAGAATATTTTACTATAAAGTTATTAGTCAGAAATTAGATAAAACAGGAACCAGTTCACTAGAAGATGATTTTCCAAACAGAAAATTATGTAGCTAGGAATATTTTTTCTACACAAGAAATGGAGGAATTATTTACACAGGAACCAAATAATTTAAAAGAACGTGTAAACATTTTCTTTAACACGGAGAATACAACCGAAGAAATGATACCACCAAGTCAACAAACTATTACTCGTAGAACAAAACGGAAGCCAGTACATCATCAGCAAGGTAAAGACGAAGATATGGTAGTGATAACAAAAAAACAAAAATTATTTAATGAATTTAACGGCATTAGCAACAGTAAACAAAAGAATTTTTTAAAAGTGAAAGAAATTGATGTAGAAATCCCATACACGATCGAAATGGTAAAACAAATTAAAACTATTTAAGGGTTAAAATGGGTTCTTGAAACATCAAAATATATAATTTGGTTGCCTAAAAAATATTCCTTACTTTTCGAAAAAAATGCAAATACAAAGCAACACCGACTTTCCAACTAGAATCACACATATATTTATTCAATTTATTTGTGAAAGATGATAATGTATTTTCGGGATAGTAATTCATAGATGAATCACTCAGTAATGTAATGTAAAAATCATCCTTTATTTGTATGTTGTCCATTGTGAACTACTTGTAGACTTGACTTTTTGAATTGGAAAATTAAGTTATGTTTGAGTTTCTCCGGCAGCTCTGTTTGAACGTGAAGTACGTCCTTATTCTTTAACACCAATATCCTTACTATTTATATTTTTTCCTTTTTTTGAGGCGGATTTGGACTATCTAAAGGTACAGTTATAATATCTCCAGTATGTGTTTCATACAATTGTACAGTTTTAATAGATTTCCTTTTTCTGAGACGTTCCCCTGATTTTGCAGTAGAAATTGCTTTTGAATGTATTTTCTCTTCTTTTTCATCATCAATAAATACTTCATCAACCGGGAAATGGGAAATTCTTCCATGGGAAATTGCATTCCAAAATGTTTACCCTTGATAAATTCTGATTGAGCTTCTGCATTTCGTAATAGTGATTTAGGACGTGTTTGAACATCCTTTGATTTGTAAAACTTTATATTTTCTTGTTTATGTTGTTCCTTTTTATTCTGAGGTGAGCTCATTCTCCTCATATTACTTACTTTACACAAATTTTGACAAAAAAAATACCATTTTTGAATATCCGTCAAATTTTTATTTAATATAATTTTTTTCATACTGTTATTTAATTCACTGAGTTCAATATCTGTATGTTTTTATGTATCTGGTCCTGAAGTTGAATTATCATAAGCCCAAGGACACGAAATAAAGTGTATTCCTTAATTTGAATTGCACTTTGCCTTCCTTTCAAAGTTTTCTAAATGTTCTAGCAAATATAGAATGGTTGTTTATGTTCATCTAGTAATATAGAAGAAACAATTTTGAGGAAGTCTTCCACATCCATTGTGAAGTATAAATAAAATAAAATTATAAATTTGTTCGTTTATATACTGTTTTTAAATCAATCCCGTACACAATATACATACTATACATATGAAGAATATAGAAGAATAAGCAATCACAATCATTGTTAGAAAGAGAATAAAATTATAAATTTCTTCGTTTTTTACACTTTATTTTATTTTGAAAATTGGTAATTTAAATCGAACCCACTATTTAATCTATATATATCTATATAATAAAAGAAATAGTTAATCCTTTGCAGTCTCTTTTAATCTTTAACTGAAAAATATAATTTTAAGCAAATAAAACAAATGCATATAAATTTGAATCATATACTGTTTTATTATATAACTAATTTCTTTTATAATTTTCGATATTTGTTTGTAGTAATTTTATAATTCTTTTTTTTAACATGATATTATTTTTAACATTTCTAAAAACAATCTCGAGTAATTACATTGAACATTATAGTAACCTTGTGGTATATATATTTCATCCTGTAACTTCAGTTGTTGCTTTTCTTGACACATATTCAGATATTTATTTACGTATGCTTTTACGAAATCTTCAGCGCTTTTATTATATGTTATAACTAAATTTAGAAATTCACTGATATTATAGAAATTATCTATTTCCTCTTCATTTAAAATAAAAAATGTTTATCCCTTGAGATAAGGTTTAACGTTTGAATAAATTTTTTTATGTAGATGTTTTGCAGAATTTTTTTTTAAAAACTGACTGTATACCACATTCCATTCATTATAGTTGTAATTATAAAATGTTGTTTGGTTATTACGAATACGTTTAAATGAAATTCTTGTTTCATAAGACTCTGGATCAAAACCAAGTGAGACTGCTAATGTGTGTCCCTTATTTAAAAAATATGTATAAGCTAAATATATGTAAATATGACAGCAAGTTTTTATTAACATTCTTCCATGGTTATAATCAAAATAAATATTTACAATCACTGATTTAATATTTATATTTCTTAGCATACATGACTGTACATTTTTATTTCCTCCAAATATAAATTCTTTCATAATGCATTTATCATTTTCTATGTTGTTTCTTATATTATCAACATTGTTAAATATAATCAAAAAATTTTTCATACTTTTGTTCTCACATCGATAGTATAAGTAAACACAGCAATATTGTCCACAAAAAACAGAAAATCACTTTGCAAAAGTATTCCATTAAATACAATAAAGTGTTTTTTAAAAAAATTAATAATTTGTTGTTCACGTGGCGGTCTTCCATAAGAGTCAAAATATTCTATGCATCCTTCTTCTGGTATAAAAATTGACAACCAATGTTCTCCATGATCTTTAGATATCTGTGTATTAACAACAAAAAAAGATGCTATTTCGATAACTTTCGGTAAACGATCCAGCGCCCAAACCCCATTAAATAATTTCTTTGTACTATTATTACATTTCAAAATTTCCGCAATCTCTAAGCAATTCATGTCGTTGTGTTGAACACAATAATTTCTTAATGGATTTTTTATGTTTATATATACTTTATTTATAGATTTGTATAAACATTACGGTTTTTATCTATTTGAATATTTGCGTCAAACTCTCCATACAAAATAGCTGTTCAGGTAGAGGGAAGTGGTTTTAATAATTTTGCTTTAATTCTTAAAGTTCCTTCGTTAAGTAAATCTTGACACACTTCATTACCCGATGAATCTGATGTTACATCAAATACCAACATAAAGAAACCATTACTAAACATTGTTTTTGTTATTTAATGTCCTTTATCGTTATGAGGTATTCCTGTGCCAGTAAAAAGTGTATTATATGCTCTAGTGAAACAATTATTTACGTCAGAAAAATTAGTTTCTATTGCTAAATTGGAAATTTGAACACTGTTAACACATAATGCAAATTGATTAATATCAAAGTGTTTAAAATTGAAAGGATTTTTAGATCGTTTCTCCGAATATCCTCCATTTTAAATCATACAAAATATTAATATATGTGGTAATTCTCCAATGAAAACATTATCTAATAATATGTTTTGACTATTCATTGGGTGATGAGGTGATAGTGAATGATTTTACTTCAACTTTTTTATAAAAATATTTAGCTGTACTTTTCTCCAACACTGAATTATAAGCGAGTAAAATACGCGGACTAACTGTAACATGTTTATTAGTAAATTTGCTTCTATGATTTTTAATTGGGGCTCGTCAGTATCCACTGAAAACATATAAAATTCTGGTTTCTCTAAAGTAAGCAAAATTCAGACATCAACACCATTTATTAGAAGAGTAGGTTGATTAGACATATCTACATGTAATTTACCCATAAGTTCTACTACATTGCTATTATTGTAAAGTTTCTATCGTTCTTTTGAACCATTATTATCTGATTTTGCTATATTTCCTTTATCTAACATTCAACCAGCACATTCTAAATGCGTTGTAGCTGCATCGCTGCCATAATTGGGTAATGACTCAATGTATGCTCTATAATGATAATTTCCGTCGGCTGAAATAATATTTTTTTCATTTAATTGAAAATTGCATTGTTTTATTAATGAATGTAAAAGATTATTAACTACACTACTAGGTTGCGGTATCAATTGTTTATCAGTTGCTTGATCATTATTCCAAAGAGTGTTAGTGTTTTAAAAATATCCATTTCAGATTTCATACATTCACTCATTTTAATCAAAAATATCTTTTTTTCTATTTTTGGTCTTAACTTGGCTTCGTTTTCTTATTAAATAACTTAAACGTTTCAAAGCTGGTCTTTTTATAGTTTTGGTTTTTATATTATCTTTTTCCCAGATCCGTACATTTCATTAAGTTTTCGAACAGCACCACGTCTGATATTTTCAACAGTTTCTATACCACGATCTTTGACAACTTCCTTGACATTTGCACCTGATGCAATATCAGATAATGCATTAATACCAGAGCTTATAGCTTCGTTCTTTAATATATTCACACCTGAACCAAATATTGGTTTTAAGTATCTGATTAATCCACCGAAAAAACTTCCTAATCCTCTTTGATACGGTAGACTTGACTAAAACAAATGACCAATATCTTCTAAACCTCTTCCTGACTGAATCAAATAATACTTATAATATACTCGATTCATTCTGAAATGATGTAATTTTTCTACAATGACATGCTTTATTTATACTTTTTTAAAATGCAATACAATTTTTGTAGGAATTGAACTATTGGAAAAATTTACTTTGTAACCATATTTATCACATAAAAATATTAAAATACTATTGAATGACTTCTCTACTTTACAATATTGAATGTTTCTAAAGTCTTTTACTATATCATTAAAAGTATTTTGAACATTGATAGTTCTTAAAGTTGTTATATTTTTATCAGCTGTATTTTATGGTTCAATAATATCCGAGTATATAAAAAATATATCTGGTTTAATAATTAATAATTGGAATTAATTGTATACTATCTAAAAACATTTTGAAACCTTTTACGCGTGGTTTAAATTTCTTAAAATCTGCTACTTTCGTTGATACTTGATTGAAACATGTTCTTAAAAGTACTTCTAAAGAATAAGAGAAATTTGCTCTTAATTTTATATCTATTTTTGGTTTAATTACACATATACTAGTGTAAGATATTTTTTGAGGCATATCTACAGGTATTGCTGGTTTTGCATAATTAGCATCATCATTTATAAAATTAAAAATCACCCAAATCAGTTGCCGTTCAACTTCTTTTCTTAAAAATCTTTGAAATGGCCTAATATTTTGAATTAGTGTCGGAAATAGAAAAACCTTCTAATCACATAACATTTGTTTTTCATCATATGGAATGTACGTTGTACAGACTGCTATTAAATCTTTATCTTGCAGACCCTTAATATATGCCTGGGTAATTTTTTCCCAATCTTCGCCATATGTATTTGGAATAAAATCGTTAACATAAATTTCAGAAACACCGACTTTCCAACTAGAATCACACATATATTTATTCAATTTATTTGTGAAAGATGATATTGTATTTTCGGGATAGTAATTCATAGATGAATCACTCAGTAATGTAATGTAAAAGTCTTCCTTTATTTGTATGTTGTCCTTGTGAACTACTTGTAGACTTGACTTTTTGAATTGGAAAATTAAGTTCTGTTTGAGTTTCTCCGGCAGCTCTGTTTGAACGTGAAGTACGTCCTTGTTCTTTAACACCAATATCCTTACTATTTATATTTTTTCCTTTTTTTGAGACGGATTTGGACTATCTAAAGGTACAGTTATAATATCTCCATTATGTGTTTCATACAATTGTACATTTTTAATAGATTTCCTTTTTCTGAGACGTTCCCTGATTTTGCAGCAGAAATTGCTTTTGAATGTATTTGCTCTTCTTTTTCATCATCAATAAATACTTCATCAACTGGTGCATGTTCATAAATCTCTTCCATGGGAAATTGCATTCCAAAATGTTTACTCTTGATAAATTCTGATTGAGCTTCTGCATTTCGTTATCGTGGTTTAGGACGTGTTTGAACATCCTTTGATTCGTAAAACTTTATACTTTCTTGTTTATGTTGTTCCTTTTTATTCTGAGGTGAGCTCATTCTCCTCACATTACTTACTTTATAAAAATTTTGATGAAAAAAATAACATTTTTGAATATCCGTCAAATTTTTATTTAATATAATTTTTTTCATACTGTTATTTAATTCACTGAGTTCAATATCTGTATTTTGTTTGAATTTTTCATAAATCTCCGGTTTTACTAAAATCATTTTATTAAATATGTTGTTAATTTTAAAAACTTTCCAATTATTCCTGATAGAACAGCGCCAATTTGCGTGACCATAGAACAGCGCCAAAATCCATCCGTTTGAATAATAGTTTTCCGTTTACTAAGTAAATACTTTTTATGGCAAATTAACGATCTCAACTCCTTTTTATACTTTTTCAATTGGATGTTGCTTTTTTACTTAAATTACAATTACCTTTCAATATATTCAACGCTATTTCACACAATGTTTTTATTACTTGAGGGTCGCAATATTTTATAATAATTTTTTGGAATTTGGGTTTTAGAGTTTTTTAATATATGCAATATATGTCGGTTGGCCATCAATCGTTTCATATTTCTCACTAAGATTATCTAAATCTTCTTTTACACAAAAACACAAATTCTCTCCAAATATATCACTTCTCAATCTAAATAGATCGTTAATATCCTGACTAAGATCTACAAAACTATAAGCGTTCGACCTTAGTGTTACTTCATTATAAACATTTTGCAATTCTTTCATTTTATTATGGTAAATTTGTCGTGATAATGGTAAAATCTGTGATTTATCTCTGGGGTTTTTCAAAAGTATCAAGTATTTGCAATTGAGAGAAATATCTCTTGAAAATTAACCCTGATGGAATACATTTTGAGTTGTAAACATTACCTCATTATAACCATTATAAAACTAAAAGATAAACATACTCTCAGTTATATTTATAGCAAAATTGGTATATAAAACCATGAAAATTCAAAAATATTTTGTTATTTCATTACTACACTTCGCCATGGAAGGAAAGTATTTCCTAATAGTTGATTTACAATTTTAACGAGGAAATGAAAAACAGTATTTTTTAAAAGAATTAGCAGTTGTGGAAAAAGGAAGTTTAGTTCCTCTTATTTTCCACTTCAAACCACTAAATTCAGAAGAAGAACGTAATGCTGATGCCAAATATCAAAATCAGTATTGTGAAAAGAATAATAATATAATAATAATAATCAAATTTATATTTAGATATGCATTATTAATTCTTATAAATAAATTTATAAATAAACTCAAAAATTTATTATTATTATATACAGGCATTTACATATTAGTTCTTAACTGAAACTCATAAAGTTTGCATTTAATATATGACCTATTATTTCAAAAATGTTTCAATTCTAAAACTCTCAAATGTGCACCCCATACATAGCAAAAATTTATCTAATATTCAGTTCTTTAACACTTTTAAAATTCACACTCGATCTAGTCAAAAAGAAATCCATTTTACGATACTTACTAAAATGTAATAGTAACCTTTTTCAATATCTTTGATATTTTAAATTCCAAATCTTTCAAATGAAAGAAGCTGTTGAAGAATTTAAAAAAAGTTCGCCACTGGACTGGCACTGACCATAATACTACATATATACAACATACATAAGCAAAATCCTATAAACCAAAAAAAATAATTATTTACTTTTAATTTAAAAAACAAACATTTTTTACTGTCCCTTAAATTTTCATATTGTTATTGCTAATATTGCTATGTCTCACGTCATGTTTGTTATCTGGTTGTACTCTGTAAGTCAGTACTTGGTTAGTACTGTACTATGCCACTCTTTCAATGACAAAATAATATAGATAATACGAACAATAAATAATACGTACCACAATTCACACTCATTGGCGTTGACCATAAGTGCATAACTGCATACCATACTACAAACATTGAAATTTGAATTTTTTAAAAGAGAAAATTACATATTTTAATTTTTTTAAATAGATGTCCTACATTACATTTCATTCTCTTAAATTTTCCTTAAAATCTTAACATGAAATATTAATTAGTACTAAAATTGTAAGTTCTAAATCCTACTCTCATATTATTGATATTATTTTTATTTCTGTACGTTAAAATTTTTATTGTTGTTTTTAAAAAATACATATGTACGGATATGTATTATCCTACTACCCTACAACAATTATTTTTTTTTTTACTTAAAAATTTCTATTTATTAATTCGAACGTAAATATAATATGCATGCGTATATAAACAAACATATACATTTATATTTAATAAAAATGTTTAAAATTTATTGTTGGTTTATGCATTAAATTTAAGTATAAAGCCGAAAGCGCATACCCACATAATAAGTATGTTTTGTATATTATGAGATGACGTTATGTAATCATGTTGTAACCATGTATGGTTACATACCCTGATAAAAAATTTTCAGTGGTTTACCCCTTTTTACAAATACTATCACAGCTAAAAAGATTTTACACTGTAAAACTTTGCGATTGGTTTAGTAAATTTAGAATTTGTGAAATAAATGCATTTTTCAGCTATGAAATCAGTGAAGAATATTTTGTCGAGTATTTTGTTCTCCATCTTCTGCGCTTAATTTAGCGCTGAAAAGTTTCTACATGAGATGCATAAAATTTTCATTACCTTTTTAGGCGCTGCTGTTGACGCCGACACAAGAGGTTGAAAATTATAATTCCCTCTTTCAGCGCAACAGTTTACGCTAAAAATTTTCTGCGCTGAAGCTGAAAATTTTATGCAATTTATTCATTGCATTTTGTATGCATTTATTGCATCATTTTTAGACGCTGAAAATTTTGTGCGCAAGAATGTTGAAAATTTTCTGCCCTTTTGCCATTGCATCATTTGTTTGAGTGCTGTGATAAAGATAAGATGTTTAAGGGTAAATTGTTTTATATTATACTTTAGGTACCATTAAATTAAATTTGTAAAAATATAAAATTTTGATATTTTAAATATGTACATAGTACATACATGCTATGTTGTTCTTAAATTTGAAATTCACATGATAATTTGTAAGCACAATTATTTAGAATAATTATTATTTCTAACTATAGCAACAATTTTAATTTAGAATTATCATACGAATTTCAAATTTAAATATATCCTGCATGTTATTTAAAATAACAAATTTTTATATTTTACTGTAGCTAAAAAATTATCCAAAAAAAGTTCTAATATTAGCGCAGAAAATTAGTTTTTAGAAAGCAGTGAACTATGCGCTAATTTGTGTGCTGAGAAAATGCGCCTAAAGATGCGCCTGCTGCTGACTCGTGATCTCACAATTTTGTGAGAATGTATTAGTAAATTTAAAGGGGAATTGTGCAGAGAATTTTCCCGAGCTCTGTATAAATTCATACAATTTCTCTTCATATTTTCAGCATATTTCTCTGCGCAGATTCAACGTCGAAAAAGCACATTTTTTTTATCAGGGTACATTCGATGATTCGAGGTAGTAATGAAGTAGAAAAAAAGTGCATGCATAGCTACAGTCATATATATATGTAAATCGAAATTGAATCCATTTTTTTGAAAAAATTTATTTTCTGATTTTGCTTTTTTTTAGAAAAATTATATTGTCAAATTTATGAATGGGTATCCACACGTCCCTGAGCAAACGTTTTATGTTTAAATAAAATCACATTCATACTTATATGCATTTGGTGGTTAAAAAAAAGACACTGTTTATTTCTATAGGTACCTACAAAAAATTAAATTCATAAATCGTAATTTTGATTTAAAACACTCCCCAAAAATTTTATGCGACCAAATTTACAAAATATAAAACATACCAACATATACATATGTATGTATTATATAAAAAGCTTCTGAAACTTTTCATTTACGTAATTATCAAAAACAAAACATAAAATTCCAATAAAAAAAACAAAAATTGGAATTCATTGCAAATAGAATCTAGGCACCTAATACTTTATATAATACTTATTATGTCTGACAACTAAACTAAATTTAACTATTATAATTTTATTTATTTATTATATAATTAACTATAGATATACATATTAATTTAGTTATAATAAAATTCTTTTTATCTGTGTACTAAAAAAAAAACTGCTACCCATTTCATATAAAACTTCCAAAAAAAATTTTTAAAAAATTAAAATATATTAATTAAACCCACCAATCCAATTTAAAAATTTTTACACCCTCAAATCATATTCATATAATTTAAATGTAATCATATTCATATTCTATACTAATTCAGTGTAAATATACAATAGTAAATCATATGCGAGAGGCAAACACAAATATATATTTACATTCTGAAGTATAAATAAGTACCTACCTCAAAAAATACTTTATTATAGGTATTTTGTACATGAACTTTTATTATATGATTTATTTAGAATAAAACAAATATAAATAAAAAATAAAAAATATATAATCTAAAAAAAAGTCAAAATCGAAAAATTATATAAAAAAGAAAAAAAGAAAATTAAAAAAAAAAAAAATAAATAAAGACAATAGATATTACACATAAAATAAATCTGTGAAGTGCTCTGAAAAGCAAGGCCAATTGTACCTTTTGTAATAAAAAAATTACAGCTAAAGCGAAAGGCATATCCTGAAGTGGTATATATAATCGTGTTTTTCTCCAAAGTGTGCTGCGGTTTCAACTGAAATTTTAGAAGCCGTAAAAGCTGGAAATATGAGTTGGAAATGCCACGAATGTCCAATGAGTATAAATGAAACTTCAATAATATTTTAAGAGGACCCAGAGTCGATAGTGATAGTAATGATAATAAAGAATGTGATCCTAGCTCTAAACACCTAAATAACACTATCAATAATGAAATCAATCATGCTTCTACATCTAAAACAAATATATATAATAAACTATTACAATTTGACCCTTCAGAATCCAATTATAAATGTGTTAAATTATAAAAAAATACTTAGAGTAGCTGTCGCGGAAATTCATAAATCACAAATATACATATCTTCATGCTTTGATAAAATTTTAAAACAAAATGAAAGTATAATTAAGGAAAACCAGACATTAAAAAGCACTTTAATATTGAAAAGGAAAAGAATTGTCAACCTAGAATATCGATTAAATAAACTTAAGTCGCTTATGGATGAAAAACAACAAAACGAAAATAAAAATAATATAAATGTAGAGGGTTTGCCATCGGATTTACAGGATGCGACAGCGGCTGTACTTCATTAGCAAAAAGAGTCAAAGAAACTCAACATTCAAGTTTGTATTTAGTTAAGATGGACTCAGCAGAATCAAAATTTGAGTTGATATCCAAGAAGAAAATGTACAAACATCTTTTTACAGCGGAAGTCAAATTGGGTAGCAAAGGCAATAAGGAGATATTTCTTCGAGACCACTTATCACAATTGCAGTCTAAATTATACAATGAAACGAAAGAAATCAAAGGCAAATATAATTTACAATTCCTGTGGTTCAAAAATAATTGTATTTTTCTTAGACAACACACCAATACTAAGGTATTTCGTATATTATCACCAAATGATATTAAATTTGTTAATGATACTTTTCAAGAACAAAACTAGTGTTTTTTATATTTTTTGTTTTATTTTGCACAGTAATTTTTTATTTAACTTATTTACAATATATTTTACTTTAATTTTTTGTAATATTACTAAAATATTATATTTGTTTCTTACATTGTATATTTACCTAACCTACACTATAAATATTTTAATTTTTGTTATAATTTTACATAATTCTTTTCAATTTTTTTTTTATCTTAAATATGCTAATTACAAAAAACTTGCAAAATCACAATTAACACTATAAAAATGACCATTCTAATTATCGCTCATCGTCGTTTCGGATATAATTTTATATAATTTTTGTTTTACTAATTTTTATTATACTTTTCATTTTAATTATAATTTTAAAACTACTTTCATGTCAAAGAACACAACAAAAATGACAATTCTAAATAATATTCAACATATTTTCAATTATTCTCCAAAACATATTCAATCAATCTCTTTATTCACCACAAACAAGATCAATAAGTATAACAATTATCTTTTAACATTATCTCATTTATCAATTTATAAAATGCAATTAAGTGATAAAGTATTCAAATTATGTTAATATAGCATTTATTTTCTAAAAGCTAAAATTCATAATCAAGATTTCAAACCATATGTTTTCAATTACACAAACTCTACACAAACTTTCAATCAATCTCTTTACTTCGAATAATCGAAATTATAATCAATATGTATAACAATTATTTTTATTAGTAAATTTGCTCTAATATTTTTCAATGACTGAAGAAGTAAATATTGAAGATTGTATGAAAGTTAATTATTACATAGAGTTGAATAATGCTCGAACTATATGCGATTTCTCTAATAACTGCAACGTTGTATACTTGAATATACGAAACGTAAAAAATAGATTATTTGATTTAGAACAACTTTTAAATAGTTACAAATTTGAAGTACACATAGTTGTGCTTACTGAAAAATGGGTGCATTGATAATAAATTTTCCAATATTCCAGGTTTTTGTAGTCATTTCTCAAATAGCTCTGATTCATATTGTGGAACCGCTATATTTATAAGTAGTAGTATTCAAAGTACTCCAATTTATGAAGAAAAGTTAGATAAATCCAATATTTTAATAGTCAAATTACTGAAGGAAAATATAAATGTAATGTCCGTATATAGATCCCATGACACAAGTGTAAATGAATTTACAGAAAAAAACAGTAAGTAACAGTAAGTCGATTCAACCGACTTATTAATACCCTACACCTGAATAATTCGAATTAAATTAAAAATCCATAAGTGTTTTTGGCAGCTGCTTGAACTTCTTCCCTTTTCTGTCTTATTCAACTCGAATTTCAGGAACGTAAAAGAGGCATCCTCTTAGGATATGCTTGACACCTTTGTAAAAAATTTTAAGTTTCTATCTTTATTAATTTCGAAGATAGTTAGTCCTTGGGAGGTGTGTGTTAGGTACCCGAATTGCCACTCCAATTCATCGAACCCATCTCAGGAACATAAAGAAAACATGCCAGAACACCATTGTACTAAATTTAAAGGTTCTATTTTTGTTGGTTTTGGAGATATGCTCGTTGCTCTTGTGCAAACCCAAGGACCAAATCCTCTCAAATTTCAGAGACCCGAATCAAACATGAAAGAACACCATTCTGCCGAATTTAAAGGTTACATCTTTGTTGTTTTTGGAGATAATTTCATTTGCTCTGGGGCTCGTTCGGAAACTTCCAAAATCCAAACCCATGCACCATATCTTCTTAAATTTCAGAGACATAAAACAAACGGGAAGGAACATCAGTGTACAAAATTTAAATGTTCTATCTTTGTTGGTTTTGGAGATATACTCGTTTGCTCTGGAAGCTTCCAAGATCCGAACTCATGGACCAAATCCTCTCAAATTTTATAGACTTAAATAAAACATGAAGGAACACCACTCTGTCAAATTTGAAGGTTATATCTTCATTGGTTTTGGAGATAATCTCATTTGCTCTGGTGCTCGTTTGGAAGCTTCCAAAATCCAAACCCATGGACCAAATCCTCTTAAATTTCAGAGACATAAATCGAACGGGAAGGAACATCATTGTACAAAATTTAAAGGTTCTATCTTTGTTGATTTTAGAGATAATATATTGTTTGCTCTGGGGCTCGTTCGGAAGCTTCCAAAATCCGAACCCATGGACCAAATCCTCTCAAATTTTAGAGACTTAAATAAAATATGAAAGAACTCCACTTAAAGGTTATATCTTTATTGGTTTTGGAGATAATCTCATTTCCTCTAGTGCTCGTTCGGAAGCTTCCAAAATCCAAACCCATTAACCAAATCCTCTTAAATTTCATAGACATAAATCGAACGGGAAGGAACATCATTGTACAAAATTTAAAGGTTCTATCTTTGTTGGTTTTAGAGATAATCTCGAAGCTTCCAGAATCCGATCCGAATGGAGCGATTTTGTCCAGATTCGAACTTAGCCTTCCTTTCGTAATTAGTAACCTACTATATAAATTTCATCAAGATAGCTTTATTAATTTTTGAGTTATCGTGCGAACGGACGGACAGACATCGTTAAATCGACTCAGAAGGTGATCCTGATTCAGAATATATATACATGTCCATATCTAACTTGCTTCCTTTTAGTGGTTACAAACACCATACCAAAGTTAATATACCCTATGCTTTAGGTGTAGAGTATAAAAAGTAAAGTAATGTAAAAAACTTTTAAATTATTAAAAACGAATCCTTAAAATTGGACTACATATTATACGAGGTATATATATGTAGGATGTTAATAATTAACAATGAACTCCGATACTATAACTATCATATGACAACATTATTAACATGCGACAACATGAACCGTACGATAATGATGAGAGAGAATGATAGCAATCATGGAAAAAAGACAAGAAGTTCATTCTGCATTAAGACGTGCGACAGCATAGTCAAGATTAAAAAAGGAAGTTAACCAGTTGTTAAATAAATAATTTAATTTAAATAAAATTATACAATTTTTGAATTATAATAAAACATTTATCTAATTAAAACCGAACTGTTTTTTTCAATTGTAATCCCACAAAATTTGGGGGCTGAACCGGGATAATTCTGGAAAAAAATCTAAGAAAGGCAGTATCCGAAAGTGGGAAGGTTACACAGAAAAAACGAGGATTCCACATGGTGATCAAAATGGTGATACCACATGGTTTGTGAGTTTAATCGAAAAAATTTTAATTTTTTTTACAATAATTGAAAAAAAAAAGAGAATAAATTTTAATTTTTTTTATAATAATTGAAAGACTAGTTTTTAACAAAATTTTTAATATACAACTAAAAGAAAAAAAAAAATAAATTTTGTTTTAAAGAAAAACGTGAACTAATTCGACTGAATAGTATAGTGTATTTAAGAAAATTCCAAAAAAAAAAGAAAAATATATAATTAACCACTTGCTAGAAATTTAGATTTTATTTGTGAGAATATTAATTCTGTGTCTGTGATAATAAAAATTTAAAAATTCTATTATTAATATGAAATAATGGACAATTAATAACTATAAAAACATATTGTCAATAATAGTATTCATTTTTAATTTTCAAAACAAAAAAAAGGAGATTGCAATTATTAGAATATTATAAAAAAAAAAAAAAAAAAACCAAACCTGTTTCTTACATTATTTGTACAAAACAAATTCAATTGTTGTGAATTTAAAACTAGAATACAAAGATAAAAAAAAAAAAACGAAATAATTTTTAATGAAGTAATAAAATTAAGGACTGGAAATTAATAGGATAATTTTAATGAATTTAAGAACTATTATAAATTATGGTTACACAAAAAATATAAAAAAAAATTAAATTGGTCAATTTTAATTATTAATAAATTATTCGAAATTAAATTATATCAATAGTAGAAAGAACAATTTATTTTATGTTTTGTTTTGAAGAAGAAGGAAGGTAAATGTGAACAGATCATCATCAACTAGTGTTATCATCATCAGTGTCAAAGAAAATAAAAACAGAAGACCAGGGGTGGCAAACCTTTTTACTTAAACACCAAATAGTTGTTTGAGTAAAAATTGTATCAGAGGCAGTAAACCTTTTTATAAAAAAAAAATTTATAAAAGATAAAAAGTATTCTAAAAAAAAAAAAAATATATATTTATCAAATAAAAAATAAATAACATATTAAAAATAATTTTAATATAAAAAGAAGAAATTATAAAATAGAAAAAAAAAAAAAATTTTTTTTAATTTGAATTTTTCTTGCTTGTTAATTAAATAGCTAATTAAAATTTTTAGTAAAATCAAAAAGCTTTATACAGAAAACAATTTTTAAAAATGGCTCGTAAAAATAAGAAAGTATTGAGTAGTACTGGTAATGTGGAGAGCATAGCTGCTGACGTCTCAAGAATTTTTGAGGAATTAGAGGGGTTTAGGGAGGAGTTAAGAAGGCAATCTTCAGTGGAAGATAGTTTAGCAGAAGCAAGGCGGCCAGACAACCGATATCGAAATAGGCCGAGTATGAGTCAACAGTCTGTTAATTTCCATCATAACAACGTATCATCCCACCAACACTCATATGATAATAACAATCTTTCGCAGCCGATAACTAGTTTCGATAGCAATAGATCCAGATTTCCTGTTTCCATAAAAGATATAGTGGAAATTTTGCCAACATTTTCAGGAGAAAATGAATACGGTGTCAATAACTGGCTTTCAGACATAGAAGACACGACATCTGACTTAGGTTGTTCTGAGTTAGAAACATTTCTATTAGGCAAAAGATTGTTGACGGATCTAGCTGAAAGGACATTAAGAGCGAAACCAAATATTACCTCCTGGAACCAGTTAAAAAAATTTTTGAAGGACGAATTCTCTGAAATAGTTAGTTCGGCAGACGTTCACAGGAAGCTGGCAAGTACGAAACAAAAAAAAGGCAAAACCGTTTATGAATACCTAATCAACATGAGGACCATAGGCGCCAAGGGGAATGTAGAAGACGATGCAATCTTAAGATATGTACCTGACGGAATTTATGATTCTCCAGAAAATAAGCAACGGTTATATGGTTGCAAAACAATTCAGCAGTTTAAAGAGGAATTACGAGGATACTCCCAATGCAAAGAAGCACGAGAACGTTTTAAGACAAATGCAAACTTCAGACGAAACCCAAACGATATGAGCAATAAAACTCAATTAGGCTGTTATAACTGTGGCAGAAAGGGACACAAGAGTGCGAACTGTAGCGAAAAGAAACCGAAGTGTTTTAGATGCAACCAGTTTGGCCACATATCGAGAAATTGCACTCAGAATACCTCAGTTCCAGCAAAGACGAATTGCAACAGCGCCACCTTAGAGAGAAACTTGAAAATTCCAGATGAAAAACCGATTAAGATCAATGGCCATAAGATAGCAGCCCTGATAGACACTGGGAGCGACTTAGCGCTAATCAGATCCGATGAGTATATCAGGATTGGCGCGCCCGAAGCAAATTCACGAAAGATAAGTGTACGGGGTTTAGCGAACAAGTCTGTGTCAACAATAGGATCATTTAACGCAATAATTGAAATAGATGACAACAGCTACAGAATAAATGTTTATATCATTTCCAAGAACCTTCTACAATACCCCATGCTCATAGGAAAAGATGTATTACGTAACACCAAAATCGAGTTTAGCGATGCAGGAATCAATATAAGTAAATTGGAAAATTCACTGGTGAATTGCTTCAATATAATGGAGGAAGAAACATCATTAAAAGTTGGAAATACGAACTATGAAGAAGAAGTCAGAAGCTTGGTTAGAAACTATAAACCCAGAAATGAAGAAGACACAGAAGTAACCTTGAAAATAGTACTAAAAGACAGTACTCCTATTTCACAGGGACCACGAAGACTGGCTCCATTAGAAAAACAAATTGTGGATGACCAAGTTGAAGAGTGGTTGGAGAAAGGTATTATCAACCCCAGTAAGTCAGAGTTCGCAAGCCCCATTGTTTTGGTGAACAAAAAGGATGGAAAAAAGAGGCTATGTGTTGACTTTAGGAAGTTAAATAAACAGATCGTTAGGAATCGTTTTCCATTACCCCTAATTGAAGATCACATTAATTCACTAAGTGAGGCGAAAGTTTTTTGTACTCTCGACTTAGAAAACGTATTCTTTCACGTCCCCATCGAAAAAGGGAGCCAGCACTACACATCTTTTGCAACCCCGTCAGGTCAGTGGGAATTTACTAAGGCACCTTTCGGACTATGTACATCTCCACTGGTATTCCAAAGATTTATTAATAAAATATTCAATAATTTACTAATGCGGAAAATTGTGTTGATTTATATTGACGACATCATCAATCTGGCATCAAGTGACCAAGAGTGCGTGGACCGATTACAGCAAGTCCTGGAGATAGCAGAAAGTAATGGTTTAATAATTAAGTGGAGCAAATGTCAATTCCTTTGTAGAGAGATCGATTACCTGGGGTATAAAATTGCAAACGGTGCGTATTCACCATCACCGGAAAAAATCAAAGCCGTAGAAGAGTTCCCAACACCCAATTACATTAAAAAAGTGCAGTCATTTCTAGGACTCACTGGGTACTTTCGGAAATTTACCCCGGGATATGGGATGATTGCAAGACCACTAAGTAATTTAACAAGGACCAATGTGGCGTTCAAATTTGGACCAGAAGAAAAACTAGCATTCTCAAAATTGAAGAATTATTTAGGCGCCGAACCAATTCTAAATTTATATTGCCAGAATCGTGAAACGGAATTACATACAGACGCGTCAAAGGCTGGCTATGGGGCTGTACTACTGCAAAAAAGCGATGATTCAAAATTTCACCCAGTATACTATTTTAGCAAGAAGACAAATCCATCGGAAGAGCTATATCACAGCTACCAGCTGGAAGTCCTGCCAATTATAGAAGCAGTGAAAAAGTTGAGGGTATTCCTACTGGGTATTAAGTTCAAAATAATAACCGATTGTGCGGCGTTCAAGATGACGATGGAGAAAAAAACCTTATCAAACATGGTAGCAGGATGGGCACTAGCTCTACAGGAATTTGATTATCAACTAGAACATCGAAGTAGCAAACAAATGAATCATGTGGACGCCTTAAGCAGAAACTCCTTTGTCCATTACAATGTCGAACGATTTGGTGGAGCAGATAAAAACAGCACAAAGGAAAGACAAAAATCTAAAGCTGATAGCAATGCTGTTGGATCACGGACCCTACAAGGATTTCACAACGAAGAACGGCATAGTTTATAAAAACCACTCAAATGGCACCGAATTGTTATGTATTCCACAAAGAATGCAAGAGGAAATAATAAGGAAAGTAGATGAAAATGGACATTTTGCCGCCAAAAAGATGGAGGAAATTATTTCAACGGAATATTACATTCTGAATTTAAAGGAAAAAATCGACTCTTGCAGGAGGAATTGCATCCCCTGCATATTGGGAGCAAGAAAAGAAGAGAGGCAAGAAGGATACCTCAATCCCTTGGAAAAGGATGTTGTCCCGTTAGAGACCTATCACATGGATCATTTGGGACCATTGTCCAGAATTGAAAAGAACTTCTGCTATATTTTATGTATCATTGATGCTTTTTCAAAGTTTACATGGATCTATCCTGTCAAAGCAACAAAAACTGAAGAAGTGCTACAGAAACTAGAACAACAAAAAACTAGTTTTGGAAACCCACAAGGTATAATAACAGACAAGGGCACGGCCTTTACTTCCAACGCGTTTGAAGAATATTGCAAATCAGAAAATATTCAACATGTACTTATAACCACGGGCGTGCCTCGAGCGAATGGACAAGTGGAAAGGTTAAATAGAATTATAATCTCGGTATTAACGAAATTGGCAATTGAACATCCATCCAAGTGGTATAAGTTCACCAATCAGCTGCAACGATGCATAAACTCGACGTATCAAAGAAGCATCGGAAGGTCGCCGTTCGAATTGTTAACGGGCGTGAAAATGAAGCAGTGTACCGATATCAAGCTAGCGCAAGTTGTAAACGAAGAAATAATAAACGCATTCGTAGAAAATCGCGAAACGTCGCGCGTGGAGGTTCGAAAAGCAATTCTTAAAATTCAACAAGAAAATTGCGAATCGTTCAATAAAAAACGTAAAGCGGCAAACAAATATGATATCGGAGACCTCGTCGCGATTAAACGGATACAATTTGGTACTAATCTTAAAATTTTTCCCAAATTTTTAGGTCCGTACCAAGTAGTGAAAAGCTCAGGGAAAGACAGATATACAGTTCATAAAGTTGGCAACCAAGAAGGTCCAAAAATCCAACCACGTGCGCTGAGTTTATGAAAGACTGGCAAAGCTGGGATAACCAAAACGAAGAAGTGAGCGAAAAGGACGATGATGAAGTAAAAACAAGCAACGAAAGCGAAAATTTAAACTAACGACGCAGACGAAAATTATCAACTGCAATAAAAATAAAACTTACGAAGCATAAAAATGTTAACAAAGACGAAAAATCACAAATAAAGACGAAGGAAGCGATAAAGATGAAGGATGCAGAAAAGGCGAAGTTGATTAAACTACTGAAGACGTTAATTACCAATTAAGACGAAAATCATCAGCTATGATAAAAGAAAACTAACGACGAAAAAAAAATTATCAGCTACAATAAAATAAAACTAATGATGAAGATGTAAGCACCAGCCAAGATCGAACAAAATAAGACGAAGACGAAAATTGCTAGCTACGATAAAACGTATGAAGAAGAACTTAAGAACCAGCCGTGTCAAAAATTAATCCAAAATTAAGACTAAACTCACCAGCTACGACGAAAATTCAGAATTCATTATAACTAACGAAAAAAAGAATATACTCCAATCGATGGTTTCCGAGGTCGTTGAAACCTGTCAGGATGAGTTTGTAGGATGTTAATAATTAACAATGAACTCCGATACTACAACTATCATACGACAACATTATTAATATACGACAACATGAACCGTACAATAATGATGAGAGAGAATGATAGCAATCATGGAAAAAAGGCAAGAAGTTCATTCTGCATTAAGACGTGGTACAGCATAGTCAAGATTAAAAAAGGAAGTTAACCAGTTGTTAAATAAATAATTTTATTTAAATAAAATTAAACAATTTTTGAATTATAATAAAACATTTATCTAATTAAAATTGACCGAACTGTTTTTTTCAATTGTAATCCCACATATATATTAATAAGAGAGTCACAAATAAAAAATTTTATAATTACAATTACTTTTTTTAATTACATATTATTTTAAAATTTTCATGTAGACAACTTACGGCCCACGATTTTATCTGCACAGTAAGATAGCGCAATAAAAAGCCGGAGAGTTCCAGTACGGAAAACATAAATATTATTTATTGCATTAAAAAAAAACGTATTAAATTATTTTGGGATCATAAATTCATATTTAGATATGCATTATTAATTCTTATAAATAAATTTATTATAAAATAAATTCAAAAATTTATTATTATAACATACAGGCATTTACATATTAGTTCTTAACTGAAACTCATAAAGTTTGCATTTAATATATTACCTATTATTTTAAAAATGTT
The DNA here is from genome assembly GCA_947095535.1 of Poecilobothrus nobilitatus. Classification (NCBI taxonomy): domain Eukaryota; kingdom Metazoa; phylum Arthropoda; class Insecta; order Diptera; family Dolichopodidae; genus Poecilobothrus; species Poecilobothrus nobilitatus. The sequence continues at coordinate 220,787,725 of OX352772.1, forward strand.
TCAATTCTAAAACTATCAAATGTGCACTCCATACATAGCAAAAATTTATCTAATATTTAGTAAATACAGTAATACATACATATATGTACTTATTCTTTAACACTTTTAAAATTCACACTCGATCCAGTCAAAAAGAAATCGATTTTACGATACTTACTAAAATGTAATAGTAACCTTTTTCAATATCTTTGATATTTTAAATTCCAAATCTTTCAAATGAAAGAAGCTGTTGAACAATTTAAAAAAAGTTCACCACCGGACTGGCACTGACCACAATCTAATAAATAAGGAAGAAATTCTGTTTGTTTGTTTGTGCCCTTTTCACGTAAAAACCACCAGTCCGATTGCAACCAAATTTTTGCAGGAACGTTGCTCCGACCCCGGAAAGTGCTATAGGCTATATCGCGTTTCGGTTCATTAACCCATTGCGGCCCGAGAGCTATTTAAAGCTTTTTCGTTTTTTCGTTGTCCTTGCTAAATGGTTCGATTGATTGAGTTGAAAATTTTGACAAATATTCTTCTTATCATTGGACGGGTATCGAAGAAATTAGGATTCAATATGTTACGCGGATTCGGCCCGGTGGGCTTCCAAAAAATTTTTTGTTTTTGTTTTATGTCCAATTTTGTATGGTGGTTTTATGGTCTGGAAAAAAGCATGTGACAAATTTTTATGAAGATCCGGTAACCCGTTTGGGCACGAGAGCCGAACGAAGTTCATTAAATGTTTTTGTTGTCCTGCTTAAACGGTTCAATCAAATGATTTGAAAACTTGCAAAACTGTTGCTCTGTATCTTAAAGCTCCACTAAGTTAATTTGGTTATGATCCATTAACCCGTTTCGGCACCAGGTCTCAATGAAGTTTTTTAATTTACTTAGTTGTCGCATTTAAACTGTTCGACCAATTAAGTTAAAAATTCATTAAAGTGTAGCTCTTTACAACAGGAGCTTACTGAGTTGATTTGGTTACGATCCATTAAAACGTTTCGGCACCAGGACTCAAGGAAATTTTTCAATTTCTTTGTTGTCGCGCTTAAACGATTTTACCAATTAAGTTGAAAATTTACAAAAGTGTAGCTCTTTGCCACAGGAGTTCACTGAGGTGATTTGGTTACGATCCATTAACCCGTTTCGGCACCAGGGCTCAATAATATTTTTTAATTTCTTTGCTGTCGCACTTGAACGGTTTTAATAATTGAGTTGAAAATTTACAAAAGTGTAGGTCTTTATAACAAAAGCTTGCTGAGTTGATTAGGTTACGATACATTAACCCATCAGGCTTCAGGCCATGAAATTCTCATTTTTTGTTGTTGTGCTTAAACGATTTGACCAATTGAAAATTTGCACAAGTATTGCACTTTGACACACACACTCATTGAATAAATTTTGTTGTGATACATTAACACATTTCGACACGATAGATTGTCAAAAAAAAAATTTCGTTTCTAATTCCTGTCTAATTTGGCAGGATGAATTCATGGTTCTAAATTAAGCCTGTGACAAAATGTTTGTTAATGTTTGTTAACCCATTTCCGCACGAGCACTTATTAATAATATTTTGCCTAATTTTGTGTATTGTTATTATTATTAAAAAGATATTTCCAACACTCTTTACTTTTATCTATACTGTTTCTAATATTCCATAAAAACCTTTCAATGTAAATTTCTAATATAGAACAGTAATTAAAGTAACCTTTTTAAGTATCTTAAGAATACTGTGTTTAAGTCTTAACAACATAAAATTTTCGGCCGTTGTTAAAAAATAGAAACAATCTCCTACATTAGACAATCATCATGTCATCATTCAGAAATGTATTACTTACATGTGCTCTTTACATGTGGTCTACCTAAATAATATGCATGTGTATAACAAATAAAATAAAATATCATTGAAATATGTACATATAGTATGTATAATATCTGTATATTTAAAAATACTATAAACTTAATCAATTAAATTAGAAAACATATTCACATTTCTGTACAGCATTTAATCAAAAATGAGTACATACATATTTAAAGAACAGAAAACCTTACATTCTTATCCATATACAATTTTTACACATATTTTTAGCCAATCAATTTGGAAACATAATTAGAAAAACTAAAGGTAAAAAAATTCTGTTTGATTTATAAAGGTAAAAAATAATCATGTATTTTTTATATTGAAAATATGTTAAACAGAACCTGAAATGTACGCATTTAAAAAGAAGTTTTTTCAAAATTTGAAGAGCTGTCGGTGCTGTAGGATCACCAACGGTGAAGGTACATAAAAAAGTTGTTCTACAACATTACTCTTTTAAGAGACCTATGCATAGTTAATATTTCATTGCTCTTTATTAAACAGTATATAAGTTTTAACAGACGGAGGAACAGAGCGAACTTAATAACAAATTTTTCAAAATGTGCTTAAAAGGATAATTCACCAAAACATGAAGTGACATTACTTACAAAAAAAAATTGATTACATTATGGTCTTTTATAATTTAAATACGATTTTATGTTTCGGTATTAACGGTATTAACGAATATATAAGTTTTGTAAACAAACGGAGGGACAGAGCGAACCTAATAGCAAATTTTTCAAAATGTGCTTAAAAGGATAATTCACAAAAACATGAAGTGACATTATTTACGAAAAAAAATGTATTACATTATTTTCTTTTATAATTGAAATGCGATTTTATGTCTCGGCATTAAAGAATATATTGTGGAAATTCACTTCGCCGTAATTGTGTACTCAATAGATTATTGATTCCTTTAAAAATTTTTTGTAGAAGAATTGTCTCTAATTCTTGGCTCTGTTTATTCAATTTAACTAAATCTAATAAAAAATAGAATATAAACTACCAGCATCTGTAAATGCATAGTAATAAGTTAACTATATTAATTAAATTATATTAACGCAGAAACAAAAGTTAATAATTTTTATTTCATAAAGCCAATAAAATACTCCGGGCAACGCCGGGTACTCTGCTAGTCTAATATATAAAGCAGATATTCTGTTTGTTTGTTTGTTTGTTTGTTTGTTTGTTTGTGCCCTTTTCAGGTAAAAACCACCAGTCCGATTGAAACCAAGTTTTGCAGGAACGTTGCTACGACCCTGGAAAGTGCTATAGGCTATATCGCGTTTCGGTTCATGAACCCATTGCGGCCCGAGAGCTATTTAAAGCTTTTTCGTTTTTTCATTGTCCTGCCTAAACGGTTTGATCAATTGAGTTGAAAATTTGTATAAATGTTCCTCTTAGCTTTGGACGGGTGCCGAATAAATTTATATACAATATGTTACCCGAATTCGGCCCGGCGGGCTTCCAAAAAAATTTTTGTTTCCGATTTATGTCCAATTTTGTATGGCGGTTTTATGGTTCGAAAAAAAGCCTGTGACAAATTTTAATGAAGTTCCGTTAACCCGTTTGGGAAGGAGAGCCGAACGAAGTTCATTAAAGCAAGAACGAAGTCTTGCTTAAGCGGTTCGACCAATTGAGTTGAAAATTTACAATAGTGTAGCTCTTTAGCACAGGAGCTCACTGAGTTGATTTGGTTACGATCCATTAACCAGTTTCGGCACCAGGGGTCAGTGAAGTTTTGTAATTTATTGTTGAACTTAAACTGTTTGACCAATTGGGTTAAAAATTTACAAAAATGTAGCTCTTTACCACAGGAGCTCACTGAGGTGATTTGGTTACGATCCATTAACCCGTTTCGACACCAGGGGTCAATAACATTTTTTAATTTCTTTGCTGTCGCACTTGAACGGTTTTAATAATTGAGTTGAAAATTTACAAAAGTGTAGGTCTTTATAACAAAAGCTTTCTGAGTTGATTAGGTTACGATACATTAACCCATCAGGCTTCAGGCAATCAAATTCTCATTTTTTGTTGTTGTGCTTAAACGATTTGACCAATTGAAAATTTGCACAAGTATTGCACTTTGGCAGACAAATTCATTCAATAAATTTTGTTGTGATACATTAACACATTTCGACACGATAAACCGTCCAAAAAAAAAAATTTTGTTTCAATTTCTGTCTAATTTGGCAGGATGAATTTATGGTTCTAAATTAAGCCTGTGACAAAATGTTTGTTAATGTTTGTTAACCCATTTCCGGACGAGCACTTATTAATAATATTTTGCCTAATTTTGTGTATTGTTATTATTATTAAAAAGATATTTCCAACACTCTTTACTTTTATCTATACTGTTTCTAATATTCCATAAAAACCTTTCAATGCAAATTTCTAATATAGAACAGTAATTAAAGTAACCTTTTTAAGTATCTTAAGAATACTGTGTTTAAGTCTTAACAACATAACATTTTCGGCCGTTGTTAAAAAACAGAAACAATCTCCTTAATTAGCCAATCATCATGTCATCATTCAGAAATGTATTACTTACATGTGGTCTTTACATGTGGTCTACCTAAATAAGATACATGTGTATAACATGTTTCCCATAAAATATAATTGAAATATGTACATATAGTATGTATAATATCTGTATATTTAAAAATACTATAAACTTAATCAATTAAATTAGAAAACATATTCACATTTCTGTACAGCATTTAACCAAAAATGAGTACATGCATATTTAAAGAACAGAAAACCTTACATTCTTATCCATATACAATTTTTTATATATTTTTAACCAATCAATTTGGAAAAATAATTAGAAAAACTAAAGGTAAAAAAATTCTGGTTCAATTATAAAGGTAAAAAACAATCATGTATTTTTTATATTGAAAATATGTTAAACAGAACCTGAAATGTACGCATTTAAAAAGAAGTTTTTTTCAAAATTTGAAGAGCTGTCGGTGATGTAGGATCTCCAACGGTGAGGGTACATGAAAAAGTTGTTCTACAACATTAATCTTTTAAGAGACCTATGCATAGTTAATATTTAATTGCTCTTTATTAAACAGTATATAAGTTTTAACAGACGGAGGGACAGAGCGAACTTAATAACAAATTTTTCAAAATGTGCTTAAAAGGATAATTCACAAAAACATGAAGTGACATTACTTACGAAAAAAAATGTACTACATTATGGTCATAATTGGAATGCGATTTTATGTCTCGGTATTAAAAGAATATATTGTGGAAATTCACTTCGCCGTAATTGTGTACTCAATAGATTATTGATTCCTTTAAACATTTTTTGTAGAAGAATTGTCTCTAATTCTTGGCTCTGTTTATTCAATTTAACTAAATCTAATAAAAAATAGAGTATAAACTACCAGCATTTGCAAATGCATAGTAATAAGTTAACTATATTAATTAAATTTTACTAACGCAGAAACAAAAGTTAATAATTTTTATTTCATAAAGCCAATAAAATACTCCTGGCAACGCCGGGTACTCTGCTAGTACTATATACAACATACATAAACAAAATCCTATAAACCAAAAAAAATAACCATTTACTTTTAATTTAAGGAACAAACATTTTTCACTGCCTCTTAAAGTTTCACATTGTTATTGTTAATATTGCTATGTCTCACGTCATGTCTATTATTTGGTTGGACTCTGTAAGTCAGTTCTGGGTTAGTACTGTATTGTGCCACTCTTTCAGTGACAAAATAATATAGATAATACGGGCCTTGGCCATAAGTGCATAACTGCGTATCATACTACATGCATTGAAATTTGAATTTTTTAAAAGAGGAAATTACATATTTTAATTTTTTTAAATATATGTCCTACATATATTAATACATTTCATTCTCTTAAATTTTTCTTAAAATCTTAACATAAAATATTAATTAGTACTAAAATTGTAGGTTCTAAATCCTACTCTCATATTATTGATATTATTTTTATTTCTGTACGTTAATTTTTATTGTTGATTTTACAAAATACATATGTACGGATATGTATTATCCTTCTACCCTACAACAATTTTTTTTTTTACTTAAAAATTTCTATTTATTAATTCGAACGTAAATATAATATGCATCCATAAATAAACAAACATATATATATATACATTCACATTTAATATAAATGTTTAAAATTTATTGTTGGTTTAAACATGAAATTTAATTATAAAGCCAAAAGCGCATACTTACATAATATGTATGTATTGCATATTATGAGATGACGTTACGTAATCATGTTCTAACCATGTAGGCTTACATACATTCGAAGATTCGAGGTAGTAAAGAAGTAGAAAACAAGTTTTTTTTTTATTCTTATTATATATACATGCATACCTACAGTCATATGTATATGTAAATCAAAATAGAATCCATTTTTTTGAAAAATTTTATTTTCAGATTTTGTTTTTTTTTTATAAAAATTATATTGTCAAATTTATGAATGGGTATCCACACGCCCCTGAGTAAACGTTTTATGTTTAAATAAAATCACATTCATACTTATATGCATTTGGTGGTTAAAAAAAAAAGACAATGTTTATTTCTATAGGTACCTACAAAAAATTAAATTCGTAAATCGTCATTTTGATTTAAAACACTCCGCAAAAATTTTATGCGACCAAATTTACAAAATATAAAACATACCAACATATACATATGTATGTATTATATAAAAAGCTTCTGAAACTTTTCATTTACGTAATTATCAACAACAAAACATAAAATTCCAATAAAAAAACAAAAATTTATAAATTTGTATTTTGTAAAAACAACAATACAAATTTTAACATACAGAAATAAAAATATTATCAATAATATGAGAGTAGGATTTAGAACTTACAATTTTAGTACTAATTAATATTTTATGTTAAGATTTTAAAAAAAATTTAAGAGAATGAAATGTATTAATATATGTAGGACATATATTTAAAAAAATTAAAATATGTAATTTTCTCTTTTAAAAATTCAAATTTCAATGCTTGTAGTATGGTATGCAGTTATGCACTTATGGTAAACGCCCATGAGTATGATTTGTGGTGCGTATTATTTATTGTTCGTATTATCTATATTATTTTGTCATTGAAATAGTGGCACAGCACAGTACTAACCAAGTACTGACTTACAGAGCACAACCAGATAATAGACATGACGTGAGACATACCAATATTAACAATAACAATATGAAAATTTAAGAGACAGTAAAATATGTTTGTTCCTTAAATTAGAAGTGAATGATTATTTTTTTTGGTTATAGAATTTTGTTTATGTATGTTGTATGTAGTATTGTGGTCAGTGCCAGTCCAGTGGTGAACTTTTTTTAAATTGTTCAACAGATTCTCTCATTTGAAAGATTTGGAATTTAAAATATCAAAGATACTGAAAAAGGTTACTATTACATTTTAGTAAGTATCGTAAAATCGATTTCGTTTTGACTCGATCGAGTGTGAATTTTAAAAGTGTTAAAGAATAAGTACATATATGTATTATGTATGTATTACTGTATTTACTAAATATTAATTAAATATTTGCTATGTATGGAGTGCACATTTGATAGTTTTAGAATTGAAACATTTTTACAATAATAGGTAATATATTAAATGCAAACTTTATGAGTTTCAGTTAAGAACTAATATGTAAATGCCTGTATGTTATAATAATAAATTTTTGAGTTTATTTCATAATAAATTTATTTATAAGAATTAATAATGCATCTAAATATGAATTTGTGAACCCAAAATAATTTAATACGTTTTTTTTAATGCAATAAATAATATTTATGTTTTCCGTACTGGAACTCTCCGGCTTTTTATTGAGCCATCTTACTGTGCAGATAAAAGCGTGGACCGTAAGTTGTCTACATGAAAATTTTAAAATAATATGTAATTAAAAAAAATAATTGTAATTATAAAATTTTTTATTTGTGACTCTCTTATTAATATATATATACCTCGCATAATATGTAGTTCAATTTTAAGGATTTGTTTTTAATAATTTAGAAGCTTTTTACATTACTTTACTTTTTTTTAATAATTTTCTTTAAATTTGGTATTTATTTAGTTTAACGCTTAGGTAATAATAATTTGTGGTTTGCTAAAGTGGTAGTCAGTAACACCCAATCTATCCATGAAACAGAACGAATTCTCGCTTACACATCACGAACTCAGACAACAGCTTTCGGCTTTCGAAAACGGACAAGATGTACACTATGTAGCTGTATTTTAATCTAGATTTGCTCGATTTTCGAGCAGCGGGCAAATACTAGTATTTTGAAGTTAACAATACGTTAATAGAATTCAGGAATAAACAAAAACCTATATTTTAAAGATTAAATAGTAAATAATAAATTATATATTTAATAATAAATTTATATTTTGAATTTAACAATACATTAATAAAATTCAGAAATAAGCAAAAATCTATATAGATAGCGATACAAGAGCTCATAATTTGCATCATTTAAGTAATCTAAAAATTCATTAAAACTTAAAACTTCTTTACCAAAGCACTGTTTTCTTACACATTTAAAAATTGGGCATCGTGCGATAAAATGAACGGAAATGAAAGGAACGTGTTTTCAGATTCATCAAGATTGCATAGATCGCAAATTCCCGTTGTGTCTTTTTTAAATGCTTTGGCATTGATTTCTAGCATACCACCACGAGCTTTAAATATTAATGATATTTTTTTATCTGCGTTTTCCTCGGAGAAATAACTTGGTATATCACAATGCATATGCATCATGGTAGGCCGATGATCTGGCTCTTTGGATGTGATCTTTCTGATGTTTAAGTGCCAACTTTTCTAAAATTATTTTGTGATCAATATTCCAATTTTCTGCATTGTTAGTAAATTCATATTTCACACTTGCGTAAATATTTTTCGATTCGTTTGCCCAATATATATCTGCTTCTAGAGTTTTTTTTGCTAGTATTTTCGGCACTCGATGATCTGGAAACGAAAGTACTTTTTCTACATATTCAAAGTGTGTTTGAAGTGTATATATACAAATAGCTTGTTTATACCTGTTTCTATATGGATCATATAATTTGAGGTATTATTCGGCAAGTAAAACATTTTTTTCAGAAAGAACCTTTGTAACTTCTCGACTTCTTCGTATTCTTTTGCACCCCATACTTCCATAACACATTATCGTTTTATATAAGTTTGAAATATTTTATACTTGATACTATTTGAATGTGATTATTCCGTATTAACTTATTCCGTGTTTGGTTATTACATTTTTTGATGTTTTTAATTTATTTTCTAAAAGTTTGATAAATCTCAAGTTATATGTTAGTATTATTCCCAGATATTTATATTCATTCACTACTTCTACCTCGTTTCCATCATACTTCCATGACTCAATTATTGACCTTCTACCACCATTTCTAAAAATGATCACTTTTGATTTTTGGAGATTTAAAAACAAGACCCACATTATGCAAGATATATTCAGGTTATCTATCATCAGTGAGAATAAAATCGGGCTCAATAAACAGCCTTGCTACAACCCTAGTTCAACTTCAAAATATTATGATATAAATTCTCCGTTCCTTTTCTTTGTCGATCTTTTCTTTGTTGAGGTGGTTTTCTCATGAAGTTTTTTTTAATATTCTTAACATTTTAGTTGAGAGTCCTGTCTTTGACAGTATATAAAAAAGTGCTTGTCTGTTTATTGTATCAAATGCACTTTTAAAGTCTACAAAGAAAACGTAAGTTTTATTTTCTTTTGTAATTGAAACTTAATTATGCTCGTTAAACTGAAAATATTATCTGTAGTGCTATACCCTTTCCGAAATCCAGCTTGGCATTCACTAAGAATATTTTTTTCGTTTGCCCATTCCATAATTCTGCTTAACAGTATTTTACAATAATTCAGTTTCGCATAACGGTAAATTAAGACACCGTATAGTACAAGTATATATTTATTATAAACATGTTTGTAAAGCTCATAATAGCACCTATCGTTTGGAATTTTGAGATTGAAGATATACCTTATAGAACTTGTGTTATAACAATTTACATATAGGGTCTTTGCGGGGCTGTAGCTCCTTAACCGGTGGGGCTACAAAAAAAAGTTATTAAAAATAAAATTAATATTTTTGTGACATCTATCAGCAGTTAAAATTTCATAGCTCTATTTTTAACAAAATGTGGGGATCTAAAAGTTCGGTGTTACTCCACCCGTTATGGAGCAACAGCTCCCCAAAGGTTCAAAAAAGCTCTATATTTAAATTGTTATAGCACAAGTTGTATAAGGTATATCTTTATTTTGAAAACGGCAAACGATTACTGCTTTTATTAGCTTTAAAAGTATATATACAATAAATATATAGTTGTGGCATACAGTGTGTTAATTTACCATTATGCGAAACTAAAATTTTGCAAAATCCTTTAACCCTTCTATCTTCTCCTCCTTTAACCCTGAAATTTTGATGGAAGTTAGATCTTTGAAAATAAGTATGAGTCATTTCAGAAATTTTTTTTGTATCACCCCCGGCTTAGAAGCTGCAAGGGGTCAAAAACTGAAATTTTTTTATTTTTAAACACCTGTAACTTGAACACCTGTTAAAATTTTTTGAAGTAATACAGAAAAATTAAAGCTTAAATGTTATACTCTTATTTCTGTTAACAACTTTTTTTAATTATATAAGATTACTTTATAATTGATGAAAGTGTTACTTGACTTTTTCAAATTTTCTAACAAATTTCTTTAACAAATTTTTTACATTTTGTTTTACTCGATAACTTGAAATTGTTGAGGATATAATACGTAGTACAAAAAAATGTAAATAAATAAACAACTTAACGGTTGCTTGAAGAATTTTTATTTATATGATATTGATGTACATACATACTTATATACTTATGTCACTGATGAATGAATGATAAGAGTATAGATGTATGTTATGTAGCGCCGTATTTACATACATATATGTATTTTATTGTACTTATAAGAAATTATTCTATGAATGGAAATATTTTTAAAGAAATATTGCAATGTATGGCAATATACTTATAACAATATAAATATACTATGTGCGCATTAATATTTAAAATTATATTTACTATTTTGTACTAAGTAAATTTAATATACATTTACCGTTTAGTATTAAATGGTACTATAGAATATTTAAAAAAGTTTTGGATTGATAATCGTTATGTGGAAGGTTAGAATCTGCTTTTGAAGAATGCATAAACATATAGTTTGAATATATGTACAACCCGTAGTTCTAGAAATTATAAAATTCACCCAAATTATTTTAAAATACTAAAATATTAAATAAATAATACTGTAAGCAAAGTTACAGGCTGTGAACATACTGATGGTTCATACGGGTATCTAAGAGTTGACAAAGGCAACTGTATTCTTTCTCGTTAGTACTTGCTTATTATTAGTTCGTAAATCGTAGTAGTAATTTTTTTTTTTTAATCCATTAATGATATATGTTTAGTTCATTTTTACAATATAAGTACATATTTGAATAAATTTGGTATAATGGTAAAGTAAAAATGGTATAATTTATAATAATTAGATAATTTAAGTTTAAGAATAATTTAATTATGACCTTAGCCAAAAAAGCTGTCTGGTCAAAATATTTTAGAAATGCTTTTATGTCTTCTTTTTTTTCTTAGTTTAGTTGTTATAATAAAAGTAACAATAATATTAAGTTATTAATTGTATTCCATAAAATCAAAGCGTAGTAATCATAAAAGCGGTTATTACATAATATTTATTTGCTTCTTACTGGGTTAGCATTAAAACAAAAAAAAAATGATTTATACCTATAGTAACACTGTTAGATTATGATGTAAATCATATTATATTCTATGTATTATTATATGTGTTGGAGTATTTTTCAAATCCGAATTGTTCTTTGCTTAAAATTGGGTTATTATATAAAAATACTTCAAGTCGTTTCCTAATAAGAGTTTCAAATATCTTAGACAAAGCAGGTAAAACTGAGATTGAACGATAATTTGAACAAATATCTGTTGTTCTTTTTTTAAATATTGGAGTTACAATCGCAGTTTTTTAAGATTTTGGAAAAATTTAAGTTTGGAAAGCAGAATTAACAAATTTAATTAAAATTGGGATTAATTTATCAGAATATTTTTTAATAAATTTGGTAGAAATATGGTCCACACCAGTCGCGGAATTGGGTTTTAGTTGCGATATAACCTCCTTAATTTCCTAATAATTAGTGTAATAGGTCAAAACGTGACTGTATGTTATATGGAAATTGGTTAAAGTACTCTAAATTAATTTGAGTTTTATCTATTTTTAGTTCATCTGTTATGTTAATAAAATAATTATTTACTGTGTCTGCTATGTCTTGATCATTGTCAATTCTTTTATTAAGATTCTCATGAACTTTGATTTGTGTATTAGAATTTATACTATCTTTATTTAACATAAATTTTTTGTACACATTCCATAAGTGTTTACTATTATTTGGATTCCGTGATATTTCCTTCTTATTGTTAGTTAATGGAATCGTTTGCGTATTATTGCAGATGATTAAACTAAAATCGGATAATATATCATCAAAGTTTCTATATAACTCTAATTTTGACCATATAATATTATTAGATATATTTTCATAATCCAATATCGTTTTGAACTTTATCTGTGTATTTTTAACGGGTTTATGATCAAAACTTATCAGAAACATTTGGTGATCGGACAAAGGTGTGTCCAAAATATGCAAAAAATCTGGGTATTTGATATATAATAAAATTTCTAAACCTTATGCAACTCGTAATAACAATATATCGAACACAATAATCGATCATTTTATTAGACTTAATAAGATATAAATATTTATATATAAATATTGTTATTACGAGTTGCATAAGGTTTAGAAATTTTATTATATATCAAATACCCATTACTAAGTAGATTACTTGAATGGACTTTGACATCACGATTGTTATGGTGTAACAGATTAATGTTAAAATCGCCAATTAATGTGTTACTAAACCTGATTGTTATTTCATTTATTTTTTCTGTAAATTCATTTACACTTGTGTAATGGGATCAATATACTGACATTACATTTATATTTTCCTTCAGTAATTTGACTATTAAAATATTGGATTTACCTAACTTTTCTTCATAAATTGGAGTACTATTGATACTACTACGTTTAAATATAGCGGATAGTATACAACGTTGCAGTTATTAGAGAAATCGCATATAGTTCGAGCATTATTCAACTCTATGTAATAATTAACTTTCATACAATCTTCAATATTTACTTCTTCAGTCATTGAAAAATATTAGAGCAAATTTACTAATAAAAATAATTGTTATACATATTGATTATAATTTCGATTATTCGAAGTAAAGAGATTGATTGAAAGTTTGGGTAGAGTTGATAATAATTGAAAACATATGGTTTGAAACCTTGATTATGAATTTTAGCTTTTAGAAAATAAATGCTATATTAACATAATTTGAATACTTTATCATCTAATTGCATTTTATAAATTGATAAATGAGATAATGTTAAAAGATAATTGTTATACTTATTGATCTTGTTTGTGGTGAATAAAGAGATTGATTGAATATGTTTTGGAGAATAATTGAAAATATGTTGAATATTATTTAGAATTGTAATTTTTATTGTGTTCTTTGACATGAAAGTAGTTTTAAAATTATAATTAAAAATTAAAAGTATAATAAAAACTAGTAAAACAAAAAAAAAACAAAAAATTATATAAAATTATATCCGAAACGACGATGAACGATAATTAAAATTGTCATTTTTATAGTGTTAATTGTGATTTTGCAAGTTTTTTTGTAATTAGCATATTTAAGATAAAAAAAAAATTGAAAAGATTATGTAAAATTATAACAAAAATTAAAATATTTATAGAGTAGGTTAAGTAAATATACAATGTAAGAAACAAATATAATATTTTAGTAATATTACAAAAAATTAAAGTAAAATATATTGTAAATAAGTTAAATAAAAAATTACTGTAGTGCAAAATAAAACAAAAAATATAAAAAAGACTAGTTTTGTTCTTGAAAAGTATCATTAACAAATTTAATATCATTTTGCATTATCGCAAATCGAAATATCTTAGAATTGATGTGTTGTATAAGAAAAATACAATTATTTTTGAACCCCAGGAATTATAAATTATATTTTCCTTTGATTTCTTTCGCTTCATTTTATAATTAAGAATGCAATTGTCATAAGTGGTCTCGAAGAAATATCTCCTTATTCCCTTTGCTACCCAATTTGCGCTGTAAAAAGATGTTTGTAAATTTTCTTCTTTGACATCAACTCAGATTTTGATTCGGCTGAGTCCATCTTAACTAAATGCAAATTTGAATGTTGAGTTTCTTTGATTCTTTTTGCTAATGAAGTACAGCCGCTGTCGTATCCTGTAAAGTCGATGGCAAATCCGCTACAAATATATTATTAACAGCTTTTTATTAGCTTGGTTGGGTAAAGGATGGAATATTAGAAGCCATTTTAAACACACTTCCCGTTGAGCTAGAGACTTGAAATTTTCTTCATTAGATCAGATCCCGATGACAATACATGATTTTAAAATAATAATATCGAAAACCATTAGAGAAATTAGCTTAATTTCAAAATTCAATTTTCATACAAAGATATAACAGAATTTTTAACAGAATTATTACAGAGCCAAAATAAAACATTTTATCTAAATTTACTAAACTCACCAATACCAATATCAATACGTATGCGTAATACATAAAAGTTTTTATTTTTCTATAAAAGACTATTGTTTTTAATGTAGACCATTGCATTGTATGCGTACATATACATAGGTACATACTTCAAAATATGTAATAATATGTGCTTCGAAAATATTTTTGGTTTGAAAACGATGAATTTGAAAGATATGAATGTGTAAACAAATTAATGTGCTGTACTTGAGAACGCAGTGTAAAATTTAATATGCATTTACTTAAAATTTAGTAAGCAAGTGTTAAATTTAAGTTTTTTTTCATCAAATCAATTGATTTTTAGTATACATTTTTATTTATAAAAGCAATGTGTTTATTTATACTATTTATATAGATATGTGTTTTTCCTTTCTTAATTATAATTAAAATAGGGCTTTTCTTTCGAAACTCTTAACATATTAAAATCGCATATTATGGCCCTAACATTGATATCTAAATTGGGAGCTGCCTTTAAATTAAGATCTATTAGGGAATGATGATCTGCACCACTAATGCCTTTTTCTGAAGTATAAAGACTAAGAATATATTTCCAATTATGTAAAAACATTAAATAACAAAAAGAATATATTAAAAATAAGAAATCCAGTCTTTTTTAAAAATAGTAAAGAACAACAATATTTTTCTTTTCAATAACAATAATTATGAATTAATCATAAAATATATGTTATGTACATATATTTTTTTTTTTTTTTTTTATATATTTTCATTTATTTTCATGAATATACAATTAAAATATTATTTAAAAAGAAAAAATTTTTACAATAGCTTTTATTAATCCTAATAGTAAATATATAAATTTAATTAAAATAAAAAAAAAATATTAAATTGCATAAACATGAACAATAAGTACTATCAATCTGTCGTTCAAAAAAGAACAAGAGGCGAAAGATAATGCAAAAACATATTCCAGGAGCATAATTTAATTGTAGGGTAACTAATTAAAGATGGAATTAGCAAAAGAAATATGTAACAACAAAAGTTAACAATCTGAATATTAAATTAAGTACATGTAAAAATTATTAAGAAGTCAAAAAAGGCAAATTTAACTATGCTGAAGATTAAAAAAAAAACAAATAAGTATTCAAAAGAGCATAGCAATCGAAATAGTGCACAGAACATTAAAAGCTTGAGATATTTACTTGAAAAGAGAACCAAACTGAGTTAGGACTGAATATTAGTGATCATTTCCATCCGCAAGTGATCAAAGCTGAATAGCCACATTCTTATTTTTTTTAAAAAATGTGAAAACTTCCGTTCCAATTTAATTTCATTAGGTAGTTTATTAAAAATTCTAGGAGCAGTTATATTGCAAAAATGACAAAAGTGCGAAGTGCGGGCTCTTGGAACAACTATATTTCTATTATTAATTCTTAAGTTATAGTTAGCTATAATACGTTGTTTCAAGTAGCCGGATCTTAAGAAAAACAACTTTAAGGTTTTGAAAAAATATAAGTGTCTAATAGGTAGAATATTAAGAAATTTAAAGAGTGGGAAACTGGCAGTAAGTCTGTTCTTTTTTAGCATGATTCTAATAATGTGCTTTTGAGCAGTTAATAAAGGATGAATCCTATTTAAAAATGTACCACCCCAACAAGTAATGCCATATTGGAGTTTAGAATTAAATAAGTCGTAATAGAACAATTTCAAAATTCTTAAAGAGTAGTAATAACTTAAGTAAAACATATATCTAATAATTTTATTGAAATGGCTCTTTAAGTAATTAGAATGTTCAGACCAATTTAGGTTTTTATCAAATAATAAGCCTAAGTACCTAAAATTATTGACATTTTCAATTTTAAAACAAAGTTTATCACAAGAATTAGAACAATTAAAAGAAATGAATGAATTATTGTTGCAACTAGAAAAAGTAAATAAAAATCTTTTACACAAAAAAGAGTGATAATAAAGATTACAGTCAACTGGAGAATTGTTAGACAAGCTAAAAATCATATATTTTGTTTTGGGACTAATTACTAATTTGTGGACAATAAACCATTTGCGAATCAATTCTAAATCATAATTTAAATCCGAAATAAGACCCAACATGCTGCAATTGGAATATGAAAAACAAGTGTCGTCCGCAAATGCGGTAGGCTTACCTTTAAAATTTTGCAAAAACAAAGAGTTGATATATATAAGAAAAAGAATTGGCCCCAATACGGATCCTTGCGGAACACCAGATCTAAGTTCAGATATAGAACTTAGTATTCCATTAATTTAACCCTCTGTCTCCTATTGCTTAGAAAAGATTTGAACCAATCATACACAAAACCTCTGAAACCGGCATTAAACAACTTCTTTAAAATCAAGTTGTGGTTTATTGTATCAAATGCCTTTGATATGTCAATAAACAGAGCAGCAGAAAAGCTTCCGGAATTTAGGCTGTTATAAATTTCATTACAGAATTTCAGCAATGCGTCTTCAGTGGATCTGCCTTTTCTGAAACCAAACTGATAACAACTGAAAAAATGTTTTTTTTTCTAAAAACTTAACTATTCTATATTTAATACCTTTTTCAAATATTTTAGAAATAGGAGAAAGTAACGAAATTGGCCTGTAATTATTCGGATCATAAGAATTTCCTTTCTTAAACAAAGGAATAGTTTCAGCTATTTTTAGGTCCTCAGGAAACACACCTTTATAGATACTTATATTAAAAATAAAGCACAAAACATCTACAATGAAAAAAGAAACTTCTTTTATTAATTTATTAGAAAAGAAGTCAGAAGTAACGCCTCCTGAATTTTTTAAAGTTTTTATAATATTGTGCAACTCAAGGGAAGTGAACGGATCAAAGAAAAAACTAATACTAGAAAAATCATCATCCCTAATATCGAGAGAATTGCTCATAAAACAATCTGCATTTGCATTACTAATCGCAGAGGATCATTAGTCAGATTACCATTTATTTCTAATGAAACATTTGAAATAGCTTTGTTGTCTTTGTTGAGAATTGAATTGACTAATTTCCATTCAGTTTTATTATTACCTCTTGCTTCAATTAGTTTACGACAATAATAATATTCTTTGTAAGTTTTAATTTTTATCTTAATATTTTTACAGATTTTCTTATAATACAAATAAGATCTATGATTGCGTGGTAAATTTTTAACAGCCAATCTGATTTTATTTCTTTTTCGAATTAAATCTAAAAGGGAATTAGTCATCCATGGCTTTAGGCAACTATTTTTTCCTTTTTTTAGCAAGACAGTTTAACAGTTCTTCAAATGAATTTTGAACTGATCACAAAATTTTGAATAAGCGTCTGAGGGATCCTCAGAAGAGTAAACATTAGACCAATTTTGCAAAAGCAATTTTCTTTTCAGTAAATCAAAATCAATTTTTTTATTTGTTACAAAATTAGTATTATTTCTAGAATCTGAAGAGTCTCCAGTTGTATAAATATTAAAGCTAACCATATAATGATCTGAAAGATCTAAATTACAAATTTCACTATCCCAAGTAAAGTTATTACTTCTCAATAATCTTAAGAATAAGTGATCTAAACACGCTCCTGAAACTAAGCGAGTAGGTTCACTAATTACAGATTCCAGTCCAAAAGAGGACATTAATAACAAATAGTCGGCAATATCTCAACCTTGGGAAAGCAAATCAATATTAAAATCGCCAAGAATAACTAAATTTTTATATTTAATTCCATTTAAAAAGACAGAAAATTCATCTGTGAATTCCCCAATACTAAACCTATGAAATCTATACACACAAATAAAGCAATACTGAACACCTTTTATATTACACAAAATTTTTATTACATCTGCACTTGATAAACTATAATTAAAAACCTGACTTTTAATGTTATTCCCACAATATACAGCAACACCACCTGATGCATAAGAAGAATTACAATTAACCGAGAATACATAATTTGGAATGAAATAGTCTTCAACTTCGTCGTTGTATATCCAAATTTCACTTACAAATATAATTTCCGGCCAAGTCTGCAGGGAATTCAAATAAGTGAGCAAAGGAATAAAATTTTCCCTCAAGCTTCTAATATTCTGATGCACCACATTAAAATTTGCTGTTAAGCTCTTATCCGAGTTTGACATTATGTCACGAAAATATTAATATAAGAAAAAATTTATATAGAAGAAAAAAATAAAAAGAAGAAGAAGAAGAGTGATGAATAAAATGAAGAAAAACAAAAACAAAATGATTTGAGAAAATTAAAATTAGAAATAAGCAAAATTTAATATAATATAAAATAAATTAAATAAAATTTAATTTTAAACTTAGGTTATCAAAATCCTCAAAGCACTTTATCACAAACTTTTCATCACCATCATTCTTTTTTTGAAAAATTTTTGAGTTTCTTACCCACAAATATTTAAATTTATGCTCCTCTTTAAATAGCTTTGCTTTTTTTAAAATAGAGTTATAATGATAAGTTAACGATTCATTAATATACACATAATTATTTTTATATTTATCACCAAATATTTCAGCAGTTAATTTATTTTTTAGTTCTGATTTTTTATTAATTATATTATTTTTAGTTTTTAAGGAATTAAATTTTACACAAATTATGCTATTTTTTATACTATTGTTTACATTTTTTGGTGTCTTAATGAAGCAGTATTCCATATCATCCTGTCTTACTTTAACATTCAGTGTAGTCATAATGTATTTTGCTACTTTTTCCTTCACATTATCAGCATTAACAAATTTATTGGGAATGCCAACAATATCTAAACATTTTTTCTTCTTTTCTTGCTCAAGTATATTCACTCTTTCAGTTAAAACAATAATTGCGTTTTTCATTTCCTTCTTTTCGATGATTAATTGATTGATTTGTTTGTTGCATTCACACAGCATCTCTTTCATTTCCAAATTGAGAGAATATAGCGATTTAATATCTATCTCATCCGGTAACTTTTTTGTGGTTGAAGTATTAACAAAATTGTTAATACTTGCTTGTAGTTAAGTTATTACTTGTAGTTGTAAAAACACAAGTAGTAAGAGAAGGTGGATTAACTACAGTTAGCAAATCTACTGATGTTGATGTACTAGGTGCAATAGAGAAAGAAGATGTATTTTGTGTAGTTGTTAAAACAGGAGCAACAGGAGAGATCTGTTCATGTTGTGATGGAGATATAATTGAAGTATCGCAAAATGAGCTTCGGCGTTGTGTTGTACATTTTTTACATCTATATGCAGTATTTGTTTTCTTTAGGAAATCAATTTCAATCTGCGACATCGCAGCACAATCAGCATGAACCAAATAACGACAGCCGCTGCATTCAATATACAAATGATGTCTCTCCACTTTACTCTCACAAACTTTACAATTTGATCTCATTCTACTTGCAAATGTAAAAACAAAAAAGA
This sequence comes from Poecilobothrus nobilitatus, assembly GCA_947095535.1. Taxonomy (NCBI): domain Eukaryota; kingdom Metazoa; phylum Arthropoda; class Insecta; order Diptera; family Dolichopodidae; genus Poecilobothrus; species Poecilobothrus nobilitatus. The sequence continues at coordinate 220,807,679 of OX352772.1, forward strand.
AAAAAAAAATCAAGTAATCCAAATTCCAAATGACTACTTAAAACTAGTAAAAAATGTTACTTTGATTGTTTTTAAATATTTTTAAAGGCTATTTCTTATGTATATGTGCACATCTGATATTTACCCACATAACAAATAGAAAAAAAAAATATTAAAATGTTATGCTATGAAAATAAAGAAAAAACAAGGCAGTGTATAAATCAAAGTTTTTAAAGGATCGCATTTTAAGTGGAAATAAAGAACATTATAAAATTGCAATATTTTTATTTAAATTTTGAATTTAGATATGCAACGTTTTCTTAATTTTTTAAAAATTTTGCCGCATTATGATATAATGCAACACTGAGAAGTTCAGCTCATAATATAGATACATATGTATATGAATGAATATATGGCTATTTATGTATGTAGTTATAGATTTATTATTTTTTAATATGTAGGCAACAGTTATATTTATATGAATGGACGGTAAACATAAACGAACAAAAAAATATTTTATGTATGCATATGAATGGACGGTAAATATAAACGAACAAAAAAAAATTCAGAATGTTCTATAAACTATAATTTATATTTTTTAAATAGAATGCATGTATAAATTAAACATTTAAAAAAAAAAAAAGAAATACTTAGCGTACCTAAATAACAGAAAACAAAAAAAAAGGAAAATGTAATACTGGAAGAAAAATAAAAAAGAATAGAAAAAAAGAGAACAAAAAATGTTACTTTGATTGTTTTTAAATATTTTTAAAGTCTATTTCTTATGTATATGTGCACATCTGATATTTATTGCGACAACAAACGCATAACTATAAACTTATATTTTTAAATTTTGCCTCCAGCTTTTATATTAATTTCACAGACTTTAAAACTTATATATACTTATATTTATATATATATTTGACATATTGAAATAAACTTTTTCAAAGAAATCTCGATTGTAACAATATACATAGTTTAGAAAATTACCGAAAAATTTGCTATTAAAAATTTATTTTCTACTTTTTAGTTCAAAAAAGCTGTTTTTTTAAAAATTTTTTTTATTTATTTTATTTTATTTTCGTTTTGTTGTTTTCCATCCATAAGCGACTTAAGTTTATTTAATTGATATTCTAGGTTGACAATTCTTTTCCTTTCCAATATTAAAGTGCCTTTCAATCTCTGGTTTTCCTTAATTATACTTTCATTTTGTTTTAAAATTTTATCAAAGCATGAAGATATGTATATTTGTGATTTATGCATTTCCGCGACAGCTACTCTAAGTATTTTTATATAATTTAACACTGTATTTTCATTGGATTCTAAAGGATCAAATTGTAATAGTTTATTATATATATTTGTTTTAGATGTAGAAGCATGATTGATTTCATTATTGATAGTGTTATTTAGGTGTTTAGAGCTGGGATCACATTCGTTATTATCATTACTATCACTATCGAATCTGGGTCCTCTTAAAATATTATTGAAGTTTCATTTATACTCATTGGACATTCATGGCATTTCCAACTCATATTTCCAGCTTTTACGGCTTCTAAAATTTCAGTTGAAACCGCTGCACACTTTGGGAGAAAAACACGATTATATATACCACTACAGGATATGTCTTTCGCTTTAGCTGTAATTTTTTTATTACAAAATGTACAATTGGCCATTTTGCTTTCCAGAGCACTTCACAAATTTATTTTATGTGTAATATGTATTGTCTTTATTTATTTAATTTTTTTTTAAATTTTCTGTTTTTTTTTTTTTATTATTTTATTATTTATTGACTTTTTTTTAGATTATATATTTTTTATTTTTTATTTAGATTTGTTTTATACAAAATAAATCATATAATAAAAGTTCATGTACAAAATATCTATAATAAAGTATTTTTTGAGCTAGGTACTTGTTTATACTTCAGAATGTAAATATATATTTATGTTTGCCTCTCGTATATGATTTAATATTGTATATTTACACTGAATTAGTATAGAATATGAATATGATTTTAAATACCAAATGCATATTAGTATGAATTGATTTTATTTAAATATAAAACGTTTACTCAGGGGATGTGGGTACCCATTCATAAATTTTATAATATTTTTTTTATAAAAAAAACACAAAAGTAACGTTTTTTTAATAGTTTTAACATTTTAGTTGACAGTCCTGTCTTTGACAATTTATAAAAAAGTGCTTGTCTGTTTATTGTATCAAATGCACTTTTAAAGTCTACAAACAAAACGTATAGTTTTATTTTCTTTTGTAATTGAAACTTAATTATGCTTGTTAAACTGAAAATATTATCTGTAGTGCTATACCCTTTCCGAAATCCAGCTTGGCATTCATTAAGAATATTATTTTCGTTTACCCATTCCATAATTCTGCTTAACAGTATTCCGGTAAATAGCTTGTAATCGGTATTTGCAAAAGATAGTCCTCTATAGTTTTCAACTGAGTTTAAATCACCTTTTTTGAAAACGGGAAATATAATTGAGCTGTGGTATGATTGCGGTGTTGCAGCTGTGTCAAATATTATGTTTATAATATGGCATAGTTGTTTCAAGAATTCAACATTTGCATTTTTATAGTACTCGTACGGTATCCTATCTAGCTCTGGTGCTTTTGAATCTTTAGCCTTTCTCAATACTGCATTTATTTCGTCAATACTGATTTCACGATCTAGAATTTCTAAAGACACATATGGTTCGGCATGGTGAAAGTAATTTTGCTCGTTCAATGGTTTGAATAATTCTGTAAAGTATGCAAAGAAATCTTGCGCTTGAATATGTCGGCCTACCTTAAATCTGCTATTTTTGTAATCGATTGCCACTGCCCACCACTCTTTCCAATCTTTAACTATGCTTAGTTGAAATGCTTGGTTCTCAAAATATGATCTTTTCTTTTCTCTGCATAGATTCTTATATATTTTTAATTTTTCCATGTATCTCAATTTGAACTCTGAAAGCCTTAAACATATAATTCCTCGCATTATGGCAATGATTATCAAACCACTTATTTTTTGGCTTGAATTTGTTTGTTTTTATTATATTCCTATTTGCAAAATCATATATTATATCCTTTAAGCATTTAAGTTTTGCATCAATATCATTATTTTCACAATTCTACAAATTTAAATTATTTGACGTTTTTGTATGATAAGCAATGCTTTTTTTTAATCCAAGTGATTCTACTGAATTTTCGGTAAAACCCGTATATTATTTGTCCTATCCACATCAGTTTTAAAAGATAGAACTATAAGCATATGGTCTGAGAATGGTTTACTAACTACTTTCATATCATTAATTGATTCTATAGGATTCAATGATCAGCAGGCATAGTCAATAACCGATGAGCCCATCGCTCCGCAAAATGTTTTAGCGCCAGCAGTATCTCCTCTACACCTTCCATTTATTATGACACCACCAGTATCATTCATTAGCTCTAATAAAAACTTACCATTATTATCAACCACCTTATCTTCCGAGTTTCTTTGAGCTGATAAATTTGAAGAAATTGTTAATTGCTTATAATCAATAGTTTGTCTGTTTACAGTTCTGGCATTGAAATCACCTGTAGCACAAAACTCGACATTATCAAGGGTTTCAAGGGTATTTTTGAATTTCTCGAAATCGTCTTTTCAATTTTGGTTACTATTTTGATATGTTGTGAAAATAATATAAATGGACTAAAGTGGAATGAAGGCAATATTGAATATACTCAAATATCTGCTGTTTTAAATCATTATTTAAAACCCTTTGAAAAAATTTTTGTGAAGGGAGAGCAGAAATTAAATTTTTTAAAAAAATGTCTGATTAAACCTGATATTATAGATCTTACCAACCATATGACATCACTATATAACATTGAGATCTTCATATCAATGTGTGCTGTAAATAATAGTAATAATTATCCAATTATCCAACGAATTCTAAAACTAAAGGCGCTGTTAGAAACTGTTTGAATATATACATACATTTACTAAAGACGAACAAACTTTAACAAACAGATGTAACAAATAAAAAAAAAACAAGAAAAAATGGTGAGATTTAACTTGAACGTTCAAGTTTTTAATTTATACACATGGAATTTTGCATATTTGGCAGCACGAAAAAGTGTGTGGGAACAATATGCTAGAGATACATGCAGTTTCCAAAGACGTATCAGAAGTATTGAAGTTATCATTTCAAAAATTTTAACAACACAACACCGAGAACACATATATAAAACAAGATTTCAATAAAGTTATAAGAAGTGAAAAAACAACAAAAAAATTATTATTTGTTAATTAAATTTAATTATAACAACAAAATAAAAGTTTCAAACAACAAAATAAAAGTTTAGTCATAAGAAAAATACTTATATGTGTTATATAATACATCATGTTGGAGCCTACATCAGCATCATCAACGATAGAACCTACATAAATAATAAAATAAACAACGTACGTATATGAGTATAATTATTAAGTATAAATTACAAGCAAACTGAAATCATTCAAATGAAACAATACTCATTTGCAAATCTTTCTCCCGCACTATAGGTATACATACATTTTTTTAATAATTGCAATTCTTTAGTTGAGTACAATAATTTTAATTTAAAAAAATATTAAATCATCATCATCATCATCATTATATAAATACGCCAGCATTGTTTTTTGGGTCCCTCTTCAGAGAAAACAACTAGACCATCATCATCATTTGAAAGAATGAAGAGAGGAAAAACAAAATATGGTTTTATCTTTTTAATCGCGGTGGTAGTTTAGGAAATAACCCTTATCAAAATTTCTTGCCACATATGCATTTTTCTACACGACTTTCTATGTATTTACATATTAATTCTTTCTTTCTTTTTAGTACTAAAGTAAATAAATAAAATTATAATAGTTAAATTTAGTTTAATTGTCAGACATAATAAGTAGTACATAAAGTATTAGGTGCCTAGATTCAATTTGCAATGAATTCCAATTTTTGTTTTTTTATTGGAATTTTATGTTTTGTTTTTGATAATTACGTAAATGAAAAGTTTCAAAAGCTTTTTATATAATACATACATATGTATATGTTGGTATGTTTTATATTTTGTAAATTTGGTCGCATAAAATTTTTTGCAAGTGTTTTAAGTCAAAATTACGATTTACGAATTTAATTTTTTGTAGGTTTTGTAGGTACTTATACAAATAAACAGAGTTTTTTTTTTCAATAAGCGTGAATGTGATTTTATTTAAACATAAAACGTTTACTCAGGGGCGTGTGGATACCCATTCATAAATTTGACAATATAATTTTTATAAAAAAAAAAACAAATATAAAATAAAATTTAAAAAAAAAATGGATTCTATTTTGATTTACATACATATAAATGAATGCATATATATATGTAAATGTGAATGCATATATAAATGTGAATGCATATATATATGTTTGTTTATTTATGGATGCATATTATATTTACGTTCGTGTTAAGAAATAGAAATTTTTGAGTAAAAAAAAAATAATTGTTGTAGGGTAGTAGGATAATACATATCCGTACATTTGTATTTTGTAAAAACAACAATAAAAATTTTAACGTACAGAAATAAAAATAATATCAATAATATGAGAGTAGGATTTAGAACCTAAAATTAATTTAGAACTAATTAATATTTTATGTTAAGATTTTAAGAAAAATTTAAAAGAATGAAATGTATTAATTTATGTAGGACATATATTTAAAAAAAATTAAATATGTAATTTTCACTTTTAAAAAATTCAAATTTCAATGCATGTAGTATGGAATGCAGTTATGCACTTATGGCCAACTCTCGTATTACCTATATTATTTTGTCATTGAAAGAGTGGCATAGTACAGTTCTTACCAAGTACTGACTTACAGAGTACAACCCAATAATAGACATGATGTGAGACATAGCAATATTAACAGTAACAATATGAAAATTTAAGAGGCAGTAAAAAATGTTTGTTCCTTAAATTAAAAGTAAATTATTATTTTTTATGGTTTATAGGATTTTGCTTATGTATGTTGTATATAGTATTGTGGTGACAGTCCAGTGGTGAACCTTTTTTAAACTGTTCAACAGCTTCTCTCTTTTGAAAGATTTGGAATTTAAAATATCAAAGATATTGAAAAAGGTTACTATTACATTTTAGTAAGTATCGTATAATCGATTTCTTTTTGACTGGATCGAGTATGAATTTTAAAAGTGTTAAATAATAAGTACATATATATATATATGTTACTGTATTTACTGAATAAATTTTTAGATAAATTAGATAAATTTTTGTTATGTATGGGGTGCACATTTGAGAGTCTTAGAATTGAAACATTTTTAAAATAATAGGTCATATATTAAATGCAAACTTTATAAGTTTACGAACTAATATGTAAATATTATAATAATAAATTTTTGAGTTTATTTTATAATAAATTTATTTATAAGAATTAATAATACATATCTAAATATGAATTTATGAACCCAAAAAAATTTAATACGTTTTTTTTAATACAATAAATAATATTTATGCTTTCCGTACTGGACCTCTCCGGCTTTTTATTGAGCCATCTTACTGTGCATATAAAAGCGTGGGCAGTAAGTTGTCTACATGAAAATTTTAAAATAATATGTAATTAAAAAAAGTAATTGTAATTATAAAATTTTTTATTTGTGACTATTAATACTACTATAATGACTATTAATATATATATACCTCATATAATATGTAGACCAATTTTAAGGATTTGTTTTTAATAATTTAAAAGTTTTTTACATTACTTTACTTTTTTTTTATAATTTTCTTTAAAGTAGGTACTTATTTGGTTTAACGTTTTCGTAATACTAATTTGTGGTTTGCTAAAGTGGTAGTCAGTAACACCCAATCTATCCATGAAACAGAAAGAATCCTCGCTTACACATCACGAACTCAGACAACAGCTTTCGGCTTTCGAAAACGGATAAGATGTACACTATGTAGCTGTATTTTAATCTAGATTTGCTCGATTTTCGAGCAGCGGGAAAATATTAGTAACAATAAATTGATTAATGGTGTTAAAACTATCGTAAGGTTTACTTGTTTTATTTTTTTTTTAAACACTTTTTTTTACATAAAATGGATTCTGTTAGTAACAAATATAAAAAAAGTGAAGAAGTAATTGAACTTAATGCTAATACATACAATATTTGCGGTATGGATGAATGAATTGCAAGGGAAGCATTCCTCCATAATCTACCCATTAGTGATATATATACATTTTACGTAGAAAGGGAAGACGTTGAAAAGGCTGAACAAATTGAAGATTATGCAGATTTCTATAGAACATGTATAGAACATCAACAGCAATATTTTGAAGATTTTAGAGATCCAGAAAAGGGTGAAATATATTACGAAAATAATAAGATGATATTAATGCAATATGTAGTATCATTTGAAACACAAAAAATGCAACAGATTATCAACTTGAAAATCAATACACACCTCGCTGTTCTACCTGTAGGAGAACTATAAGACCTAAGGTGTTCCCGCTGAGGAAAGTCAGTAGAATTTTTGAAAGAATATTGACTAATAACTTTTTAGGAAAATATTTTATTATTTATAGTAGTTATTACAGTTTAAATAACAATTATTTATCATTCAAATACCATAAAACAAAAATGTTATCTTTTAAAATAGGATAATAACTAATTAATTCATACGTTATAAATTAACGAACTTTTTTCCGCAAATTTTTTGTTTTTACTTTATTATTTTTCTTTGCCTATGTTTAATTGATTAAAGTATGAGAAAAACCCTTAAAAAATAACGAACTTTTTCTTTTAAAAACAATACATTAAAAAGTTGATAATTTTAAATTCAAATTTAACTTTAATGTTTTCACCCAATTTTATTTGTTAAATATTATTTGTAGACCTTATGAAAGTTTCCGCAAATTTGAAAAAAAAAATTTTTTTTACCTATTTTCCTCTAACTATAATCAGGTGGAATATGTGAAAAATCGTTAAAATGTTTAGTAATAATCTTGAAATTCAATACCTACTCTTAGTCATACTAAAAGACATTGCGCTAATATTATAATATTTGCATTTTAACTGTCTTTTGTTTTAAAAACTAGTAGGGGGATAATGTTTTAAAATAGTTATTTTGAAATTTTTATATATATAATTTACAGAAAAACTGTCTTTTGTTTTAAAACTATAGTGGGAGGGTAATATTTTAAAATAGTTATACTAAAGTTTAACCACCCACTCTTTTTTAATTCCTTTTCGTGTTAAACTGATCTTTACACCCTTTTTTTATTTTTTATTTATTTCTTAACAAATATAGTGATATCTACTAATATTAATAAAAATCCCTGTTAATTACCCATTAAAAATCCTATTTAAAATCATCTTCTAAGACATAAACAACTTTCAAAAACTACTTCTTCGTATTAAACTGACCTTTTTTATTCCTTTTCATGTTAAACTGATCTTTACACCCTTTTTTAATTTTTTATTTATTTCTTAATAATTCCTAAAATGTCACAATACCTAGCTAATACAATACTCACAAATAATGATCTATACTATTATCAATAAAAAATTCCTGTTAAATACCCATTAAAATTCATTTCCCTATTAACTAACAACTAATCAAATCCTATTAAAAATCTTCAAATCACTTCTAAAACTCAAAATAACTCGTAAGATCCTATTAAAAATCACTTTCCAACACACAAACAACTTTCAAAAACTACTTTTTTATTCCTTTTCATATTAAACTAACCCCTTATCCCTTTTTTTATGATTTGTTACTACATTCCCAATAATACCATAAACTCGAAAATTGCGACATCTATCAATATCAGAACATATTAGACGTTCGCATTAGCTTCCCATTAATCTTACTATTTTTTCCCATTCACTCACTACTAACGACATCTACTAATAATAATAACATATTAAACATTCCCATTTATCTTACTCATTTTCCCATTCACTCACTAATAACGGCATGTACTAATATCATAACATATTAAACATTCTCATTAATCTTACTACTTTTCCCATTCACTCACTAATAACGACATCTATCAAAACTTACTAAGAACATACTGAAAACCATTTCCCAAGACACTAACAACTGTAAAAAACTAATCAGCTGATTTTGACTGCCGCAGAAACCCCATATTTATACTACTATTAAATTTTTTGTAGGAATTAAAGCCAAAAAATAGTTGGAAAAATGTATGAAAATTTTTGTATTTGCAATTATGTATATGAGCATCATTTTTATACCCGTACGATAGGATCGGGTATAATAAAATTACTCCTCCGTTTGTAACACCTCGAAATAAGCGAGCTAGATATACCTTCAAAGGTATGGATCGGATCAGAAAAAAATTCTAAGACTTTTGAGTCATGTCCGTCCGTCCGTCCGTCCGTCCGTCCGTCAGCACGCTAACTCAAAAACTAAGAAAGCTAGAATCTTGAAATTTACACAAAATATTTTGGGAGTAATTTGTAGGTTCCCTATTTTTTTTGGTTGAGTTTGGACCAAGCCTTAGGGTAGCTCTCGAACACCTAACTTTTAGATCTCCACATTTTTTTTGCAATAGAGCTATGAAATTTTAACTACTGATAGATCTCACAAAAATATTAATTTTATTTTTAATAACTTTTTTTTGTAGCCCCACCCGTTACGGAGCTACAGCTCCCCAAAGGTTCAAAAAAGCTCTATATTTAAATTGTTATAGCACAAGTTCTATAAGGTATATCTTCATTTTGAAAACGCCAAAGGATTACTACGTTCATTAGCTTTAAAAGTGTATATACAATAAATATATATTTTTGGCATACGGTGTCTTAATTTACCGTTATGCGAAACTCAAATTTTGCAAAATTCTTTAACCCTTCCATCTTCTAAACGATTAAAGTTGGAAACTTGAAATTTTGACAGAAGTTAGATCTTTGAAAATTAGTATGAGTCATTTCAGAAATTTTTTTTGTATCAAAATGAAGATATACCTTATAGAACTTGTGCTATAACAATTTAAATATAGAGCTTTTTTGAACCTTTGGGGAGCTGTAGCTCCGTAACGGGTGGGGCTACAAAAAAAAGTTATTAAAAATAAAATTAATATTTTTGTGAGATCTATCAGTAGTTAAAATTTCATAGCTCTATTGCAAAAAAAATGTGGAGATCTAAAAGTTAGGTGTTCGAGAGCTACCCTAAGGCTTGGTCCAAACTCAACCAAAAAAAATAGGGAACCTACAAATTACTCCCAAAATATTTTGTGTAAATTTCAAGATTCTAGCTTTCTTAGTTTTTGAGTTAGCGTGCTGACGGACGGACGGTTACTTTATAATTGGTTAGGGTTAGGGTTAGGGTTTAGGGTTACTTTATAATTGACGAAAGTGTTACTTGATTTTTTCAAATTTTCTAACAAATTTCATTAACGAATTTTTTCCATTTTGTTTTACTCGATAATTTGAAATTGTTGAGGATATAATGCGTAGTACAAAAAAATGTAATTAAATAAACAACATAACGGTTGCTTGAAGAATTTTTATTTATATGATATTGATATATATACATACTTATATAATATCATGTTTATTTACATATCGTATATGTCACTAGTGAATGAATGATAAGAGTATAGATGTATATTATATAGCGCCGTATTTACATACACATATGTATTTTATTGTACTTATAAGAAATTATTCTGTCAATGGAATATTTAAATATAATATAATATAATATTTAAAATTATATTTACTGTTTTGTACTTAGTAAATTTAATATACATTTACCGCTTAGTATTAAATGGTACTATAGAATATTTGAAAAAGTTTTGGATTGATAATCGTTATGTGGAAGGTTAAAATCTGCTTTTGAAGAATGTACATATAAACATATAGTTTGAATATATGTACAACCCATAGTTCTAGAAATTATAAAATTCACCCAAATTATTTTAAAATACTAAAATATTAAAAAAATAATATTGTAAGCAGAGTGACAGGCTGTGAACATACTAACGGTTCGTACGGGTATCTAAGAGTTGGCAAAGTCAACTGTATTCTTCCTCGTTTTTTAAAGTTTTCATTAATACATTTTTTATTGCTAATATAGTGTAAATGTCAGTAGTAAAGATATATAAAGCATTGGCTATAAGTAAAATTTTGAAGAAAAAAAAAATTAATTTGTTATATAAAAAATTTAAATTGTTATATAATACTACCTATCTGTTGGCCCGTCATAGAATGACGGAGTTAATTATGGTGGATTTTATTTTTATATACATAGGTATTTATTTTTGTAATTTCGGAATAATGTATAATTTGTACTTTGCCAAATAATGCAGTAAATAAAAAAAAAGTTATATTTGTAATTTATATACCTAGAAAAAAATATTATGTTTCCATCCGGAATCGTACCTGTACACTACCGTGTCAGAGTCAGACACACATAATATGTATACTAATAAGAAGAAATGAAAAAACACTATAAAAATATTTTGTAACTAAATTAAGCTAACTTAATGTAAAAAGTGTATAGTTATAAAAAATTATCATGCAGGAAAAAGACAGAATAAAGAAAACGATTTGAAATTGAAACGAAAAATTTTAAAATACTCATTTGGGTACTTACTACTCATTTGGGATGTGGAAAATAGAAAAATATATTGCACCTACTCTTGAAAATAGAACTTTTTGCTGTGTGAAAAATGCATTAGGTTTAGTAAAAAGTAAAACTACTTACTATAACTATACTTTGATGGTTTGATTGGTTAACTATACTTGGAAGAAGTATACAGAAGTTCCCAATGGATGTTCCCAATGAATGTTCCTAATACCAATGTATGAATGTATGAATCACTTCAAATTCCCTCCTAATTCAGATTTTCAGACACACATATATGTACCCTTTTTTTTTTTTTTTTTTTACGAGGGTTGGTGGAAAACTCGAAAGTCACCAAGAGGAACTGCACGTGCTTCCTCAGGCTAGTGTTGGAGTTTAACCAACCAAAACTACCCCCCTTTTAAAACCAAACTTTAGGATGGAACCTTTAATACGAATGTACAGTTTGGTTTTGGGGATAGGGATGTGGGAAAGATAATTGGGAGAATTGGGAAATTTGGATTATGGGGGATAGGTAGGAAAATTTTGAGGGACATTTTGAAGAAAGATGTTGATGTTCTTCTTAAACTGAAGTAAATCGTACACATAAGAATTACCAACTTTAGGGAACATATGCGATGGTATATGGTTCCACAGGCGGGACGTGCGCATGACAAACGAATTTCCATAAGCTGTATTTCGCCATCTTGAAATCTCTACATGGTAGGGATGAGCTTCTGCTGCCCGCCTTGTTTCTCGCTGAAAAACTTTGAGCGGAGGCATTAACTGTTTTGATTCATTCGAGCAGGTGTTAATACCTACGAGATATCTATAAAACAAGGTTAGTGAACAACTGTGCGACGATGACTGAGTGGAGTGAGTATTGAAGTTACACTGGGGTCGTTGATAAGACGAATAGCTCTGTTTTGCACATTATCTAGGTAACCCAGCGCTGTTTGAGGGCCTGCAGCCCAAATGTGTGCATTATACTCCATTTTCGGCTGAATGTACGTTTTATAGATATTGAGAAGATCAGATGCAGAAAAGTAAGTTTTGCAGCGATACAAAAAACCCAAACATTTAGCTGCATCCTTAGCTATACCAAAAATGTGATTTGACCAAGTCAATTTTTGCTTTAACTTGATACCCAACATGTTTAAATCTGTTGAATGCTGCAAAACCTCTTCCTGTAATAATAGGTTGGGAATAGTAGTGGCAATTTTTCGCAAGATCAGACAGCATTGGGTTTTTTTTGTGTTGAAATAAACTCTATTGATTTCAACATGAACCATTTTTGAATTTTGACTAAATCGTTATTTAGCTCACTAATAGTAAAAATTTTTCCTGTCATATTAATCTGGTGATTAGTGTTACAGCGGCTATGAAATTCATAGGAAGCTACAAGGGTGCTGTCGTCTGCGAAACTATGAATTGGATTGGAGGTTAAAGAAAGTAGGTCATTGATAAATATTAAGAAAAGAGTGGGGGATAGAACTGATCCTTGAGGGACACCAGCAATTATTTTGAATTTGTCAGATGAATATTCTTTGACCAGTACACGAATCGTACGATTCGAAAGGAAATCTCCAATCCATTTTAGAAAGACCCTACCTAGACCTATTGCTTTGCATTTTGCCAATAGAGCATCGTGCCAAACTCGATCGAAAGCCTTAAAAATATCAAGAGCCACAACATCAGATTCACCAGAATGATGAAGGCTGATGCTTAGCTTCTCACAAAGGTAAGTCATGAGATCACCGGTTGAACGACGGGCTCTGAACCCGTATTGATATCATGAAGCAGACCTTTGTGATCCAGGTATTTCAGAAGCTTTTGGTTCACAATTTTCTCCATTACTTTGGAGAGGACCGAAGTTATAGCAATAAGGCGGTAGTTGGAGGAATCGCTTTTATTACCTTTTTTGGGAATTGGGAAAACATGTGCAACCTTCCATTGGGTAGGATGAATACCCGAAGTGAAGGAGAGGTAGAAAAGGTTGCGCAGAGGTTTTGAAATAGTGGAGTAGGTATTTTTAAGCACCATGGTGGTTATACCATCTGGACCGACTGACTTATTTGTATCAAGATTTTTCAAGATTTTCATCACCGCCCGCGTCCTAAAGTAAATTTTTCCAAAGGAGCAGCCAACTCAGGGAACAGAAGGTGGCATCTGAGCTGACTGTGGCAGTGTCGAATTAGAAGCGAACTGTTTGCCAAATAAGTTCGTTTTCTCTCTAGAATCTGATACTGTTTTGTTATTATTATCAACAAGTGGTGGAAAAGAAGACCCTCTAACGTCTTCTTTTAGACTTTTAGCAAAAGGATTTACTATTCTTTGGCATGTGGATGACCTTACGTTTCAACCCTAGGTTGAACAAGAATTTTTGCTTGTTGATAACTCTCTTGCATCTGTTTCTCACCACTATATAGTTGGCCCTGTGAGCCTCCGATCTATTGTTTGATACAGTTTAAAAGCCTCCTCTTTTCTAGAAATGGCTTCTTTGCAAATGCGATTAAACCAAGATTTGGGCCTCCTCTTAACGGATTTCATGGAATGAGGAATGAATAACCTGATTCCAAGTAAAATAGTTTCACTAATCGCATTTGCAGCAAGGTTAACATTCTTATTAAGGAAGCAGAATGACCAATCAAATGTTCTAAAAAAGTTCTTAAGACCCTCCCAATCAGCATGGCTGTAGCGCCAAACTAATTTTTTGGGAGGGGACCTCTGATTGGGGATTGGGCTCACCCGGAAACTTGTCTTAACCAAACAATGATCGGAATTACCCAGGGGGAAACCAACTGAAACCACATATTTTTCAGGGTGTTAGGTGAGAAACAGATCCAAGAGGTGACCTTCTTGATCAGCACGGTCCGGGATCCTAGTGGGATTTCTAGCAAGTTGAGAAAGGTGGAACAGTGTGGAGAATAGTTCAACTTGTTTCCCAATTGAGTTTTGACTCGGGGAAATGTTGCTCGAAAAATGAAGCCAGTCCCTGTTATGAATGTTGAAATCTTCCGCCAGAACAATTTCAGATTCTGGAGATGCGTCCAAAATTTCATTGATCTGGTTCAATAGATTTTCAATTTCCATAGCAGTTTCTTGTTCATTTAAGTTGGGTGATCTGTATAGAAAACAGAAATGTATGACATGCTTTCCAACGAGAATTTTTACCCAAATGTAGGGGAAGGTTGGGCTAGAACATTTATATTTTGGAAGTGTGTTGAAAGCAATGTCATTTTTTATATAGACAGCGATACCTTGGGTACGAAGTGTGAAATAAGTGAGTAGCCGGTAACATTAAAGTTACTATTGTGATTACTGACTTGTGTTTCACATAGGGCTAAAATTGCTGGTTTAATTAAACTAAGATGGCACTCGACGGCGTGAAAATTAGTTTGCAACCCGCGTATATTACAGAAATTAATATTAAAATTGGTAATTTTGTTGGAAAACAATTAATACAAAACAAAAAAGCAACAAAAAAAAAACCAGAATAACGTTAAAATTTAAATTTAATTTAAAATTATAATCAAAATCGGAGTTAAAATAGAATCAAATTGTAATTAAAACCAAGATTAACCAAAATCAAAATCTGAATTAAAATAAATTAAAGTATGTAATTTAAGATTACAGTAAAAATTGAAATGAACAAAAATTAAAATTTAATCAAAATTAAAATCGAAATCAAAAGTAAAAGTGTACGATTTAAATAACCCGAGCTTGACAACACTTTAAAATAAATTATTAACAATATCGTACTAATAATTTTAATATTTCAATTTTAATATTTTAATATTTTGCTTTAAGCGAGCATACGGTTTATAACAACGTTCAACAGTTTTTAATATACACTTTTAAGTGACCTTATTGAACGCAGGTACAACCACAAACTCACCAAAAGCAAAACTTACCACCAGAAATTAAAAAATTAAATTACGGTAATAACTATGGTGGTATTAAAAAAAATTGAGCGAATTGAGAATGAAAGAAGAACTCCAGCATCCATCATACGGGTGGGAGGGAGACAGACATAAAATTGTTTTGTTTACGACAAATTGATTTTAAGATGAAATAAGAAATAAAAAATAAATATAAATTAAAGTAAACAAAACCAACCGAGCGCGTTTAATTAGAAGTTATAATTGTAAAACTAAAAATTATTCGAATTTAATAAATAGATATGTAGTTCAAAAATTAAAATGAAAAATAAAAAATAAAATAAAAAAAAAAATTGTAATATAAAAAAAAAAATTTGTAATGTGTAAATAATTTTAGAATAAGAAAAAAATTGTATAGTTCTTGTATAGTAAATTATAAAAAAAAAAAAAAAATACTTATCCTGCCACCATTGAAGTGCAGCCGTATAATTCAATATATTTAGTTACACACTACACTTTTAAAACGTTTTAAGATAAATAAAAAAAAAAAAAAAAAATTTTAATTAAAAAGTGCACAAATTTTAATTTTGATATAATTTAATTAAAAAAAAAAAAAAAAATTTTTAAATTTATAATATTAATAACTTTAAAATAAAGAAAAAAATTTTAATCCGTAATTAGAAGAAGTGTTGTCACTTCGAAGGTTAGAAAGGGATTTGAAGGTTAGAAAGGGACTTATTCTAGAAAAAGGGGCAATTCTGATTTCGCAACCGTCTATAAAACTTCTTCAAAATAGATACATGTAGGAACCTGCAAATATAAAACAAATAGCTTACCAACAAGTTGATTTCATCCAGCGATGATCACCTAAAAAAAATATATTTTAAACAAAGAAAGTATTCTTTAAAATAATTACTTATCTGATAGCACTCCTATCCCTAGTAGCTCAGGGATAATAACGACAACTTTTTTTAATTTTTTTTTTTTGAAAAAGCAAATTTTTTAAAACTTAAATTTTTTAGTTTAGAATATTATATATTGTAAACAACCAACAACAACACAAATTAATTTATTTATCAAACTTGAACGAAACGTCAAAGAATTGAACGAAACAACAAAGAATGCTGCCATCGCAGAATTACAGAAGGGTTTTTAATTCAAGCATAAAATTATAAATCAATCAGATGAAACGAGTTCGAGTATCGTATAACAAATTATAGTATAATCATAATATCAATCATTTAAAGAAAAGAAATTTTAATCAAATATAGGTCATTGGCTTTCACGGTTTTTTTTCGTTGCAA
This sequence comes from Poecilobothrus nobilitatus, assembly GCA_947095535.1. NCBI lineage: Eukaryota > Metazoa > Arthropoda > Insecta > Diptera > Dolichopodidae > Poecilobothrus > Poecilobothrus nobilitatus. The sequence goes on from OX352772.1 coordinate 220,824,452, forward strand.
AAAAACGGTTAGGACTAAGAAATAATATTCATTCGATCGATCGCTCAGAAATAAAGATATAGCGTTAAGAATAAAATATAAAGTTAAATAAAGATATATAAAGTTAAGAATAATAGATTAAAATTTGAGTTGTTAAAAGCTAAAAATAAGTAAAGATTAAAATTGGAATTGTATAACGTTAAAAGTAAACAAAGATTAAATTTTGGATTTTGTAAGGAAAAAAGAAGCGAATTAATATTGATTATTTTTTCTAATTTGAAAACTTTAAAAGCTTACCTAGAACTTAAATAATTTTAAACTTAATAGTAAATCCGTTTTTTTTGTAAAAATAAAATTTGACTTATGAAATATGAAATTAAATTAAATTAGTTTTATTAGTTTTTTGTAATAAATAAAATATTAAAATCAAAAAAAATTAGTGGAATCTTTGTGAATTTTGTTGATCATTTTCAGACTAAATACAAAAAACGAGTGTAAAACATTGTACATACATATATATACATAAATGTATATGTATACACCCTGACTGGCCGGAATTTGGAAAATAACTGTATCCTATTTTATAGTTGTCCGGGGCATAAATTGAAGTTTAGTCTAGAAAGTTTACTCTAAACGATATTATTACATTATTAATTATTATCATTATCCAGCCAATGGTGTAGTTGTTAAGAATCCGGCCTTTCATACGTAAGGTCTCGGATTTAAACCCCGGCTGGTTCATATAGATAAATAGAAAATATTAGACATTTTTCTTATAATATATAATTAATAGAATATAATTAAATTAAAAATAAGTATATATGTATGTCCTATAAATTATAATTTAATATCATATTGTTAATAGCTATATATAATAAAATAATAATAAACTATAATTCTTGTATTAGATAATAGATGGTGTAGAAATAAAAGAAACATAATAGTTACAACCGAGTAATCAACGGCTTAGTGAAATTAATGAATCCAGAAACTGAAACTTAGTCAAATATGAATAAATAAATGACTTAGGGGATGCCCAATGCTCCTTATAGGAGTGGCAAGGAGAGAAAAAAATATTATCATTACAAAAGGAAAATTTGGACTTTTGACTCACTTGAATAAGACAGAAGTGCCTAGGATATATATAGAAGTTCATGGTATATATAGAAGATTATAAATAAAATTTAAAAAAATTTAGAAAAAATTTCTTTTAAACAAAACAAAAAATTCGAAACAAATTAAAGATTACCCATTACAATTTACAATTCATAAACAATTATAAAATATTCCTGCTTCCTATAATAAAATATTTGTTTGGCTTTAGTAGTAATAATATGTACGTTCTAGGACTGTCAAAAGACGTCACATCAAATTTGACAGTTAAGGTATTATGTAATAGAAATTGGAGGTGGAATAATGGAATTGAATTTTCGTTTCTGAAAGTGAATAAAAACGATGGTATCAGCGGAGAACTTGGGTTAGGTGCAGAAGCTGGGGCTTGAAGCTGGGACTAGAAGCTGGGGCTAGACACATAATTGCTCTACAGACACTGTAATTGTTCTACAACTTTGAATAAATATTGACATCTCTTCTATTCAAAACAAAAATTTTTCATACACGAGTACTTCTACAAGTTATAGGTGAAGTTATAGCAGGTATCCGTAAAAAGTTGCTAAAAACAAGTACAAAGCTTTTGGAAACTGAAAAAATGTTTATAGTTTATTTTTTAACTGTTAGTCTTATAGTTGTGAGAGATTACAAAAAATATGGTTTGTTGAATTTGAAATTAAATATGTGATAAGGAAAATGAAAAATGAATTGTAGAAAAATAGAATTTCTTATCTACATACTACATACATCTTATCTACATAATATAATATAAATTTCGTATGGTTTCTTGAACTTGAAATTTGGTATGTTGAAAAAACAAAAGAACAACAAACAAAAAAACAAAAAAATAAAAAAACCACCATAGTAATTGATAAGAAATACTTACTGTATAAGAAATAATAATGAGATCTTTAACATTTTTAAAATTTACTTGAAAATTAAAAAATTAAAAAATTTGCGTGTTGCTTGGTAATACGCCTACATAAATTTTAAAATATAAATCTAAAATGACGTCAAAGGACATTCCTTTTTTTAAAAAGATTATTTATATTTAAGATAAGTAAGAAAGAGGTTATAGATTTATTCGAGTGGTTGGATGTTTCAGATTCTTCTGAAGAAATCGAGGAGCAGGAAGATAACATTTTAGATTCTTCTGAAGAGGACGAGAGTGATGAAGAGAAGATAAAAAAGAGAGTTAAGTTCAATTTAAAACCGCAGATACATATATTATACAAATGGAATACTGCGTATAAATTAGCTCGACAAAAATATTGGAAATTCATAGCACTGGATCGCTATAGATTCAAACAAAGAATTCAAAATACCAATGATATTATATGTGAGATTCTAGATAGTAATCATCGGAAACAAATTTTTAATGAAAGATTTTCTAATTAATTATAATTATAAATTAGAAATAGAAATATAATAAATTAATAAAATAATAATATAATATAAATAAATTAAATAGAAAAAGAAGCAAAAAAAAAAAATTTGCCTCTTTAAAATGAAAAAAATGTTTATTACTAAAATGATGTAACAGAGGATTCCTTTTATTAAAATATATAAAAACAAAAACAAAAATATACTACAAAGTTTTTTATTTATTTAATATTTTCGATATTTATAATTTTTTTCTTTAAATTTCCTTACAATTTTCGCTAATCGCAATAGACATCTCTTAGGAAATTCAATTGAATTTAGAGTAAATAAATCTGTCCATTTATCGTCTTGAACTTCTTATAATAATTCCTCAGAAATTTTATATGATATTTAATTTCACTTCTATATTTCTTTTTAAAATCTTTTTTATTTTTAAGAAAAAATTTATTAAACGTAAAAATTGCTCTTGCGAACTCCATTTTATAAGGCGTAGATAAAGATTTATATCTAGGGCGTAGATAAAGATTATTAGGTAGGTTTATAATTATGATATTGTGTTTAGGTTCGATCCTAGTTCTATGCTCTTACTCAGTGAAGATTTTTTTTATTTTTAACACTTATCTACACCCAAAATTGCAGTGTTTTTTTAATTTTATACTCAAAATTGTATAAAAGGTTAATCTTAATATGAAAAATGTCATAACCCGATTAGATTATTAAGTAGAAGCATCATAATGTTTTGGCTGAGAACATTGTACATGGTTATAAATATTGTATTTGTGGTCGGAAGTGGGCTTCAATCAAAATAATTCATTGGAAAATATTTCATAATTTTTTGGAGGTTTATATAACTCCAGAGGGTGGGGAAAAAATTTGTTTATTTAAAATTAGAAATGGTGAGTCATTAACTATCAAATTTGATTTATCTCCTTTGGATTCGCAACATTTAAAAATCGAAGTATATGGTGGTGATATTACCATTATTGGTAAAATAAGAGATTCAAGAAATAAAAAAAAGGAAATACCTAATCATTTTCATACTGATTGCCCATTTGCTGAAGAAGATGATTGGGAAATGATTGAGAAGAATATTTCAAAAGTACTATCAAAAGATAAGAAAAAAGCAATTATGCAAACTATTGAATCATTGTCAATTAAAATAAATGAATATGAAGAAAATCAAAATGAACTGAAAAACAATGATAGGCAAACGAATTGACGATGGAATTATATTTATAGCATCAATAGAGAATATGTATAATGAAAAAAATAATAAGTCAAAAATTGGTGACGTGCTAACTAATTTTAGAAAATTATTTAAAACTTTAAAAAAGGGAATATTTAGATTATATGGAAGCTTATTCAGATGGAAGAGATAGATTTTTGCCGCTCTTTATGTACGTTTGCTCTATTATAAGTCAAGTAAAGTTTGTACATAATAAAGAAATTTCTGAAAAATAAAAAGTATAAATTATATATTTTTAATTTCTAACAAAATATTTCTGCGTTAACCTTTAAAGAAGATACATCATACTTCCTTTTGATTAACTATGAAAACGATTGTTCATATTCTGTTTGTTAACTATTCAATCAAATTCCGCTCCAATTTCTAATATTAGATTAGATGAATCAGCATTTGGGAGCACTTACTTTAATATACTACTTCCAAATAATGAGACCGTGAAAGTAAATTTATCAGTCCAGCTATTAAAACATGTAATTTCACCAGAATTAAACAAAGCAACAACAACAACAGTAGCATCAATAATTACTTTGGGAGTAGATGAGCAATTACTTAGAGATAAAGCTGATTCAGTACCTCAATATGTTTCTATAGATGACGCTATTGAGGCTTTTATTGTGGAATTATAAATAGCAAAAATATATTTTACAGACATTTTTAATTGGAATATGATAATAATAAAGATATTCATATAAGATGTGAATGTGATAGCAATTTTAAACAAAAGGCTCTCGCAATTAAATGTTTAGAATATCGTGAAGTATTAGCAGATAGAATTTTAAGTAATGGAGAGGTGGAAACAGTTCCTATTATAGATGCAGATTATAAATCAGACTACACTATACTTGATTTGCGAAACATAATACGAAAAATATCATATCAAATGGAAATTTCTTAATTTATCAAAATAAAACAATATATTAAAATAATTGTAAAAAAAAAAAAAAAATTAAATAAAATATAATATTTTTATAATAAATCTTTTTTATTTATTCATGAATTATGATTAACAGAAAATCCTAACCATTTAACAAAAATTTTATTATCTCTAGTTTTAAGAATTTTTTCAATCAAAAACACATGTTTTTTTTCAGTTTTTAACAATTCATATTCATAGAACCCCCCTTGTATGGGTTGACCTTGATAATCTTCCAGTAAATATGTGACACAGTTAGTGATTTGAACTTTTCTTATTTTAAATACTTCCGTTGTCTAATGTTGTTATTCGAACTGAATCCGCAATTTTAAATTTGCCCGGCGGAGATATTTTTATATGATTGTATACAGTTTTAAGTAAATTATTGGCATTATGTTTTCTAATTAACTTAATCCATTTGTAATTACCATTAAAACTGAACTCTTTCTACATTTTTTCTTTCAAAGTTCGATTAAAACTTTCTACAATAGATGCTTTTAATGTGCTAAATGTTGGATAATGATTTATTTGATATTTATCCATCAATTTTTTGAATATTTTATTAAAAAATTCTTTCCCGTCATCGGTTTGTAAATTTTGTGGTTGTCTTTTAGAAGTTTCAAAAATATTTTGCATTGCTTGTGAAACATTCTCTAAAGTTTTTCTTTTTATAGGGATCGCCCATGCATATTTGGAGAAAGTATCAATCACAGTTAATAAAAATTTAAAAACTTTATTCTCTTTAGAATATGACCCCATTTCTACTAAATCAGCTTGCCACAGATCATCAAATCCCTTAATTATAACTCTACGTCGTTTAATATTCCTCCGAGCTGGCTTATGCAATTCATCGACAACCTCTTTTTTACTCATTTTAAATAAAACAAAAATAAATTTTCAATACAACAAAATATATTCTTTATTTATTTAAATATATATAATATAACAATATTAGAAATTTTTTTATTTTTTTTCTATTCTTCTACTATCAGGTAGACTTGTGGAGTCCTCTAGTGAATATGGACATATATCCCAATAATATCCATATTCTTTTGTTTCAATTTGAATAGAATTTTGAAATAATTTAACTCTTCATAATGCTCTTCTAGTAAAATATCCTCATACTTGTTTAAAAATTTGTTTAAAGAATATCCAATTTGATGTATATCCATTATGGAAGTTAATGAAAACTAACCACAATTAATTCTTTGAATTATTAATTAAATCTAAGCTTTTATTAATTAAATCTAAGTCGTGCATTAATAAATCCAATTGGTTTTTTAACTTGAAATTCAATAAAATCATTCATTTTTGAAAATTTTTCATTTAACATAGCAGAAAATTTGATGTGGATATTCTCTAAACTATCTTGCATTTTTTCTTCTAAAAGTCTTAATTTTTCTTTTGCTAATTTAAGTTCTATAGATATTGCTGTCTCTGTATGTTCAAACATTTCTCCTATGTAGTTTTTTATTAATTCTTTGTGAAAGAAAATTTGGTTATTCACAAATGTTTGCGTTGCTGCATCATTTCCGTTAACTGGTTCTTGAACATTTAATTTTACATTTGAACATAAATTTGAACATAAAATTTTGTTATTTAAATCATAATTTCCTTCGGAAGTTAATTTGAAACCTATACCGGGAGGACCTTCAGTATGTAATTTTCTAGAAGTAGATGAAGTCATGCTACGTCCAAACTTATCTAGCGGCATTCTGATTTTTACTGATTGCTAATGTAAAATGTTATTGAATTATATTTGCTTCTCTCAATTCTTCAATTATAGATACAATTGTTATGATTATTGTTACCAGCTGTTTCTGATGCAATTAAAATCCTTAATCAATCAACTAACTCATTAGAATCATCCCAATAAATATATTGATTCGATTGATTTGTAAAATTTAATTGAATTCTTGGTGATTTAAATAAAAAGTTAGTAAAATTTTTTTTTGAATAACATGAACCAGTTTTTTTATGTCTAGTGTTGTAATCATGTTCATATAATTTTCTTAATATATTCTTATATTTAAAACCTTTATTCCCTTTTATTTGTTCTAAATGATTATAATTTCTTCTATGTGTATTTGTTTTGTTAAGTATTTGATGGTATGTACTTAAATCACTTTCAGTATAGTTTATAGGTTTTTTTTTAAATATTAATTCATATAGACCATTAGTTCCTTCAAAAACTTCATTATCAATCAACATATTTTTACTAATTTCATCTATTTTGAAATTAGCATGCCCAAGTTTTCGAACATTTAATGAAACATTAAAATAGGGGCCATATGACCTATCAAGTTCTGACTTGTTAAAAACAGGAAATTGTGAAATTGATGATTCATCACTGAAATTATCAATTATAGATGGTATTTTAAATTTTATAGTATTCGGTGTTGAAGTTTTAAATTTGCTGTAAGAATTACTTTTGTTGCTAGGTGTTTTAGTTTCCTGCATGAATGACTTAGTCATTCATCTAGTATTATTATCATCATCATCAGGCGATTTAATTTCAGGTTTGATAAAGTTACCTGAAAATTGTTATTGTTGTTTAACAACATTCGTTAATTCTTTCAATGGTTTTATAATTGGAGTAAATGCTTCTTGTCGATTAAGATCTTCTGATAGCTTTGCAACTTTTAAAAATTGAAATTTCTTTTTTAAACTTTTTCGAGTTTTAATTAAATTTTTCATAAGTTGTTCATCCATTTTTAAATATTAACTGAACTGGTTAATTGTTAACTGCAAATTATCAACTTAACTGCTCTGTTGCTAACTGCTAAAAGACCTGTACAGTTAGTAACTGTTACCTGCTGACGGACCTATTCTCTTGATTACTAAAATTTAGCAACTGTATCAAAATTTTTTCTATAGCGACCATTGTTTAAACTACTATCTTTGCAATTAATAGAAAACCATAATTATCATTCCAGCAGCATGCACTCAATTTTTTTAAATCAATGTAAGACATATCAGAATTTACATGATCGTTATAGATATGTTTTAAATTTAAATTTGTTTTACCACAATTTGACGGTCCAACTGTTAATCCTCTTATACTATTTGGCAAGAATTCTCCATGTTTTTTTATTGTTTTCCTAGAATTTTGATCAAATGTTTTTACTTTTATCGCGTTATCTTCTTTTATAAATTTCATCTTTAAACCAGTAGAAGAATCGTTGTTTTAAATGATATTAATGGATTTCTTTGAAAGGTGTTTAGTATTTGATTAACTTCCTTAAACTAAACTACAAATCATGCCTGACAATAATAAATATTCAAATATTAATAAAAAATCTGTTAAAGGAAGAGGAGTTGTTAATTCTTTAATAAATAAATTGCCATTTGAAGCTCATTTACCTCGTTATAATTATTGTGGACCTGGAACAAAGCCGGAAAAACGATTAGCCCGAGGTGATAAAGGAATTAATCGTATAGATGGCGCTTGTCGTGATCATGACATAGCATATTCTCAAAATACTGATCAAAATAAACGTCATATAGCTGATAAGATACTTGTAGAAAGGGCTTGGCAAAGAGTCAAAGCTAATGATTCTGGTTTAGGAGAAAAGGCGAATGCTCTTTTAGTTATAAACGCTATGAAAGCTAAAGTTAAGTTCGGTATGGGGTTGACAAAGAAAACTGTAAAAAAACAAAAACAACAAAAAAACAGAAAAAAACAACAAAAAAACAAAAAAAATCAATTGAAAAATGTTATAAAACAAGCAAAAACAGTAGTTCAGACTTTAAAAAAGCCCATGAATGATGGAAATATTATAAAAATAGCTTTGCATGCAGCTCGAAAACTTTCAAAAGGACAAAAAAATGCAATTGATACACCTCGAATTATTCCAGTGCCTAAAATTGGTGGTATTTTACCTTTAATTCCAATATTTGCAGGCTTATCGGCTGTTGGAGCACTTACAGGTGGTGCTGCAGGAATAGCTAAGGCTCTAAATGATGCTAAAAGTGCGCAAAATCAGTTAAAAGAAAGTGAACGTCATAATAAAATGATGGAAGCAATAGCATTAAAAGGGGGTAATGGATTACACTTAAAACCATATAAAAAAGGGTTAGGTCTTTATTTGAACCCAAAAAACCATTAAATAAGCTACACAAAAAACCACTTACAAATTATGATTTAGAAAAATTTGGTAAAAAATACTTGAAACATTTTCGAGGGGTTTTTATGAGAGACAATTTACCTGCAAAAAAGCCTTGGAAATTTGAATGTGGTATAATAAACTTAGATAATTCTATTAGAAATGGAACACATTGGGTAGCTTATTTTAAAAATGCAGAAATAACGCACTATTTTGATAGTTTTGGGAATTTACGTCCACCATTAGAAGTTATTAAATATTTAGGTGATAAGCTTATTTATAATTATAATAAATATCAAAACATTAATACATATAATTGTGGTCATTTATGTTTAGAATTTTTATTTCATATTATTAAAAAATAAAGCAAAATTATCAGTAAATAAAACATAATTAAACAAAAATAATTTTTTTATTATTAGTCTAGCTTTATTAAAACTAACCTACATTAATAATTTTGTTCAAGTTCAAGGTTATTTCTTTCTTTCTATTTGAATAAAAAGAAACATAAAACTATCTGATAAAGAATACTTAGAATTTAGTTGTAATACAAGAAATTTAAAGAAAAATTAGAATTAGAAATATTATATAGGTATACATTTATTATGATGATGATGATGATGATGATGATGTATTAGCCTTGAAAATCTATAAAAGCAGAATAGATTCACGAAATATCTCATTATTTCAATTAAGGACATGTCAATAAAATTAACTTTAAACGGAAATTGTTCCATATTAACCACTAATTATTTTCCTCCTATAGACCTAAAGTGGGAACAATATACAAGTGGTTTAGTAGATCTTCAAACATATAATTCAATACCGAATATAGATGAGAAAAATAATAAATTTATTATTGATAATAAATCCATTTTTCTTCCCACAGGTTCGTATGAAATTGAAGATATTGAAGCATTTCTCAGAAAAAAATTGAATATTGTTAAAACAGACAATGAGAAGTTAATTATAAGACCTAATAATAATACATTAAAATGTGAAATTTTTGCTGATAAGGAAATTGATTTCGAAAGAGAAGATACTATTGGTAGGTTATTAGGTTTTAGCAGAAAAAGATTATTGTCAAACAAATGGCATACTTCAGATCTATTTGTTGATATTAATAATATAAACATAATAAGAGTGGAATGTAATATTATTTCCGGAACTTATATTAATGGAGCAGAAGCTTAACGTTAGTCCTGGCTATAAAATAATTGAAGTTCCTAATAATGTAATTTATTTACCAGTAACCGTTAATCAGATAAGTTCTATTACTATAAAACTGCTTGACCAGAATGGTAATTTAGTTATTTTTGTGGAGAAACAATAACAATTAGATTGCATTTAAAGCCTCAAAATGCTAACATTTAATCAAAATCAATCTCATCAATTCTATATACCTTCACAGAGTAGGAAACAACAATTTAATCAATCAAAGTTATTCAAAGGAGTAGGAGGTGGTTATCAACATTTAGAATATAAAAAACGATTATCATTTGAGAACAAAGAATATCTAAAATCTCTTGGGTATTTACTAAAAGCAAATTAAAATGGAGCTTTTTAATGATCCTGTTTTTAATGAAACTATAACTAGCGCTCAATGGCATTCATATTCACCATACACAAGTTCATTTGGATTAAGTGATATCATTAAAATACAAATACAAAATCAGAATTTAAATATATTACCTTCAACAAGTCTAATTTATATAGAATAATATGCATCAAAACATGATGGATCAGCTGTTACACATACTAAACTAGTTAATAATGCTATACCATTTCTATTTGATGAAATTCGTTATGAACTTAATGGTAAAGAAATTGATCATAATCGTAATGTTGGTATAACTTCAACATTAAAAAACTGTATTTCACTCAATCAAAATGAAAGTACCGCTTTATGTAATGAAAGTTGGTCACCTAATGAATAAATTAAAATGAATGGACTTTATTTCAATTTTTGTGTACCCTTAAAGAGATTATTAGGATTTGCAGAAGATTATAAAAATATTATTCCAAATGCAAAACATGAACTGATATTAACTCGCTCTCGATTAAATGATAATTCATTATTATGTAATGCCACTAATGCTGCTATTGAAAAACTGAAAATTCTTATTACAAAAATATATTGGAAGGTTCGACATATTAACTTAGGTGATAATCTTCAATTAAATTTATACAAAAGTATTCAAAAAGGTTCGGTTATGAAAATTCCTTTTTGGAAATTGGGAATTAATGAGTATCCTACATTACCAGCAGGAATTACACATCATATTTGGAATGTTAAAACAGCTTTACAACTTGAAAAACCTCGGTTTATTATTTTTGCTTTACAAACTGATAAACAAAATAAACTTGAGGAAGATCCATCGAAATTTAATTATTGTGATATTGAAAATATAAAAGTATATTTAAATTCTAAATCATATCCATATGAAGATATGAATTTAGATTTTGGTAAAAATCGTTATGCATTAGCATATGAAGCATATTCGAATTTTAGAAGCTTCTATTATAATAGTTCAATATCAGAACCTTTAGTTCATGGGACAACTTTAAAGATGATTCTCCAATCTTCATAATTGATACTCGTTATCAAGATGATAAATTTAAAATGGGTCCAGTTGATGTCAAAATTGAATTAAAGACTTTAAAAAAAATCCAGACAATACTACAGTTTATTGTCTTATTTTACATGATCATTTAGTGGAATTTAAACCGTTAACAGGGGAAGTTAACAAAATTATTTAAATGATCAATTCTAATTACATATTTATAAATTTAATATGAAATACATTGTAATTGATATTCAAGGTTTTCGGGATAATCAAAATAAATGTATTACAAAAGAAATTGCATGCTTATCATTAAACTGTGAAATTTAGCATTTTATTATAAAAGCTCCTTATGGATATCATATTATACAAAAATAATAAATAAATGGTTAACAAAAAATCATCATGGATTTGCTTGGAACAATGGATCATCTCATTTCTGTAATGTAATCAATTTTTTAAAATCATATATAGATTATCAAACTATAGTTTACCTTAAATGGGGTGAAAAACAAAAAATTATTCAAAGTTTTTTCAAGCGAAATAATGTTATAAACTTAGATGAACAAGTATGAACAAGTTTAAAAATATTAAAAAAGTTCTATGAAAATCAGTATAAAAAATGTCTATTTAATCATTTTGGGTTCTGCGCTCTTCAAAATGTTTACATTTTAAAATCATTAATAAAAAAGCTGACTTAAACATTTTAAAAGTATTTAAACCAGTTTTGAAGTAAAAACCGTATTAGTCAAAATATTTGTTTCTTTTGAAAATCATTGGGTCACCAAGTTCATCACACTCTGATAAAAGTTTGGTTTTTACAATCATTATGGATAATAAAGAACAAGAAAAAACAAAAATGGCTCAACAACAAGAATATAGGAGTCCAAGTAAATCTAAGACATCAGCATCTTGCACAATATCATGTATGCATTCATCATCATCAACTAGCGTAAAATATCAAAAACAACACAAAGCTAATAGCAATGGAAGTTGTTGTAGATTATCATAAAAATCTGTTAAAATAATAAATTCGACTTTTTATTTTCTTATTCAATAAAAATATAAAAAAGAAAAATTTTTTTATTTAAATTTTTTATGTTTCGTTTATTCAAATAGCTATACAATTTATCAACAAGATAAACTTTACAGATGTAGTATGAATCTAAAAAGAATTTTATGTAAAAAATTTTAAGTCAATGGTACGGTGTAGAACTGGTATCTCCATATAAATAAAACTCTTTTTTCTTATTTAGATTGGAAAAATTGGAAATTTTAAAAATTAAAAACTAAAAAAATGAGTTCTTTAATTTTTATTATCTTTATTTTTTTTTACTTTTTATAAATTTTCACATTTAAAGTCGATGACAAAAAATTTTTCCTTTTTTTCGATTATTTCGAAAAAATATTTAATATCATTATTTGATATTTTTCGGTTTAATATTTCCACTATTTGTTGACTCTGCTTTAAAGTATAGTATTTGGGTAAATAGGTAAAAAAATTATTTGTGTGTACTACTACACATCTGACTTGATCCTTCTCAGTTTCTGCGAACTTCGAAGTCGTCTTCTGTAACTGCAAAATCTCATATTTCTGCTTTTCCTGCAATTCTGACATCGAAATAAACCTGCTTCTCTTGTTGATATCATACAAAAATTCCTTTAAAATATTTTACTCATCCTTCCTCGTTTCTTGATCGATATCGATCATAAAATTGCTTAAGATATCATCTTCTTCTGCACTCATTTTAATCTTTTTTGCTCTTGGTTGCTCCATTTTTATATTTTTTTTTTATTTACTATGTTTAATTGAACTGTTCAGAAAAGAATAAGATCTTAAGAAATGTTAGCTGCTTTTTATTTGAAAATTTTTAAATGATTTTTTTTTTTTTTCTTCAATTTTTTATTATCATTATCATATAATAGAATTTTTATGTGATAAAACAAATTTTTTAACAGAAATCGGTTTTATGTTCTGTGTCATGAAGTTTGATTATACTAATTTCAAGAGCTTAAAAGTACTTTAAACATTTATTATATTAATTAAATGGTTTATGCTTTCTAACTTATCTTGATTCAATTTTTAACACAGGTTTTTAAATTTTTTTTTGGGGATGTATGTGGTTTTATGGTGCCAACATTCCTCAAAAATGTCTTTCTAAATTGTTAAAAGAAAAATATATATAAACTTAATACAACAATAATTGAATTTATCTTAAAATTATTTAATTTTGTTTTTTTATTTTATAATTTTTTTTATTTTATTGCAAAATGACCCCAAGCCAATGTGTGTACATTATCATCTAAAACATATCTTTTATCATCGTGGTAACATAATGAAATTTTATTTAAATTTTGTGTATACAAATTATGAATCTTACTTCTAAAACTTAACATATTACTTTTAAAAAGTTTTCTTTTATATAAACATTCTCTGTAATCACTTAAAGTGAATAATTTTACAATATTTCTTTTGATACATTTTGCTTTAACTATAACATTTTTATTTTCAATATCAATCGAATACATTTTCGCTTTTAATCCAATAAATTCTTTAATTACACTACCATTGCACTCATTCTTCATCATACCTAGAACCTTTTTATTTTTCAGAGTAATTTTATAAGAATTATCAATTGAATATTCTGATGTATCATAAAACTTTTCTATGTCAGATTTAATATCTTCGTAAAAATCTTCTGTTGTAATGGTATATATAAATGAGTCAGTATCCATATAATTCAATTTAACATTTTTATTAAATTTTGGTTTAATATAATCATAGTGGAAATCATACATTTTGTGTTTTGAAATTTCTAATACAGAAAAACCTACATATAAAGTCTTATTATAGTATACATTAGTTCTATTCAACTGAGTTGCAACCATATCACTTGTAAATTTAGCTAAACTGTGAAAATTTGGTTTAGATATCAAAGCTCTTGTCCCCAAGACTTGTCACTGACTTTCCCAACTTGTTACAATTTTAATATTTTTTCACTTATCTATATTTTCAATAGTTTTTCCATATATCGCATTATTTAACAATTTAAATGTATTTTTTTCAAAATTATTTTTAGCTAGTGTTCGGTGATAGTTATTTAAATCTATATAACTTTTCAACCAACAATCTTGGTTAAAGCTCAAAGCTCGGTGAATCTTTTTTAATATTAATCCATGTTTTACACATTGTTGAAGGTTTGTATAATGGATATTATATTTCTTTTTTTCTTCTAAACTGGTAATTAGCTTTATACTTTTCATTTTTGAATGTTTTTTATTTTCTGGACAAAATGGAAGATCGTTGTGATCATCATGTTTATCGACAGGATATTCTAATTCTACTTCCTATATTAATGTATCCTATATTTGAATCAGAAGGTATATTCAAAAAATCAATATTTTCTATTTTATCACACCAGTAGAAATTAGATATAGGTAAGAATTTAGACATAGCAAACCCATACAGATTGTTAACATCTAAATATGTTATAAAATTTGAAGGTTTTGTTTGAACACTGTCAAATTCCATCTCTAACACCCCTTTTGAAAAAATTATACATATTAATATCAGTTAGTAACTGAAGTTCTACTTTTGTAATATTTGAGCATAGCATCCCAACTAAAACCAGGTAACGTATAATATTGGCATACATCTAATTCATATATCTGCTTACATACTTTTCGAAAATTATCGAATACATCTGCTAATAGAATAACATCTGTTTTTAAATATATTTCTAAATAGTCTTTAAAATATTTGCATTCAAATGTTTCCCAAACAGTCTTTCCATGTTGATAGTCTTTATCTGAAATTGTTGTTTTCGAAAATTTATTATCAAAACTTCTTTGACAAGGTAACCCTGTTTGATACAATTTTTCAAAAGAATTTAAATATTCATAAGGAAATATCCCCTTTCGGTTCACTAAATTAAATTTATTTTCGTTTGGATACATTTTCTTTAATATGACATAAACCGAAATGAATCTAAGAACCTCAACTCTATAGATTCCCCTTCATCAACCTCAATCCATTTTGATAAAGAAATATACTTATTCATAGGAATAACATTAATTTTACCCAAACATTTTATTAAGTTTTTAATAAATAATAAATAATTTTAATTAAAATTACAAAATTAATGCGCTGGTCCTCGATATATTCCGGTTAAATGACAATGGTCTGCAACCATATTTTCATCTAACATTTCATTACAAACATGACAATTTATAAATGAATTATTCGTTCTTCATCTGTAAGAATTTTCATTGTAATAATATTTTTATAATACTTACTATAAATTTGTTTCACATCTTCTATTAATTTCTCCAAAAAAATGCTATCTATGCAATCAGTTCCAGTATCCTAATACATCCTAAACATATTAGAGTTTTGATCGAAAGATGGTTTGATGTAATATGCCATCGCACATGGAATATGTTCTTGAATGTTTGTTGTTGTTGATGTAGATGAATCTGGTAAACATGTTGTTATATCTTGAATAATGCATTCAAAGTCTGCATACACGACAAATGGTACATCCATTTTTTTGTATTAATTATTGTATTAATTATACATAATTTTGTATTAATTTTCTATTATTCTTTGTAATTTGCGAATGTAATAGTCGAGAAATATTTTTAATCCAAACATGTGTTCTCTGATCCTCTTGTATTAATAGCAATTTAATATGATGAAGTTTCTCTTCTTTTGTACATTGAAATGGACCTACAATTTTGTAGAATGTATTTTGAGATGTTTCTTGTTTTTCAAAACCAAAAACATTGATACTAATTGTTACTAATTGTTCAAATTTTTTTATATCAGCAACTTTCATAGGAAATTCTAAAACATCAAAATTTAGTATAATATTTTGTAGTTGTATTTTATTCGATTGTATATCAGCAATCCCTTATGTTTGTGTTCGTACAAAGCTGATATTATACTCCATTTAAAACAATACTCATCAGCGTTCATCACGTTGATACAAGCCTTTTTAGTCTTCAAAAATTTTGCTAACGGAAGATATTGTGATCCTCGTAAAGGTTTGTATTGATTAATGTTTACTTCTAAATGTATTATTCGATGTAGAGCCCAACCACTATCCCTTTCTTGAAATTATTCACTTTTAACAACAAGACACTGCAATAATTTATCTAACTTTTCTAATATTTCGGTTGGTTGTAGTATAATTTCCATTTTCGTATTGAAAGACTTTATTGATAAATTAAAATCTTCTAAGTCATCCAAATTATTATTATACGTTTTCAAATATTTTATATATTCAATAAATAATTTAAAGTTAAATTTGAAAAAATTATGTTTTTTCAAAGAATTTTCTAATAATTTAATTATTTTATCCTTGGAACTATGTAAAAATTGTTCTGGTAACAAAACATTTTCCTCATTATTTTCCAATATAAATGTTTCTATTCGTTTATTGAAACAGCTTTTAACACTTTTTAGATTTGCTTCAATATAATCACCACTATTTGTTTTATGTAAAAATATTCTTATATGATATAACCCTTCTTTCAATGGTATATCGTTTTTACAGGTTTCACAGAACTTAATATCTGACTCACTGAAGGTTTTACTACCAGATCGTTTCATTTTTTTTTTCTTTTTTTTAAATTTTTAATAAGAACAACAATTTTAATTTAATAATAAACAATTAATAATAAGTTTTTCAAACAACACCTTTTATTTATACAAATTCTGTTCATCCATATCATCATATCATATCATTCAAATGTGTGCG
Organism: Poecilobothrus nobilitatus; assembly: GCA_947095535.1. Taxonomy (NCBI): domain Eukaryota; kingdom Metazoa; phylum Arthropoda; class Insecta; order Diptera; family Dolichopodidae; genus Poecilobothrus; species Poecilobothrus nobilitatus. The sequence continues at coordinate 220,841,515 of OX352772.1, forward strand.
GGATTGCCTGACATCATTTTTTAAGTTTATTAATAATAAGTATAATAAAATATGTATCACAACATTTTATGATATAGACATTTTTTTATACTTTATATTCTTAAAACCGCAACATTTTTTCATTCAAAAATTAAAATTTTTTGTTTATTTTTTTTTATACTCTAATTTTTATTTTTTATACACTGTAATATAAAAACCGCAACTTTTTTTCATTGAAAAATAAAATTTTCTTATCACAAACACAATTCATTTTTAAATTTCTGATTTCCTGTAAATTATAGGATAGGTACATCTAAATATTTTGATTACATTATGTTTAGCTTGGAAATATGAATACTTTTAATGAATATAAGAGATGTCAATATTTATTCGAAGTTGTAGAGCAATTCCATATGTGTGAGATCATCACATATTCACATTGATATCGGTTAACGAAAGCAAAACTTCAAGTATTTTTATTTTATTTTTGTTCATATTCCAGCTTCTAGCCCCAGCTTCTGCACCCAACCCAAGTTTTCCGCTGAGACCATCGTTTTCATTCACTTTCAGAAACGAAAATTCAATTCCATTATACCACCCCCAATTTCTATTACATAATACTTTAACTGTCAAATTTGATCTGACGTCATTTGACAGTCCTAGAACGTACATATTATTACTACTTTTTTTTATTTAAATCTATAAAATGACATTTTCAAATTATAAAAACACTTTGTTTGTATTTATGCATATATGGATATGTATGTTATATGTATGTCAAATAAAATTAATTAAAAAAAAAAATCAATTCGAAGAAATTAATGAATGAAAAATTAATTCTTTTTTGTTATTTTATTATTTTTTTCTTTCCTTTCATCCTTTTGTAATGTATCATAGTTTTAAAAAATAAAAATATTTCAAATTAAAAATTATATCTATAAAAAATAATAAATTATATCAATAAAAAAAAAAAATAAAGAATAAAGTGAACTTAAATTATAGTAAGTGCATTTAAAAAAAAAGTAAGTAAGTAAGGACAAATCTTACTGAATTTGGTTCGACAACAGGAAAAGGAAACGAGGCCCTCGAGTAGTCATAGAACAAAAAGGAGCCACCATACTGTGCCATTAAACACAACAAGTGCGAGTTGGCAGCCGCCTATTCTGTCGACCCTAACGACTGCGAGTGGTTCTGCAATGGGACTCCGTGTAGCCTCTTTTATGTAAGTCAGTATTTTTTTTTTTTTTTTTTTTGGGGGTATAAAAATTTAAAGGTTAAAGAAAATCTATAAGGAAAATATAAAATATAACAAGTAAATGTAACAGTAAGTCGATACAACCGACTTATTAATACCCTACACCTGAATAATTCGAATTAAATAAAAAATCCATAAGTTTTTTTGGCAGCTGCTTCAACTTCTTCCCTTTTCTGTCTTATTCAACTCGTATTTCAGGAACGTAAAAGAAACATCCTCTTGGGATATGCTTGAAACCTTTGTAAAAAATTTTAAGTTTCTATCTTTATTAATTTCGAAGATTGTTAGTCCTTGGGAGGTGTGTGTCAGGTACCCGAATTACCACTCCAATTCATCGAATCCATCTCAGGAACGTAAAGAAAACATGCCAGAACACCATTGTACTAAATTTAAAGGTTCTACTTTTGTTGGTTTTGGGGATATGCTCGTTGCTCTTGTGCTCGTCCGGAAGTTTCCAAAATACGAACCCATGGTTCAAATTCTTTCAATGGCACTTTCCAATTTTACAGAAAAGGAATCATAATAGAACACCTTTGTACTAAAAATAAAAGTTCTACCTTTGTTGGTTTTGGAGATAATCTCGTTTGCTCTGGGGCTCGTTTGGAAGCTTCAAAAATACGAATCCATGGTTCAAATTCTTTCAAATGCCAGTTTCCAATTTTATAGAAAAGAAACATAACAGCATGGTCGGAAAAAATCCCCAATCCAAACCATCCTCGTGGGTGCCGACCGGAAATAATCACCAGGTAGGTGGTTAGGTACTAAGGGAAAGGTAAACTGAGTCTGTCTGAGGTGTGAAAGGTGTGAGTCTTAATTCTGGCAATCATCTATGAGGGGTTAGAGGATGGGGGTATTTCTCCCAGTAACTGGAAGAAAGTTGTTTTTGCTTTAAACACAACATTCTTCCAGGTACTGGAAGAAAACCCGGGACCACCACCCTCCTGTAGAGACGCTGGCTGGCATCAGGGCCACGTCAAATTGACTGCTTGTGCTGATCAGAGATCGGCAGATCTCTACAAGCGGGCGATAGGTAAGGTGGGAAGTCTGTGGCTAGGGGCCAAGCTCAAAGCCGTAAGCAGGGATGAAATCCCTAGCAGGGCAAGAGCTAGGGTATGGCTGCCGAGGGAACCTGCCGAAGCAGACACGATCATCAAAATGATGAAAGTGTCAAACCCCCAACTTCCAACTCACAATTGGAAGATTGCCAAACTAGGGGAAGTATTAGGAGAATCCCGACAGGCGTTGGTCATTGTCAATAAGGACTCCCTACAACCCCTAGCGAAAGCCAAAGGGGTCATAAATTACGGCTTCACAGCGGTTACACTGAAGGTGTATAAAAAGGATGAGGTGGAGGCCTCAAGGAGCATCGGGAAAGGCCCAAGTCAAGCCCAAGAGGCAGACTCTGACCGATCCGATGCCGTTGACGGAGCATCCTCTTCGGCTCCAAAGAGAGTGAATGATGTCATCAAGGCTGACGATGAAGAAGATCTACTTAGATCTGATTCCGACAGCTTTGATGATGCCAAAAGCTTCTCAATGGACTTCGAGGATGAAGCTAACGCGACGGCGGTGGAGATTAAGGATGGCTCAGGTAATGAAGCTACTCCAAATTAATCTCCATCATTCCAAAGCGGCTTCCGCCGCGCTTGAAATCCGCCTCAGGAAAACGGGCGAGGATATTATCTTGATCCAAGAGCCATGGGTGATAAAAAAAACATGTTCATGGACTCAAGATACCAGGGTACACGTTGTTGTACAATAAAGAGGTATGCAGACCTAGAGCGTGCATACTTGCTAAAAATACATTAAATTTAACTTTTATGTATAATTACAGTGATGCTGATCTGGTCGCGGCGAGCCTAAACCTAAAAAACTTAAGGCTCTGGGTTGTTGCGGCGTATCTTCCTCACGAGTCGCAGGATCCACTCCCTCCATCCAATCTGGCAGGGTTGATAGCGAATGCTAGGAGGATGAACATTGGGGTCATCATAAGCTGCGACGCCAATGCTCACCATGACATCTGGGGTAGTTCGGATACCAACGAAAGAGGTGAGTCACTTTTTGATTACATTTTAAGTACTAACCTTCTTATCTGTAACATTGGCAGGGAACCTACCTTTGTTACTAGTAATAGGCAAGAAGTCCTAGACATAACCTTAGTCTCGGACTTCATTTATTCTAAAATAAACTCATGGAAAGTTTCTGATGAGCATTCCTTTTCAGATCACAGATACCTTAAGTTCAGTCTGGACGAAAGTCCTCCAACAAAGTCAATCTATAGAAATCCTAAGAGAACTGACTGGAACAAATATAGGGAGCACTTAAAGTCAACGCTTCCCTCCTTAACACCTGAAATTCCTAAAAATATCCAGGATCTAAATAGCCTAGTAAACGTTTTTACTAAGGCCTGCAATAAGTCCTTAGAGCATTCATGTCCCATCAGTAAACCTAGGGGTAAACCTAAACCACCTTGGTGGAATGATGAAATCAAAGCTCTAAGGAAAGATAGTAGGAGGGCCTTTTAATAATGCCAAAAAAACAAATGAGATACAGGACTGGAGCTCTTATAAAGCAGCTCTTAGTCAGTACAAAAAAGCACTTAAAAAGGCGAAAAGAGATACCTGGAGACTATTCTGCGGAGGTATAGAGAACGTCTCCGAGGCATCTAGACTTAGGAAAATTCTATCGACAAACCCCATGGTACCCAGTCTTCTTAAAAAAGAGGATGGCAGCTGGGCTACCACAAACGAGGAGTCGTTGGAATTACTTTTAAAAACCCACTTTCCTGGGTGCTCAAATAACAGCTCAGAGGTGGCTTGTCTTCTGAATCCTCTCCCTACTATTTCAGAGGTGGTGGTTACAGGGGACAAACTACAATGGGCTAGAGATAGTTTCAAACCATTCAAGTCAAGCGGACCGGATGGAATTATACCCGCTGAGATCCAGCAAAATGCATCTACTACCCTGGCTTGGTTAAAAAGTATTTTCTGTGGTTGTCTTAATTTGGGGCTTATCCCGGATAAATGGAAACAGGTCAGAGTAGTGTTCATACCCAAGGCTGGCAAAAGTAGTCACGTCCATGCGAAGGACTTTGGCCTATAAGCCTGTCATCCTTCCTTCTAAAAACCTTAGAAAGATTGATCGACATCCATATCCGCTGCAACTTAGATAAAAATCTGTTGTCAGCCTCTCAACATGCTTACTGTAAAAGGAAGTCAGTGGATACTGCACTTCACACTTTGACAAGCTCGATTGAAAAATCTTTAAATTGCAAAGAGTATACTCTTGCAGCTTTTATAGACATTGAGGGAGCGGTTAATAACGTCAATCAGGCAGCAATTGTGGACGCACTCATAAGCCTAGGAGTTGAACCGGAGCTAAGAGCACTGATAGCTAATATGCTAAGTAGCAGGGCCATCAGTGCCAACTTTGGCAACGCTTCAGCAAAAAGGTTTGTGAAAAGAGGGACTCCGCAAGGAGGGGTGCTATCTCCCCTTTCTTTGGAATATGGTAGTAAATAAACTGCTGAAAATCCTGGAAGAGGTGGGCTGCACAACTATCGCCTATGCGGACGATATTGCTGTCGTGGTCAGTGGCAAGTTTCCAGACAGTCTCAGGGACGTTTTGCAACTTGCACTAAACAAAATCACAACATGGGTTACAGGCTGTGGACTGTCAGTAAATCCACAGAAAACAGAACTGGTCCTTTTTACAAGGAAATATAAAATTACTAAAATAAAACCGCCTTCGTTAAATGGCTGCACTCTTGCCTTTAGCGAAACGGCGAAATTTCTGGGTCTAATTCTAGACAGGAAGTTAAGCTGGAAAGCTAACATCTTAGAAAGAGTGAAGAAGGCCTCAATAGCACTCTACTCGTGTAAAAAAGCCATTGGTAGGAAATGGGGGCTTCAGCCATACATGACTTACTGGCTATACACATCCGTAGTAAGACCCATTCTTATGTACGGAGTCCTAGTATGGTGGAAGGCTATCGATAAAGAGGTCAACCGCAAAGCAATCGCTAAAGTCCAAAGAACTGCCACACTATGTATTAGTGGCTCTTTAATAACACCCCTTCTGCGGCATTAGACATCATGCTTAATCTGATGCCTGTAGAATATTATAGTAAATTTGCAGCCGCAAACACAGCTGTGAGATTAAAAGCTACATCCCAGTTGATCAATTCACGAGAAGGTCACTCGGATATCATAAACCAATTCAAGTCCACTCCCACCTTGGTGGACTACACGTCCCCCACTTACTTCTTCGCGAAATCTCATGTGACGAGCATACCAAGCCGTGAGAGTTGGAGCTCGAACACAGTGATGACCTTCGAAGAAGTACAATTCTACACGGATGGTTCAAAAATTAACAGCAGTGTAGGATGCGGGGTAGGATTCTCAGATAATCTGAATATCAGTCATAATTTTCGATTACCAGACCATTGTAGCGTCTTCCAAGCGGAAATTATGGCAATTCAAGAAGCCTTGATTCTACTGAATAGAAGCGTTTTGACTGTGAAGCAAGTACGTATTCTGTCAGACAGTCAGGCTGCGTTAAAATATCTGGAATCAACATGCACAACCTCGAAGACTGTAGTAAACTGCCGAAAACTTCTTAACGAGATGGCCAGGCAGTTTAACATTCAGCTTTGCTGGGTACCAGGTCATCGAGGTATTCCGGGAAATGAAAAAGCTGATGAACTCGCAAGAATTGGTACAACCTTACAAGTTCTGCCGGATAGGGCAGGACTAGGGGTACCTCTATCCACAAGCAAAACGTTATTTCGTAAGGAAATAACGGATATGGTAAATTACAAATGGTCAAACTTAACCTCGTGTAATATCACAAGATTGATATGGCCCAAAACCGATTTAAGACGATCCAATGATCTGCTTTCTCTCAAAAGGGCAGACATTAGAATGGCAATAGGTATAATCACCGGTCACTGTCTAATAGGGAAGCATGCCAGAAGACTTGGCTTATCCGCAAGCGACTATTGTAGAGCCTGCAAGGATGAAGAAGAGGAGGAAACTACTCTTCATCTCCTTTGCACATGCCCGGCCTTGTCGGCAAGAAGGAATACCCATTTGGGGCAATATCTCTTCGACAGCCTTAGCGACCTGTCAGGTAAAAATGTGAAGAGTATTCTTCGCTTTGCAAAAAGCTCAAATTGGTTTTAACGAGTGGGATAGAAAGGCTTCTATGTGGTATCACAATGGACCAAATACGGTCTAAGTGTGCCTTTTTGGCAGCCACCTAACCTAACCTAACCTAACATAATATCACACTCTTGTACTAAAAATAAAGGTTCTATCTTTGTTGGTTGTGGAGATATACTCGTTTGCTCTGGGGCTCGTTCGGAAGCTTCCAAGATAAGAACCCATGAACCAAATCCTCTCAAATCTCAGAGACTTAAATAAAACATGAAAGAACACCACTCTGCCAAATTTAAAGTATATATCTTAGTTGGTTTTGGAGATAATCTCATTTGCTCTGCTGTTCGTTCGGAAGCTTCCAAAATCCAAACCCATGGACCAAATCCTCTTAAATTACAGAGACATAAATCGAACGGGAAGGAACATCATTGTACAAAATTTAAAGGTTATATCTTTATTGGTTTTGGAGATAATCTCATTTGCTCTGGTGCTCGTTCGGAAGCTTCCAAAATCCGAACCCATTGACCAAATCCTCTTAAATTTCAGAAACATAAATCGAACGAGAAGGAACATCATTGTACAAAACTTAAAGGTTCTATCTATGTTAGTTTTGGAGATAATCTCGTTTGCTCCGGACTCATTCGGAAGCTTCCAGAATCCGAACCCATGGACCGATGTTGTCCAGATTCGAACTTAGCCTTCCTTTTGTAATTAGCAACCTACTATATAAATTTCAGCAAGATAGCTTTATTAGTTTTTGAGTTATCGTGCGAACGGACAAACGGACGGACGGACGGACATCGTTAAATCGACTCAGGAGGTGATCCTGATTCAGAATATATATACTTGTCCATATCTAACTCGCTTCCTTTTGGTGGTTACAAACACCATACCTATACTTTAGGTGTTAATATAAGTTAATATACCCTATACTTTAGGTGTAGGGTATAATAAAAAATATAAAAAAATAATAAGACGAAAAGAACTATTTCTGTTTTATGAGATACTGTGACTCAAGCCTACTCGTCGTTATCTAAGGTGAGGCTGCCTTAGACACAAGTTATCCATAAAACAAGCAAAAAAAGGAGAAATTTAAATAAATATTCTATTTAATATTTTTAAAGAAATAAAATTGATATTTAAGTTGCCAATAATAAAAAAAAAAAAAAAATTATTAGTAATAAAACAAGTTATTTAAAGGCAAATAATTTAATAGGTACCGAAGATAACACTAAACTGATATCAGAAGTGAAATTTAAATTCAAAACAAAGTATCCACATCTGTATGGAGAAAAGTATTTGAATTTCACATAAAGATTTAATTCATTTTAAAGAAAAAATTTTATGAAAAAAATAAAAAATATAAAAAAGGAAAAATTATATTCATAAGCCTGCAGGAAAATTTAAAAGAAAAAAATTAATAAAAAATATATATCGTATGAAAATTGAATGATCATTTATTTTAAATAAATTAAATTAATTAGTATTACGCAATATCGCACTATAATTTCTGTGATTCATAAATCAATTTTGTTTAAAAAAAAAAGAAATAAATAATATAAGTAAAAATTAAGAAACAATTATAAATAATTAATGATTTTATTTTGAGGAAAAAAGTATAAATCAATCAATAAAATTTAGAAAAAAATAATAAGTATTAATAGAATTAACTTTTTAAATTAAATTTTTTTTTATTTAAAAAAAAAAAAATAGTATAATATCTAATATTTGCTTGAACGTTATTGTAATTTATTGATTTTTGTAACCTATAATCAAAGCCACGTGAAATACCTTTTGCTCATTATTAATTATCTCTTCTAAATTATATTATTATTTTAAATAAAATAAATATTTTCTTTTTACTTTCTGGTCAACGTTAAGAAAACAAAAAACCCTACAAAATATTATTTTTGTTTTAATTTAAATAAACTTTAATAATTAAATATCAACATTTTTTTTTAAAAAAAAAAAAAAAAGAAAAATTTTTTTTAGGTAAAATAAAATTTTAATTGTCTTGAAATAAACCATTGTTAATCGACTTGTACTTAATAATTGAGTTTATAAGATTTTGAAATTTTTAGTAAAAGGGGAAAAGGAAACATCATTATGACTCCACCCGTATCAATACTTAGACCATTTTTTTTAAATACAAATTAAATAAACCCAACGGCAGAAACAAGTTCTAATAATTATCCAAATTCTAATATACCAAACGAATCATTTAGAAAAATTATTTCAGAAATTTTTCAGACTAAAATAAAAAATTTTTTTAAATTTCAGAGTAAAGCAAGAACCTGCTGATACTGATGAAATTATAATATCAGAAAATGATTTGAACTTGTCCCGTTTGGAAAAGATACCCGAAGTTATAAAGAGTTTGAGAGATTTTTCAGGGGAAAAAGGGAATTCGGTTCATGGAAAAAAAGCGTTGAGAGAATTCACAAGGAAAATTTAAAAGGAATGTCAAAATATTATGGTATTCTTACTGTAATAAGAAATAAAACAACAGGCGATGCAGATACTGCACTAGAATCATATAATACGCCCCTGAATTTGGGAAAAAATTGTTAAATGTTTAAACATGCATTATTCGGATAAGCGTGATATAGGTACCAAATAACCACCATTATGCAAGGAAATAATCGTATGGGCTCTAACGTCTCTCAGAAATTTCCTTTACTGATCAAAGAAAGTCCTTATTTATACAGACCATAACCTCTTACCTATGCACTGAGCAATAAGAATAGCAATAGTGAGATGAAAAGGTGGAAGGCAATAATTGAAGAATATAATTACGAGCTCAAGTATAAGCCAGATCACACTAACGTAGTGGCTGATGCTTTATCAAAAATAGTTCCAGAGACAGAAATTAACACATTGACTACAACCCAACATAGCGATGATAGTTCATCCCATAATTGCATTCAATTTGTAGAAGCACCTTTGAATAGTTTCCGCAACCAAATAATATTAAAAGTAGGCAATAATACTAGCTATGAATTGGATCATTCTTTCCCAAACTTTAATAGAAATATTCTTATACAACCCGAATTTTCTGAAAATAATTTAATTGACATCTTAAAAAAATATCTTAACCCCCACAACTTGAATTTTATTATGACAGACGAAAACATCATGGGAAAAATACAGCAGATTTATCCACATCATTTTCAAAACTACAAAATTCGCTTTACACGAATTTTTTTAATAGATATCAAAACTAGCGATGAACAAGATGAGATAATAATGACAACACATCGTCGTGCTCATAGAAATTCAGAGGAGAATAAACTACAGATCCTTCAAAAATATTACTTACCAAAAATGGCTAGTAGAATGAGGAATTTAGTAAAGAATTGTTCAATCTGTCAAGAAAACAAATACGATAGACATCCTACTAATCCCAAAATTTAAAAAACTCCAATACCAACCTACTCAGGCCATACTTTGCATATTGGCATATTCTCAACGGAATCAAAGATAGTTCTAACCGCAATAGTTAAATTAACTAAATTTGCTCAAGCAAGAATGATTGTAAGCAGAGCAATAGAACATAGGAGACTGGCATTACGAGACATTATGTTTTATTACGGTGTCCCAGATTGGGTAATAATAGACAATGAGAAATCACTAAATTCGGCTTCTACTAATGCCATGATGGAGGATAAATTAAAAATTAATGTATTCACCATTCCATTGTATAAAAGCGAGGTAAACGGTCAGACTGAAAGATTTCACTCGACTCTGCCTGAAATAATGAAATGTCTGAAAGCTGAGGGTACAAACCGATCATTTGAAGAGCTTCTCGAAAGAGCAGTACACGAGTATAATTACACCATACACTCAACTACCGGAAAAAAACCTATAGAACTGGTTCTTGGGAGAACTCCTAACATGGCCCCAGAAGAATTTGAGAAAACTAGGTTATCGAATATAAAAAAAGTTAAGGATTGAAATATTTAAGGTTCCATAATAAAAATAGAAAACCCCTAAAACAATATGAGATAGATCAAATTATTTATGTAAAACATAGCCTTTTGTTATCTAATCTATTTGGGATCTAAGTTAACACATCGTTATACAAAAGAAATAGTAAAACGAAATAATAACACTACAGTTATGACTAACTCTAATAGGAGAATTCATAAATCAAATATTAAAAATTAACTTAACTATTTTAGGTTTTTCCTACAATTAATACTAGGGGAAATACAGATTCTGGACTATACCAATTAACATATAATAGTCATTCATGTTGGAAGAGCCAAAATACAGGAAGGGAAATTTGAATTAGTTTAATAAAGAAAAAACTTCATAACATTTTGGGTAAACAGGTAATAAACATATATAGTAATAAACAGCTAATAATTAATAGTATTTATAATGATAGGTTAAACAAAATAACTCAACGTACAAATCAAATTAATGAAATAAATTTTTGAAAAATTTTAACTAATAATTTTAAAATAATAAAATGTATGGTATAAAAAATAATTATTGTAAAACGATAAATTCAATATCTATTTGTAAAAAAGATAATCTTATAAGTTTGGAGGACTTTACTTGCATACCGAATCTTCTAAAAAGTAGAAATTCAAATTGCAGATTACCAATAATCAACACATACTAACAATTGAGGAAATAGATGAAGGCGTAATCTTATTAAATTAGTTTAATGGGACAATATTAATAAATAGTGAGCAGCACAATCTTACTGGTACTTACGTTACCAAGTTTGATAATGCAAATATCACAATTCTGAACAGAGTTTTTGTAGTAAATTATCACACTCAATATCTTACCAGCTATTTTACCACCAAAATCTATGGCAAACCAATTTCATGAGCATTTATCTTTGGAATTGTTAAAAGAAATTCATATAAATAATACTATGCATATAAGTAAGTTACAAGAAGAAGAGTTCATCGATAATTTCATCAATTATAGCATCTCAACAATCACGATACACGATTCCTAGGAGTAGTATGTACTTTACTCCTTAAGAAAAAGGGCCAAATTATAATTAATAACGATCACTCGAAGATTTAGAAATAAACAGAAAAATTATGATGATGTGAAAGCTGAGAATCGACCACCAGAACCAGTTACTAGAGCCAAATCTGAAGTTCGAAGGAAGAAATTTTACGATACACCGTTTTTTTTAATCAATTCATCAAATGTGGACAATTGAATTTGAAGAGGGAAGAGTGACCGATTTAGAACCAATCTCCAACACTACTATTTAAATTAACTCTAAATTATGCTTATTTTGCTTATTCATTCATTCAACTTTGTGCTACTTTCGATTTCATTCAACTTTGTTATTATTATCAACATAAATCATTCAACTTTGTATTATGAACGATTTTAGGAAATACTAAAATTTTAAGCAGCAGTTTTTATCTTTATTTTAAAATAAACAATGAATCAACAAAATATGCGATTGGTATGTACTGAACTTAAAAAGATTATTACGGAGTCTTATTAAATTTAACTTATATAAAGAATTCGACTTGTGTAAATTTAAGGTTATAAGACGTAGAAGTTTGTAAATAAAGAAATTGGAATTAATGTATGAAAATGAAATTATAGTTTATATGTGAATACTGCAATTTAATATTAGATGTAAGAATATATGAATACGTTCATGTATACATATGTTGTCAAGAATTTGTTTATAAGTTTTAATTATTAAAAAAACTAAACAATAAAGAAAAAACTACAATTTAATATTAGTATGATTTTAAATATTCTATGAAAATTAGTGTAAAAGCATTTATAAAAAATTATAATATATAGTGGTTTTATAAAATTTAAAGTAAACATTTGTGGTAGCTTAATTACTAAATCTATTTGTAATGAATTTAATGTCGTTAAAATTTTCAATTCTATATATTTTTGAACCTTCATTTTGACGTAAAAAGATTGTGTTGTTTGTAATCCAAAAAAATTTAAATTCAAAAGTTGTTTTGATTTGTCGTGTTTCACAACATTATCACATTCTTGTAAATCCACATCAGTTGTATATAGATGTTTATGATTTTTCTTTTTTGCAAATAGCTTATTTTTCTTTTCTTGAGATTCTAATTCAAGTATGAGATTTTTTTTTTGTGTTTTTATTTTTCTTAGAATTTGGTTTGATTAGTGTTATGTTTTTTATATCTTCTTTGCTCACATTTGCTTGAATCTTTTCTGTTATTTTGGAGAAGGCATCCACTGTATTAAATAATTCAGTAGAAAAACCCGCGAAAATCAGATTATTTTTTCTTTTTGATTGTTCAGGTAAGTCTACCTCATATTGTAAAGTATTTACAATTTTTTCCAATGCGTAGGAATTATCTTCCGATTTCTTCAGTTTTTCTTTTAATATTCTATTTTCTTCCAGTATTTGGTTATTTTGTAATTTTATATCTTCCATTTGTTTGTTGAAGAATGAAAGTGAAAGTTGTATATTATTTACTGACTCTGACAGTTGCTGTAGCCATTTGGAAATTTTATCATCCAATTATTCACTATGTTTAACTGTAAAAGTGGTGTTTTAGCAACTTCAGCTTGCATAGGCGTGTTAAGATAATCGTTTCTCTCCCCCTCAAACCCTAGAGATTCATTCCTTGGATTTGGACAATTAATACAACTCCATGTTACATGTCCTTTTTGAACTGCTTCAAAAACTTCTTCTGCCACAGCTCACATTGAATTCCTCTTGATTTCCCATTCCCAGGTTTTTTGCAAACATTACAAAGTTTCGTCATCTTGATTAAATTTTTGTTTTGTTTTCTTTTTCTTTTTTTATTACTTATTTTGTACTATATTTTTTATACAAATATTATTCTTTTTTTTTGATTTAAATGTTGCAAATTTTTTAAAATGTATAAAAACGAGGAAGAATACAGTTGCCTTTGTCAACTCTTAGATACCCGTACGAACCGTTAGTATGTTTACAGCCACTCTGCCTACAATATTATTTTTTTAATATTTTAGTATTTTAAAATAATTTGGGTGAATTTTATAATTTCTAGAACTTATGGGTTGTACATATATTCAAAATATATGTTTATATGTACATTCTTCAAAAGCAGATTCTAACCTTCCACATAACGATTATCAATCCAAAACTTTTTCAAATATTCTATAGTACCATTTAATACTAAGCGGTAAATGTATATTAAATTTACTTAGTACAAAATAATAAATATAATTTTAAATATTATATTATATTATATTTAAATATTCCATTGACAGAATAATTTCTTATAAGTGCAATAAAATACATATATGTATGTAAATACGGCGCTATATAATATACATATATACTCTTATCATTCATTCACTAGTGATATATACGATATGTAAATAAACATGATATTATATAAGTATGTATATATATCAATATCATATAAATAATAATAAAAATTCTTCAAGCAACCGTTATGTTGTTTATTTATTTACATTTTTTTATACTACGTATTATATCCTCAACAATTTCAAATTATCGAGTAAAACAAAATGGAAAAAATTCGTTTTAAAGAAATTTGTTAGAAAATTTGAAAAAAATCAAGTAACACTTTCGTCAATTATAAAGTAACCCTATATTATTAAAAAAAGTTGTTAACAGAAATAAGAGTATAATGTTGAAGCTTTAATTTTTGTGTATTACTTCAAAAAAATTTTAACAGGTGTTCAAGTTACAGGTGTTTAAAAATAGGAAATTTTCAGTTTTTGACCCCTTACAGCTCCTAAACGGGGGGTGATACAAAAAAAATTTCTGAAATGACTCATACTTATTTTTAAAGATCTAACTTCTGTAAAAATTTTAGAAGATCGAAGGATTAAAAACCGTTTAGAAGATAGAAGGATTAAAGGATTTTGCAAAATTTTAGTTTCGCATAACGGTAAATTAAGACACCGTATGCCACAAATATATATTTATTGTATATATACTTTTAAAGCTAATAAAAGTAGTAATTGTTTGGCGTTTTCAAAATATATCTTCATATCTTCACAACTTGTGCTATAACAATTTAAATATAGAGCTTTTTTGAACCTTTGGGGAGCTGTAGCTCCGTAACGGGTGGGGCTACAAAAAAAAGTTATTAAAATAAAATTAATATTTTTGTGAGATCTATCAGCGGTTAAAATTTCCTAGCTCTATTGCAAAAAAATGTGGGGATCTAAAAGTTAGGTGTTCGAAAACTACCCTAAGGCTTGGTCCAAACTCAACCAAAAAAAATAGGGAACCTACAAATTACTCCCAGAATATTTTGTGTAAATTTCAAGATTCTAGCTTTCTTAGTTTTTGAGTTAGCGTGCTGACGGACGGACGGACGGACATGGCTCAAAAGTCTTAGAATTTTTTTCTGATCCGATCCATACCTTTGAAGGTATATCTAGCTCGCTTATTTCAAGGTGTTACAAACGGAGGAGTAATTTTATTATACCCGATCCTATCGTACGGGTATAAAGAAGAGAATGAAAAGCAAAAAAAAAAAAATATAGTAAAATATATAATATGTAAAACTTTTTTCATTTATTTTTTTTCCTTTTAAATAAAGCACGTCCGCTTACTTTGACATTTTTGTTTTTCTTGTTGAACCTTACGAATCTAGACTTAAACTAACTTTTACATTTTACAAATTTTATAATTAACGTTCATTTTTAAATATTGATTATTATTAATATTTTGCAAAGAAAATAAGAAAAAGAAATTTATTATACTTTCAAGTGCTTTCAATTTCAGTTATTTCACTTGAAAAGGAAATTGTGTAAGAATTTAATTTTAAATAAAAAAATAAAAAAAAAAAACGTCTTGCATTATTTGTAATTCGATCTCTTATTTTTAATTGACTTAATGACTAAGTTTTAGTTTATTGTACTTGAAAAAGAAATTTTGTAAGAATTTAATTTAAAATAAAAAATTTGGTCTAGCTTGTTTGTTTATTTGATCCTTTTGCATTTAATGAAATAGTTTTAGTTTATTGTACTTTAAAACGAAATATTGCATTTTACTTAATAGCGGTCAATGGAATAAAAGAAAAGAAGAACAATCAAAAAATTTTATAATATCAAGTATGTTGAAATACTTGTAATTGATTAATATCAAATTAAGAGAAAGAATTATGAAAATTATATCATGAAATTAATTAACACCTCCTAGAAATTACATCTTCTAAGATTTGGTTTGTTGGATATATGACATGTATACCAATATTATATAAATATAAATTCTTCATGAAACCCTACATTTTTTATTTATTCAAATTTTTTTGTACTACAACAATTTTAAATTATCGAGTAAAAAAAATAAATTCAAAAAAATCGTAAGAGAAATTTGTTAGAAAAGTTGAAAAAAACAAGTCACACTTTCGTCAATTATAAGCTAACCCCATATTATGAAGCAAAGTTGCTAACAGAAAGAATTTATGTATTACTTCAAAAAAATTTGAACAGCTTTACAGCTCCTAAACGGGGGACGATAGAAAAATATTTTCTGAAATGACTCGTACTTATTTTCTAAGATCTAACTGCTCTAAATTTAAAAATAATTTCAACTTTCTAACTTAAACCGTTTGGAAGTTAAAAGGGTTAAAGAATTTTGGTACAAATATATATTTATTACATATATACTTGTAAAGCTCATAAAAGTAGCTATCGGTTGGCTTTTTCACATTAAATATATACTTATAGAACTTGTATTATAACAATTTAAATATAGAGCTTTTTCAAACTTTGAAGAGATGTAGCTCCGTAACGGCTGGGGCTACCAAAAAAAGTAATATCTATCAGCAGTTAAAATTTCATGGCTGTACTTCTAATTTGTAGAACTTTTGAAAATTGTTTACTACAAATGTGAAGAATCAAAATTAGTTGTTCAAGAGCTAACCGAAGTTTTGGTCGGATCTCAACCAAAAAAAAAAGCGAACCTACAAATTGATCCAATAATATTTTCTGTTAATTTCAAGACTCTAGCTTTCTAAGTTTTTGAGTTATCTTGTTGACGGACAGACGGACAAAGCTAAATAGACTCAGAATTTGATTCCGATCCGATCCATACCTTGGAAGGTATATTCTTTCTTATTTCGAGGTGTTACAAACGGTGGAGCAATTATAATATACCTTATCGTAAGTGTATAAATATTGACCAGATGATTAAAATAAAAATAATATTTCAAACCAAGCCAAATTCAGGCCAAATTATCCGCAGAATTTTTTTTTTGGAATTTTGTTTTCGGGATTTCTTTTTTCGGGATTGTTTTCAGTAAAGTGTCATAAACCCATGTACATACAGTTGTTGCTTGTTGATATTTGTTAATAAGGGTGAAGATTTCGTTACATTTTACTATATTATCGGTTTCTAATAAAATTTTCTTATTATCTACAACTAGTAGGATATAAAAGATTTTGATTACAAATGTTTTTAATTTTTGGTATTTGTACAATATATTTTATTTGATCTATGGAACTGTAAATTTTTATCAAGAGAATGGCGGTAGTGGGTAATAAGAGAATGGCGGTAGTGGGTATTGAATAATGCAGTTGAAATATTTTATTAATTTCAAATAGATTTAAAATCGAAGGGTTCACTAGGTGTAATTTTGAAAATGCGATACCGTTAAGTATATTTGTTGAATCGGATATTATCATTCTATTTCTTATCATGACTAAATCAAAAATTGAATCTTGCAAGTTATTTTCTTTTAATATTTCATTTTAAGAATCGACTAATTGATTCATTTTTTGGGTAAAGTTAATATGTGGTGATAAAATAGTTAAACTTTAGATAAATATTTTAAATTATCTCTATGAATTATTTGGCCATTGGTTAGCCTGACAGGACAACTTAGGTCTTAGGAAATCGCGACATCTTTCTATATATCTTTAATTTTAATATTGCTGCCAAGTCTAGTGTTTATTTTAAGTAAAGCTTTTGTGCCAGATTCAAAATCTTTTTGAAATTTATTTTTATTGTGAAATTTGTTGGACTTTTTTAAAGCTATTCCTAATTGAAATATAATTTCATTTTTGAGTTTATTAGATTGTTGCTTGAGAATGGCAATTGATCTGTATACTGTAGTAGAATTTATCGATATATTATATTTATGTGTACTAGAGAGTTATATTTATGTGTACTACTAGTTCCCTAAGTCCATTTGTGTATTTCTGGCATGGCAACATCTTACTATTTCTAAGGTTGAATGAAACCTTTCCGCTTGAGCGTTACTTTTACTATGAAGGGGAGGAACTCTATGATGTAATATACCTAGATTTGTTAATAACGTTTGTATAGTTTGTGAAGTTTTGTGAACAAAACATTTTTCATTATCTGTTACGATCGTTTTAGGATTTAAGTATGATATTATTTCTAGAAGACATAGCTTAATGTCAATTATAGATTTTGATTTAATAGGCTTAACATTAGCCAATTTTAAAAATTTATCTAAGCAAGTTAAAATCAGCTGCTCTCTACTGGCGAAAATATATCTAGGTGTAAAATTTAACCTATTTGTTCAGAAATCGGTGTATTTCCTATGATTTGGAATCTAGAGGTTTTCTATCATATGTCGCTTTTTGACATATTTTACAATTGATTGTAATTAACTTTACTATTTTTTTTTTAAAAGGGTAATAATTCATTACAGAACTTCGAACTTTATTTAACCGGTTTAATAAAACTTTCGGCATCACTTCTGAGCAGACAAACTCTGATCTTAAATCTTATACTTCTCAAGTCTGCTCTGAGAGAATTAATTATTTGCAACGAACGCGTGATAATCACGTTAAATTTTTTCGTCCCTTTCAGAGCCAGAAAAAACAATAATTTTATTCCAATAAATTTAGTTAATAGAATATTATTACTGATAATTTAATTAATTATACCTGTACGATAAGGATCGGGTATATTAAAATTGCTCCAACGTTTGTAACACCTCTAAATAAGAAAGCTAGATAAAGCTTCAAAGGTATGGATCGGATCAGAATGGAATTCCGAATCGATTTAGCTTTGTCCGTCCGTCTGTCCGTCAACAAGATAACTCAAAAACTAAAAAAGTTAGAGTCTGGAAATTAACAGAAAATATTGTTGGATCAATTTATAGGTTCCCCATTTTTTTTGGTTGAGGTCCGACCAAAACTTCGGATGGCTCTCGAACAACTAACTTTTTCACCACATTTTTCATATACATTTTCAAAAGTTCTACATAATTTGAACTAGAGCCATGAAATCTTAACTGTTGATAGATATCATAAAAATATTAATTTTATGGTACAACTTTTTCTGTAGTCCCCACCCATTACGGAGATACAGCCCCCCAAAGCTCGAAAAAGTTCTATATTTAAATTGATATACCACAAGTTCTATAAGGTATATCTTCAATGTGAAAACGCTATACGATAAATGCTTTTATTAGCCATACAAGTATATATATGATAAATACATGTGCCATACGGTGTCTTAATTTACCCTTATGCGAAACTTAAATTTTGAAGAGTTCTTGACTGCTTCTATCTTCCAAACGGTTTAAATTAGAAACTTGAAATTTTGAGAGGAGTTAGAATTTTCAAAATAAGTATAAGTCATTTTAGAAAATAATTTGTATCGTCTCCAGGGGGTGTAAGAGAATGAAAATTCTCTATTTTTAACATCTGTACATCATCAAAAAAATGAAAATTCTCTATTTTTAACATCTGTAATTTGAACAGCTGTTTAAATTTTCTTGAAGTAATACATTAAAATTAAAGTTCGAATATTATACTTTTATTTCTGTTATATAGTTATTTCTGTTAAAATTGACGAAAGTGTGACTTGATTTTTTTCAAATTTTCTAACAAATTTTTTTAACGATTTTTTTTTACTCGATAATTTAAAATTGTTGAAGATGATGATGCGAGTACAAAAAAATGTAAATAAATAAACAACATAAAGGTTGCTTGAGGAATTTTTACTTATACGATATTGATATACATAGTTATATACAGAGTCGATATGTATATGTATGTGGGTTGCATCTGGCAATGATCTACAACTTTGTGACAGTCAACAGTCATACCAACTGTACAACGTGCAGACTCGCGCGCAGTCTGTCACATTACTTATCCGGTCGAGTAGAACGCGTAACGTACCGTGTTTGGCAACGAGATTTAGCAACAAAGATTTAGCAAATTTAGATAAAATTACAATATATTTTGAATTAACGCAATAAATTGAAATTAAATGATGAAAACGCTTCTTTTAATAATCAGACAGAACCCCGATAATAAACAGAACCCATAAAATTTGATGTCAGAAGTGCGTCTAATTTTTTTTATAAGTGAAGTGTTCAAGTGAAAGGTGAAAAGTAAAATTAAAATTTACTTATAAGAGTTATACCAATTTGATTAATGTGGAAATTTGAGCAATGGCTCCAACTACATAATATATTATACCTTATTCTTGATAGTATATGACTATTATAGATAAGCTTGGCTGACTATTATAGATAAGCATAGCTAATATTATAGGCATAACTTTTTTCTTCACGTTATTGATATGATTGTCGCATTTCAAATTATCATCAATTATTATTCTCAGATGTTTAACATTATCTACTCTTTTAATAGTTGTATCTCTTATTTTAAGAGTAATATTTTCGTTATTTTTTCTTTGTCTTTTAAATAGCAAATAGTTGGTTTTTCAGCATTTATGCAGAGTTCATTGTAATCTAACCAATATCGCATTTAGATCCTTATTTAGTATATTCCTAGATCCTTATTCCAGTTCAATGATATTAGTGTCATCTGCATAAACGTTATAATTTCAAATAAAATTATTCTTCGGTATATTCATTATATATAAAGGTACAACAACGGTCCAAGCAGTGAGTCTTGCGGTACACCAGTTTTTATAATAAATTCATCGATGAGCACTTCGTTCACTTTAACACATTGAGTTCTATTTGTTTAATAACTGCTAAATAAAAGATTACTAGTGCATCTTAGCCCCAGTATATCTAGAAAATTAATTAGTCTACGATGGTTTACTACATCAAAAGATTTTGTAAGATCTATATTAATTAATTTTTCATACACTTTGGATATTGAGTTCAAGATGGAATTTGGTCTATAATTACGACATTCATCTTTAGATGCACTTTTATGGATTGGCACTATGTATACTTTTTTTAATGAATCTGGGAATACACCTTCTTCAAAGCATTTATTTATCAATGTTGCCAATGTTTGTTTGATAATATTAACTAATTCTTGTAAATCCTTTACTGTTATTTTATCTAATCTTGGAGCTGAATTTCTGTTTAACTTCATGATAATTTGATAAATCTCTGTTTCTGTAACTGGTCTAAGAAATAATGTTTTATAGTTACTATATAATTTTTTTTATTCCTTTTATAGTGGATTTTATAGTGGGCTTCATTAAAAAATTAATTTATTGTGTTTGCCGTTTCGTTTTCAATTTTCTAGAGTCACTTCCAGCATTTTCAATGCTTTAATGATATGGTTTTTTTAGCCTCTTTTATTTGTTTATCGACATTTCTCTTAAATAAATTATATTTTATTTTTTTATCTCTGTTATTTGGATCTCTTTTATGAATATCGTATAGTGATTTTCTAATTTTTAATTCTTTTTATCGACGTTGTTATCCAAGTATTATTCCTAGTTCTATTGACATTTAATTTATACATAAAACTTTTGCTTCTTGTATTATTTTTCTTAACGTGTCTATTTCCAAAACGGTAGTATTTTTTATTTTATTATGTCCAATTTGAGATATCTAGTTATAATCAGTTTTACTTATAGTGTGCTTCTTCATTGATATTTTTATAATACTTATTGCTCTTAGTGATACTATAGCCAATTGGTGATCTGATAGATTGTTATTTTCTATTGAAAATTTAATATCATATTTATCATTTGAATTTGTTAAAATGTGATCAATTAAGGTATTGGAATGGGCTGTGTTTCTTGTACTTTGTGTTTTGTTTACTATACTATAACCAGTTGTTGCTATAACGTCTTTATACTTAATTACGGTATTAGAATTATCAAAGAAATTTAAATTAGTATCAGCAAAATATATGCTTCATTATTTAATCTATTTTCTAAATATTCTATAAATATGTTACTATTTTCCGCTGGAGCCTTGTAAAATGTAGCAATTCTTAATTTAGGTGCAGAATTCAGAATTTCAATTACACTAAAATTATATTTTTCATCTTTTAATACTTCAGTAAAATTTATATTATTTTTTATAAAGAAGGCAGTTCCACCATCCTCTTTTCTCATCTCTGCAATTGAAAACTGCCCTATAGCTTGGAGTATTATAAGTAATGATTTCATTGCTGTATATCCATACTTCTGTAAGAATCACAATATCAATTTCCTTACATTCATTAATTAGTGTTTCTAGTTCAAAAATCTTATTTCTTAAGCTGCATATATTTAGATACAAAATTTTTAATTTACCTGCTTCCAAAGAGTTTGTGGAATGGACTGTCATTACGGTGTACTAATTAAATAATTTTGCGTGGAATTCCAAATTCTTTGTATATGTTCTATGTATTTGTTGTAGGTATGTTGCCTATATGTTACTGGATCTTTTTGTACTTCTTTGCTGGAGATTCCCCTACTTTCATGGAATTAATAATATAATTTACGTAATTCCTGATGATTCGTAGACAATCCTTCCATTTCGATCAGTACTTTGATATTTGTTTTCGTTATACTTTCATAACAAATATCCTCTTGATCATGCAAAAAAGACAAAAATAATCTAACGTTATTATATATTCTGTGGTCTCGTAATCGTGATAATACATAAATACTGTCATCATTTTCAACCGCTTTTTTGTAAATTTAAAGGAGGTTCCATTGGATTTAAAAAGCTCTTGAAAAAATTATTATAAAAACTATCAAAAATGAACTTAACAAGACTCAAGTCTTAAATAAAAATTTAAATCATATTAATTAAAAACTAAATTAAAACAAATTAAATTAAATCAAATCAAATTAAAGTTTCTTTTACTTTATAAACAATAAAAAAAAATTTTTTTTTTTTGCTATATATAAACTTTTATTAAAGTCAAGATATAATGACAATATAGCGCTGACAACCTATATTGAAAAAATCGAACTTTTAAATATAATAATAAATAAAGCTAATTATACAGAAAATTTTATAATAGAAAAAAATAGCCAAGCTGACTATTTTATCAAAATTCTGCGAAAGACTAAAAAACGCGGAAATTGCAGAAACAGAAAAAGAACATATAAGACTACTATTCTTAGGATACTACAAACAGATAAAAGACACTTTACGAATACAAAAAGTAAATCTTAACAACATGGGTTTTGATATCGACAAGATGTTGAAAATCATTCGTTTATTTGACAGAGAAAAATAGAAACTAACTTAAATTTAACTAAATACTTACATTATGCCACTAAAGCGGCAGATCAAGAGAAAACTATCCAATTCATTTATAATACAAGATTAACTGAAAAACCAAAAAATAAACTAATAGGTGCTAACCGAGTTGACAACAGCTCTCAATAACGTATAACTACTCACAGGTCCATTAGAGACAATTCAAGCAGAACTCATATCCACAATTCAAACACAGAAACCTTTACAAAAGTACGTAGACAAAATTGAAAAACTAATTGCCGAGTTAATGCAGTTCAAATTAATCAAAATGGGGAAGATAATAGGCAAATCATTACAACTCTAAATGACAAATATGCCTTAGGTATTTTCAAAAGCGGACTCAACGAGTCATTAGCATCCACTGTACACGCAGCATAACTAAAAACACCTCGCTTCAGCAATAAAAGTTGCTGCAGAATAGGACTAAAACAAAACAAATTTTGTTTGTACAAAATATAAATCAAAATTTTAATAACAGAAATTTCAACAATAATAATTCTAATAACAGAATTATCAACAACAGCAATTTCAACAGAAATTTCAATACCAATAATTTCAATAATAACACAAATTTTAATAGGAACTTTAATAACAGAAATTCGAACAATACTAGAAACTTCAACAATGATAACAGGACAATAATAATAGTTTCAACAGAAACAACAATAACAACTATAACAACAGTAGAGGTAATCAAAACAGAAATCGCAACAGTTTTAACAACATAAACTATAATAATAATCAGAATAGAAATAACAGAAACGTTAATTATCTGAGCATGTTAAAAATTTACAATGAAGAAATAACTCTACTGTAAAAGGTTCATTTAAAATAAAACGTTTAGAGCTAAGTTCTGTTTAATAATCAATCTTTATTAACCTTAATTAGACTATTTATAATCTTATAACTAACTCTACTAATACCAATTAACTTTCTTTTCTTTCTTTAATATTTTTTACTATTTTTTTTTATTTTCTAAGTTTTTGATTTTAATATTGGAACCTTCTACATTTGTTACTATAAATGGACCATTATGTAAGGCATCTAATTTTTAAGCATTTTCTTTTCTTAATAAAACCTCACCATTTATTTTAAAATCATACCCTTTTGCGTTCTGGTCATGTAGTCTTTTATTATTTACTTTAGCTTTTTGTAGTAAGTATTGTGCATTTTTATTCATGATTTGTAAATTGTATTTAAGTTCTCTACTATAATTGTCAAAGTTGTATATTGGTTCAATTTTACTGTTAAACATAAATTCTTGTATTACTAGAGTTTTACCGAAAACTAATTCAAATGGAGCATATTTTTCTTGGAAACTCATGTTTGGTGTTGAATTTTGACAGTAAGTAAAGTATGATAAGTAACTGTCCCAATTGTCTTTATTATCATTTATATATGAACGTAAGTATTCATTAAGGACTCTATGGTTTCTCTCTACCGTTCCTAATGTTTCATGATGGTAAGCTGTAGAACACTTATGTTCAATATTTAACAAAGAAAGAACTTCTCTCATTCTTTGATTTTTATATTCGGTTCCTCTACCTGTTAAAATATTTTTCATGGGTCCGAATATCAAAACACAATTCTCAACAATGGCTTTTGCAACTGTTTTAGCTTCTTTGTTGGGAATAGGTTACGTTATTAGAAATTTAGTCAAGTCACAAATAATTGTTACGGCATATTGATTGTTGTTTTAGTCCTTGGTAAAGGACCAATTGTATCAATTACTACTACGTCAAATGGTTTTTGTGGGGTGTTAATTGTAAAAGTTCTTTATGTTTCATTTTTATTTTGTTTAATTGACTTTTCTTACAGTTCCGTATCAATTTAGCTATGTCTTTTGCCATTCTTTTCCAATAATATTTTGTTGTTAACTTGGCATATAGTCTTTTCTGTCCAACATGTCCTCCGAAAATAAGATCATTATGATATTTATTTAACATTTCATTTATGTCTATTTCTTTTTCTACCGTTGTCGGTGTATTTATTATCGCGATTTTAAATTTATTCAGAGCTCTATTTCCTATTTCTTTAAAATTGTTTATCGTATGTTGCGCAAATATATAGTCATTTTTGTCAATTTGTATCTCATTAATTTTTTTGTAAACTTAATTTTTCCAACGCGTGTAATAATAACTCTAATGTTATTTTCTTTTTAACCACGAATTCTTTTATTTTCAGATTAATTATGCATTTCTTTTTTCTAAATATATTGCATCTAATTTCGTTTTTATTTATTACTATTCATTTTGGGAACGTTCCAATTTTTTAATGACTCATAAACTTTAATATCTTTCTTTTTATCACCATCTTCCTCAGAAGACTGTGTTTTATCTTTAATTTTTTCATTTATATTTTCACTGCTATCTTTATTCTTACTACTTTCAGATCTAGTTTGGACTTTTAGTGCTTGATTCCATGGGAAACTGTAAATCTTTAATATTTATTCGAGATAATGCGTCAGCTACTACGTTAAGTTTTCCTTTAATATATTCTATTGTAAAATTATACTCCTCTAAATCCAATCTCATGCGTGTTCATTTGGATGATGGATTTTTCAGAGAAAATAAATAAGTAATGGTTTGGGGTCGCTTTTAACGATAAATGTAGGGTCTATAATGAGTTATTGCAAAATTAATTGCGACTAGCTTTTTTTCAATTGTTGATTTGTTAGATTCACCTTTAGTGAATGATCTAGAGGCAAATTAAATTGGGAGATCTGTGCCATCATAATTTCGAGTTAGAACAGCTCCTATTGCATCTTTAGATGCGTCTACAACCAATGTAAACTCTTTTGAAAAATCAGGATTGGTTTAGGAGGTTTAAATAATGAATAGGAGGTTTTAACAATGAATTTTTTAGGAGGTAAGAAAAATAGGAGGTTTTAACAATGAATTTTTTAGTTTTTCAAATGAATTCTGACAATCTTGATTCCAATTAAAGGTAGCATTTTTGCTTGTTAATGCATTTAGTGGTTTTGCTATTCCCGCGAAATTAGGTATAAATTTACGATAATAATTAGCAAAAGCTACGAAATGCTAGTTTCATCTTTATCTTTAGCTACTGGATATTTAAAAATTACTTCATACTTAGAGTTATCTGGATATATACCTTGATCAGTACATTTACGACCTAAGTAAATAACTTCCGATTTGAAAAATTTGCACTTTTCAAGATTTAACTTCAGATTATGTTCTTTACAAATTCCAAAAACTGATTTTAGGTTTTTCAGATAATAATTTTCGCACCACCCTGTTATAATAATGTCATCCATGTAAAGAAAACATTGAAAAGGTGTCGCACCTGCAAAAGCAAGTGACATCATTCTAGAAAATGAATTTAGTGAGACATTAAGTCCGAATGGAAGAACTTTCCTGATTGTGTGCTAAAAGAAGTTATATCCCTAGATTGTTCATCTAATGGTACTTGATGAAAACCAGAGTATAAATCCAATACTAAGAAAATTTTTGTTCTACCCAAATTGCCAAGAATATCTTCTATTCTTGGAAGTGGAAATTTGTCAGCTATTAATTTTTTATTGAACATCCTGTAGTCAATACACATGCTCTATTTGTTTTTGTTACCTTTCTTTGGTACTAATATAATAGGACTATTGTAATTAGATTGACTTAGACCGTATTTGGTCCATTGTGATAGCACATAGAAGCTTTTCTATCCCACTCGTTAAAACAAATTTGAGCTTTTTGCAAAGCGAAGAATACTCTGCACATTTTTACCTGTCAGATCGCTAAGGCTATCGAAGAAATATTGCCCCAAATTGGTATTTGTTCTTGCCGACAAGGCCAGGCATGTGCAAAGGAGCTGGAGAGTAGTTTCCTCCTCTTCTTCATCCTTGCAGACTCTACAATAGTCGTTTGCCAATGAGCTAAGTCTTTTGGCATGCTTTCCTATTAGACAGTGACCGATGATTAAACCCATTGTCATTGGTTTTATTTTAGGAATTTTATATTTCCTTGTAAAAAGGACCAGTTCTGTTTTCTGTGGATTTACTGACAGTCCACAGCCTGTAACCCATGTTGTGATTTTGTTTAGTGCAAGTTGAAAAACGTCCCTGAGACTGTCTGGGAACTTGCCACTGACCACGAAAGCAACATCGTCCGCATAGGCGATTGTTGTGCAGCCCGCCTCTTTCAGGATTTTAAACAGTTTATTTACCACCATATTCCAAAAAAGGGGAGATAGCACTCCTCCTTGCGAAGTCCCTCTTTTCACAAACCTTTTTGCTGAAGCGTTGCCTAAGTTCGCACTAATGGCCTTGCTATTTAGCATATTAGCTATCAATACTCTTAGCTCCGGTTCAACTTCTAGGCTTATGAGTGCGTTTAGAATTGCTGCCTGATTGGTGTTATTAAACGTTTCCTCAATTTCTATAAAAGCTGCAACAGTATACTCTTTGCAATTTAAAAATCTTCCAGTCGAGCTCGTCAAAGTGTGAAGTGCAATATCCACTACTTCCCTTTACAGTAAGCATGTTGAGAGGCTGCCAACAGATTTTTATCTAAGGTTTTTAGAAGGAAGGATGACAGACTTATAGGGCGAAAGTCCTTCGCATAGACGTCACTACTTTTGCCGGCTACTCTGACCTGTTTCCATTTATCCGGAATAATCCTCAAATTAAGACAACCACAGAAAATGCTTTTTAGCCAAGCCAGGGTAGTAGATGCAGTTTACTGGATCTCAGCGGGTATAATTCCATCCGGCCCGCTGAACTTGAATGGTTTGAAACTATGTATAGCCCATTGTAGTTTGTCTCCTGTAACTACCACCTCTGAAATAGTAGGGGTAGGATTCAGAAGACAAGCCACTTCTGAGCTGTTATTTGTGCACCCAGGAAAATGGGTTTTTAAAAGTAATTCCAATGACTCCTCGCTTGTGGTAGCCTAGCTGCCATCCTCTTT
The DNA here is from genome assembly GCA_947095535.1 of Poecilobothrus nobilitatus. Taxonomy (NCBI): domain Eukaryota; kingdom Metazoa; phylum Arthropoda; class Insecta; order Diptera; family Dolichopodidae; genus Poecilobothrus; species Poecilobothrus nobilitatus. The sequence continues at coordinate 220,869,245 of OX352772.1, forward strand.
TTTAAGAAGACTGGGGACCATGGGGTTTGTCGATAGAATTTTCCTAAGTCTAAGTCTGTCTCGTAGACGTTTCCATACCTCCGCAGAATAGTTTCTAGCTGTCTCTTTTCGTCTTTTTAAGTGCTTTTTTGTACTGACTAAGAGCCGTTTTATAAGAGCTCCAGTCCTGTACCTCATTCGTTTTTTAGCATTATTAAAAGCCCTCTTACTATCTTTCCTTAGAGCTTTGATTTCATCATTCCACCAAGGTGGTTTAAGTTTTCCCCTAGGCTTACTAATGGCACACGAATTCTCTAAGGACTTATTGCAGGCTTTAGTAAAAACGTTTACTAGGCTATTTAGTTCCTGGATATTTTTAGGATTTCCAGGTGTTAAGGAGGGAAGCGTTGACTTTAAATGCTCCTTATATTTATTCCAGTCAGTTTTCTTAGGATTTCGATAGACTGACTTTATTGGAGGACTTTCGTCCAGACTGAACTCAAGTATCTGTGATCTGAAAAGTAATGCTCATCAAAAACTTTCCATAAGTTTATTTTAGAATAAATGAAGTCCGAGACTAAGGTTATGTCTAGGACTTCTTGCCTATTACTAGTAACAAAGGTAGATTCCCTGCCAACGTTACAGATAAGAAGATTAGTACTTAAAATGTAATCAAAAAGTGACTCACCTGTTGGTATCCGAACTACCCCAGTTGTCATGGTGAGCATTGGTGATCGCAGCTTATGATGACTCCAATGTTCATCCTGCTAGCATCCGCTACCAACCCTGCCAGATTGGATGGAGGGAGTGAATCCTGCGAGTCGTGAGAAAGATACGCCGCAACAACCCAGAGCCTTGAGTTTTTAGGTTTAGGCTCGCCGCGACCACTTCAGCATTACTGTAATTATACATAAAAGTTAAATTTTTTTAGCAAGTATGCACGCTCTAGGTCTGCATACCTCTTTATTATACAAAAACGTTTATCCTGGTATCTTAAGTTCATGAACCTGTTTTCTTGTCATCCATGGCTCTTGCATCAAGATAATATCCTCACCCGTTCTGCTGAGGTGGATTTCAAGTGCAGCGGAATCCGCTTTGGAGTGATGGAGATTAATTTGGAGTAGCTTCATTACCTGAGCCATTTTTAATTTACACCACCGTCGCGTTAGCTTTATCCTCAAAGTTCATTGAGAAGCTTTTGGCATCATCAAAGCTGTCAGAATCAGATCTAGGTAGATCTTCTTCATCGTCAGCCTTGATGACATCATTCATTCTCTTTGGAGCCGAGGAGGATGCTACGTCAACGACATCGGATCGGTCAGAGTCTGCCTCTTGTGCTTGATTTAGGCTCTCACCGATGCTCCTTGATGCTTCTACCTCATCCTTCTTATACACCTTCAGTGTTACCGTTCTGAAGCCGTAACTAATGACCCCTTTGGCGTTCGCTAGGGGTTGTAGGGAGTCCTTATTGACAATGACCAACGCCTGTCGGGATTCTACTTCTACTTTCCCTAGTTTGGCAATCTTCCAATTATGAGTTGGAAGTTGGGGATTTGACACTTTCATCATTTTGATGATCGTGTCTGCTTTGGCAGGTTTCCTCGGCAGCCATACCCTAGCTCTTGGCGTGCTAGGGATTTCCTCCCTGCTTACGGCTTTGAACTTGGCCTCCGGCCCCAGACTTCCCACTTCACCTATTGCCTGCTTGTTGAGATCTGCCGATCTCTGATCAGAACAAGCAGTCAATTTGACTGGCCCTGATGCCAGCCAGCGTCTCTATAGGAGGAAGGTGGTTCGGATTTTTTTCCAGTACATGGAAGAAAGTTGTGTTTAAAGCAACAACAACCTTCTTCCAGTTACTGGGAGAAATACTTCCATCCCCATCAAGTAATTTTGGTAAGTACATTTTGTCTGTATTTGAAGTTATAATATCGCTTAATTCTTTACTGCGGTTAATATTTTTATTAAAATTTTGTTTGAGATTCAGTATCTCAAAATCAGATAACGGTAAAGTTTTTAATTTTACATTTTGTGACATCAATTTATTTTCTGAATTTGTATTCATAACTCGAACAAATGGGGTTTTAAACGCCACTATTGTTCTTGGTATGAATACACCTTGCGAAATTTCTTGATCTAAAATTAAACAATCGTTGTCAGAGGGTAGCAAAAATTTTCAAACTACTTTTGAACGTGCGGGTAGTACAATTGTTTGATTATTGGGTTCACTATAAATTGGAATATTTATAATATTTTTGTTTGTTTTTATTGTCACTATCATATCGTCATAGTCAATATTGCATTTATAAAATTTTATAAAATCTTTACCGAGAATATCACCAGCTGGTATATCAAAATTGTCTGGTACAACATGTAATTCACATGTTAATTCATAATTATGTATATAAATTTTTGTATATACAATACCCAATGATTAAAGTGTATTTATGAGTAATACCCTTAATTTTGATAACATTATTTATTTAACATTATATATATTAACATTATATGTTTTTGACCAGATTCTTTACTGTTCTTCTTCTCTCTTTGTACTTCTGCCCTCCTCTGCCCTTGCCATCGAGGGGCTGTACAGTTTTCCGTATATCTAACATTTCTAAAATTTCTATTACTATTATGATTATTATTATTATTTCTGTACTGTCCATTATTATTTTGTCCACAACCATTATTCCTAACATTATTATTGAAATTAACTTATTGTTTCTAAATTTATTTTTATCAAAATTATTATAGTTACTTGGTTTATTATTGAAATTATTGTTAAAATTTTTATTTCTAAAATTACGGTTATTCGTTTTCGCATTAAAAGACAAAACTTGTTTTTCTTTTGATTCTCTATTTGTTTCTACTATGAATTTTGCAACAACTTCCTTTGGATCTTCGAATTTTGAAGATGCAAGAACGGACTTAACAAGGTCAGTCCTAGCTGATGTTCTCTGATGATCGATTGCTTTCTCAACGGATAATTGCACTGCTTTACTACCACTTATCCCTTCCATCACCAACGATCTTCTAAAATTTTCGGCTAAACTTTCTGCTTGTTTAGCAAATTCCTGTAAGGGAATTCTGTCTGATCTTAATGCTTGCATTCTGCCTTCAATTATTTTTGAAGTTTTGATTTTCCTTTTTAATGTCTCTATAATTTTACCAGAAGTGTCTTCATCTGTTATTACTTCCCTTGCTTCACCTTCTAATTTTGATAACATAGAAGATTTTAGTAGAGCTTTTAGCGCAGGTGTAGTTGCCATTTCTTCCAGTAAGTTCACTGAGTCTATGTATGATTGCAAGCTTTGTGGATCCCCACCATAATTCTCATTAATGGTGCAGGAGGCTAACTTCAGAAATTCAGGATTAGTCAAAGCCATCGTATATATTAAGGAATCGTCACTGTCTGATTCAGATTCGGATTTAATATCGTCTGACATATTTATAAGACTATATACACTATTTGGTACTATGTAATCACAGTTTAATACTTTATACACTCTTTTCAACCTGTCCCTCGCAAAATTGAAATGTTCTATCAAATTTCTTTTATTTTCAGCTGTAACCCACAATATTTGTTTTACTTTTAGTAACCTATTATAACTTCTTGTAATTTTTATTTTGTTTTGGCTTAAGGTTATTGGGTTTTTTGACCTGTTTTGTTTTAGTACTGTCTTTGTAGCTTTTATGAAGTCATTCCTTGCAGTTATCAGTTCTTTGTACATAGGTTTTAATAAAAAATAAGCGCAATTTATCAGAAAGTCAATATGCTCAGTTTTTATCCTACCTTAAGAAGTTCAAAGATTTTCAAAGTTATAATGCTTTAATTTTAATTCTTTTTATCTATTTTTTTTTATTTTATTAAAAATTTTATTTATACTTTGTTCTATACATATACACATACTCTTGTTTATCTATACTTCTTAAAAACAATATTTTTGAGACATTTGTATACAATATTAAGCCATATTAATTTGCCATATAATTTTAAAGTATTTATAAATAAAAAAATTTATTTAATTTGATTTGATTATAGCAAAATTCATTCATATATTGTTTGAACTTTATATATAGAATAGAACTTTATATGTTGTTTTTTAACTCATTAATATTTCACAATTACATCCTACCTTAAGATAATAATTTAAGGTCGTCTAATAAACTTTTTAAACATTATAAATATTCTTAAAAAAATTGTAAATTTAACATTATTTATCCACAAATAAAAAAATAAAAAATAATAAAAAAAGAGTTTAACAAACAAAAAAAAAATTTATATAAATATTAATAATTTAAGCGCTTAAAAACACGTACAAAATGTACTAATAAATTACAACAACAATTATATAATTATGTATATATTACACTTGTCATATCATATATTACACATATCAAAATAGACAGACCCAAAAAACCAGAAAAAAAAAAAAATTTCTGTATTTTAAAATGTTTTTTAGAATAAAATTTAGAGTGAAATAAAACACCTGTTTTTTATTTTCATTAACTGGCACCCAAGGTAAACTTTTTTTTCTATAAAAAATTCTCCATAGGAGAAAACAAAAGGAAAAAAAATCTAAAAATTCTCCATAGGAGAAAGGAAAATAGTTTTAATTATTTAAAAAAAAAAAATTTTCTCCATAAGAGAAAACGAAAGTGAAAAAAAAAAAACAAAAACTTACCTAGTAAATAGTTCTACTTATAAAAATCTAAAATTTAAAATTAGAACTAATGTGAAAAAGAAAAAAACTATAATAGTTTATTAAATTATTATATTAAAAGTTAAATAAAAAATCACTAAGTACTTGGAAAAAAGGTGAAAAATTCTCTATAAGAGAAAGTATATTTATTTCGAAATATAGAAAAGCAAAAAACTTAAATTAACAAAAAATAAAAAAAACTATTTATAAAGTGTGAAAATTGTGATTTGTAACCTGCTAACATTGGTAGTACAAATATGCTGAGAAGATGGACAATAATATCGTTTCTAAACATCGTACTGTATGTTAAAAGGTTTCTATTAAGATTTTTGAAAAAAAGCTTATTTATTTAATATCACATATTAACCTATATTTACTGGAAATTTTAAATAAAAGATTGAATAAGAAAATTTTTAGTAAAACTATTTAAAAATATATTAAATAAAAATAATAATTGTTAATAAAATTATAAATAAATAAAACTATAAATTATCGCAAATTTAATTTTTCTAAAATTTTTGTTGGATAAGTAAATTTTTAAAAGATAAGTAAATAAAATTATTTAAAAAAATATTAAATAAAAATAACTATTGTTCAGGAAACTATAAATTATCGAAAAGTTAAATTTTTTTCTTAGATTTTTTAAATATTTTTTTTTTTAAAAATTTTAATAAGTAAATTTAAAAAAAAATTACTTAAAAAATATTAAACAAAAATAATTGTCGTTAATAAAACTATAAATTATCGAAACGTTAAATTTTTTCAAAGTAAATTGAATAAATAAACTTTTAATATTAAATAAAAAATAAATGTTGCTAATGGAACTGTAAATTATCGAAAATAATAATTTTCATTTTAAATTTAAATATTCTTATCTTTTTCTAAATAGAAAATTGAATTAGTAAATTTTAATATATTGTTTTTAATATTAAATAAAAATAACTACTGTTAATCAAACTACAAATAATTGAAAAAATTGAATTTTAAAAATTTTTTCTGCAATTCCAAATAATTTGATTATCCCTTTCTCAATTAAAATTTTATTAAAATGGCGGTTCAAGAATTCCAAGCCACTATAGCAGAATTATTAAAAAGAAATAACGAGCTGTTAAAAAAACAGATAGAAGATCTTAATAAAAATTTATGTGACTTAGAAACTAAACCTTCAATAAAAAAATATGAAGAAATTGACTTATCAAATTGTAAACCTAATTCACTAGAAACTGTAAGAAGTCTACCAGAGTTTACTGGTGATAGATTAAAGTATCCTTCTTGGAGGAGACTATTTATTTATATTAAAGAAATTTATGAAAAAACTGAATTCTACCCCCAAGCTTTATTGTTAATGAGAACTAAAATCACGGAGTCTGCCAATCAAGTTCTTTCAGAATATAATACTGTACTAAACGCAGAAGCCATAATCGCGAGCCTTGACCACGCTCATGCGGATAGACGCCCATTACATATTCTAGAACAGCAATTAAATCTGTTAAGACAAGGTAAACTCTCCATCAGCAATTATTACGACAAAGTAGAAAAACAACTCAGTCTTATTACTACAAAAATCATGATGGAGTATAGTGATCAAACCATAATCGGCTCATATCTCGTCAAATACCGCGAAGATCCTTTAAGAACCTTTATATCAGGGCTTGAACCTAATATCGGAAATATAGTTTATTCGAAAGGACCCTCCGATTTACCATCCGCTCTTGCGATGGCGCAAGAATTAGAAAGTAATCGTTGGAGATTTCGTTTCGCAAATTCATATGCTGAGTATCACCTTAAAACTTCCAACAATCTTCACTTTAAGAAAACATTTCCTTCTAACGCACAAACCGCTTTTAAAAATTTTAACTACCCCACGCCAATGGACATTGTTCTAAGTGTGTCACATCTTAGAAGAAACGATCCATCTATCCAGTAACGACAAAATACAGCTGGTCAATCTAATGAAGTATTCCTTAATTTAATAAATTCAGCAACAAAACGCGGTAGAGAACCTTCAACCCAAAAAAATTATCCAAAAATACAACATATTTAAAATATCAATAACATTAATGAGCAACAAATAAACTCTGAATACTTTTTAAATCATTTCATCGAAAAATTATATCAAATCATTTCCGCATTTAACAGGAATTAAAAAAGTAGATAAGCCTTTTAAAGTAAAAACCGTGTCCGGTTTTACTGAAATTAAAAACAAATGCAATATTAATTTGTTTGGACATATTTCAGATTTTTTTATTTTACCTGGCCTTTCATCTTTTGACGCAATTGTGGGATTTGATCTCATGAAGTCCATTCAGGCTAAAATTGACATCGCAAAAGACGAATTAAGCTACGAACACGGTAGTGAGAAATTAAAGTTTTTAAATTGTCAAGAAGTATCTTATATAGCAATAGATTTCGATAATAATAATATTCCACTCAATTTTCAAAATAAATTCGCAGAATTAATACAGCAAAATTCAATAGCTTTCGCTGATCCCAATGTTGCTCTACCTTAATACAAAAGTGAAAGCAACAATAAATACCACAACTGAAACCCCTATTTACGCAAAATCATACCCTTACCCACAAGCTTATTCCGAATTTGTAAATAACGAAGTAGACCAACTTTTAAAAGACGGTATTAGACAACCATCTTGAAGCCCATACAATAGTCCCATATGGGTAGTCACGAAAAAAACTACTGACGACAATGGCAACAAGGAACTTCGTCTTGTTATCGACTTTCAAAAATTAAATAAGTTTACTGTCCCTGACAAATATCCCATTCCGGATACCTCGGTAATTCTTTCAAATTTAGGCACAGGTAAATTTTTTTCCACTTTAGACTTAAAGAGTGGTTTCCACCAAATTCTATTGGACCCTAAACATAGTAAGAAAACGGCATTTAGCATAAATAATGGCAAATACGAATTCTTTCGCCTACCTTTTGGTTTGAAAAATGCTCCTAGCAATTTTTCAAAGGGCAATTGACGATGTTTTAAGAGATGAAATCGGTAAAACTTGTCACGTGTATATCGACGATATTATAATATTTTCTCCAAACGCCGAACAACATTTACGAGATATTGAAAAGATCTTACAAAAACTATTGAACGCAAATATGCGCGTCTCATCAAAAAAATCTAAATTCTTTATGAAAGAAGTCGAATTCCTCGGATTTGTCGTAAATGAACATGGTATAAAAACAAGCCCAAAAGAAGTCAAAGACATTCTAGAGTATTCTGAACCAACAAATCTTCGAAATCTTTGGGCCTTTCTTGGTTTAGCTGGTTACTACAGGCGATTTATTCAAGATTACGCTCGAATTACGAAACCCTTTATAAAGTATCTTAGAGGCGAAAACGGTAATATTGGTACCAAGCAATCCAAAAATGTGAAAATTAACCTAGACCAACCAGCGTTAGATGCATTTAATCGGGTTAAAAAAATTTTAGCTTCAGAAGAAGTACTACTTCAGCATCCCAATTTCCGGAAACCCTTTGAACTAACCACCGATGCTTCTAGTGCAGCCTTAGGAGCCGTATTGTCTCAGAGCGGAAGACCGATAACTTTCATCTCTAGAACTCTAAGCAAAACGGAAGAATCTTACGCAACGAATGAGCGTGAGTTGCTTGCAATTGTTTGGGCTCTGCAAACTTTAAGAAATTATCTTTACGGAGCATGTGACATACGCATTTATACAGACCACCAACCCTTGACATTTGCTATTTCTGAAAGAAATCCTAATAATAAAATTAAAAGATGGAAGGCTTCGATAGGAGAATTCTCGCCAACTTTTTTTTATAAGCCAAGGAAACAAAATTTAGTTGCAGATGCTTTAACACGTCAAAAAATAAATGCAGTAACTCAATCAGTTATAGATACAGAGGCTACATGTCACAGTGAAGAATCCTTAACTTTGACTATTATTACAGTAACACCAATTAATTGCTTCCAAAATCAAATTTTTATAGAAAAGGGTGTACCTACTTATAAAAAGAAAATTATTTTTAAAAACAAACTTAGACACATTAGCACTTTTAAAAATCTTGGTGATCTAATCAAAATATTGGAAACCGCTTTTAATCCTAATGTAGTAAATGGAATCTATTGTCTTCTTACAATTTTATCGGAGATTCAATATACTGTTATCAACATATTTCCGTCAGTAAAAATCAGACACACAGAAAAAATGGTAAACGGTTAATGGTTAAAAAATGGTTAGAAAAAATAACGCCGACGATAAATTACAAATAGCAAATAATGAACATAATAGCGCCCATTGATCCTACAAGGAAAATTTATCTCAAATACTTGATCAATATTACTACCCTGATTTCAAACAAATACTAAAGTCAATTACAACCAATTGTAAAATATGTCAAAAAGCGAAATATAATAGAAAATCTCAAGATCAAGTCATAGGAAACACACCGATTCCCGAAGAAATAGGTCAAATTTTAAATTTAGACATATTTTCGACAGAAGGACAGTTGTTTTTAACTGGCTTAGACAAATTTTCAAAATTGGCTATTGTTAAGCCAATTAAATCAAAATCTATAATTGACATTAAGCCAACTCTTTTAGAAATAATATCTTACTTAAATCCTAAAACGATTGTAACTGATAACGAAAAAACCTTTTGTTCACAAACTATACAAACTTTATTGACAAATCTAGGCATATTGCACAATAGAGTTCCTCCACTTCATAGTAAAAGTAACGGTCAAGTGGAAAGATTCCACTCAACCTTAATAGAAATTGCAAGATGTTCCCAGTCCGAGAAAATACAAATGGACTCAACGGAATTGATTCTCTCTAGTACACATAAATATAATGTTTCTATACACTCTACTACAGAATACAGACCAATAAACATCCTCAAGGAATAATCGGGTAAACTTAAAAACGAAATAATATCCAAATTAGAAATAGCCCAAAAAAAGTATAACCAATATCACAACAAAAATAAATTTCAAAAAAGTTTTCAATCTGGCACAAAAGCCCTTCTTAAAATAAACACTACACTTGGCAGCAAAATTAAAGACATATACAAATAGGTCGAAATTTTTCCAGACCTAGGTTCTTCTGTAAGGCTTACTAGTGGCCAAATAGTTCATAAAGATAGTTTAAAACATTTACCTCTATCTAAAGTTTAAATTTTCCAAATTTCAGGCAAATAACTTATGCAGGAATACGTGATTATTCAAAATCTCCCATCATATCTGTCAGGAAAGGAACTGTAATGTTAAATTATGGCTACTTTTATTTGATCTACACCGTGAACCTAACTCAATATGAAGAAATCCTATTAGAAAACAAAGACTTATTGCATTCATTCAAAACTAGAAACGATCCTTATTTGCTTAGAGAGCATGATATAAACGAAATGGAAAATCTTTTGACAATTTTCCAAAGTTCACATCACCAAGCAAAAAGATCTTTGGATTTTATAGGAAGCATATGGAAATTATCGCGGGAAAAACTGAAAATAATGATCTAATTCAACTACAAAACACCGAAGCCGCTTTGATAGCAAATGAAAATTCACAAGTAGATATAAACCAAAATGTACAAAATCATATTAACAAACTTGCCCAAAAAATTAATCAATTAGTCGAATCCCAAAATAAAATATTAAAAGAAAACAAGTCACAGGATTCAATTTTTGATTTAGTTATGATAAGAAATAGAATGATAATATCCGATTTAAGAAATATACTTAACGGTATAGCACTTTCAAAATTAAACGTAGTAAACCCGTCAATTTTAAATTTATTTGAAATAAATAAAATAATTCAACTGCACTATTCATTACCTACTACCGACATTCTCTTATTATCGCAGATAAAAATTTATAGTTCCATAGATCAAATAAAATACATTGTAAAAATACCAAAAATTAAAGACATTTGTAATCAAATTATTTTATATCCAGTAAATAACAATAATAAACAAATCTTATTAGAAACCGATAATATAGCAAAATGTAACAAAACTTTCATTCCTATTAACAAATGCCAAAAAGCAACAACGGTATCTATATGTGAAAAAATGTCAAGCGCTCCATGTGCTATTGCTCTAATGAATAATAACTCTGCATCCTGTTCTACAATAACAGCAAAACAAATAAGTAAAATCAAAGAAATAACTGACGGCCTAGTTGTAATCAATAACTCTCCGGCAGAAGTTTTGGAAGATGACAAACAACAAATCACAATAAAAACGGGTACTTACCTTATCACATTCAAAAACAAATTAATTATCAACGATACTGTGTTTGAAACAAACACAAAAGTACTTCACGAACCAATTCCACCCAAACTAATCAATATCAATTTTACTAATCATAACGAAATAATAACATTAGATCATGTCCATAATCTGCACCTGAATAATACAAAAAAAATATTTCAACTCGCAATAGAAACTAAAAACAATTCAACTACAGTCTGGACAACACTCGGATAATTGGTATAATTTTAACAGCTTAGTTTCTATTTTACTTACTAAAAAAAGGTTCACGTACCAAAATCATAGTAAACAATCAAAAACCAACAACAGATAACATTCTAACCAACAAGCAAATGCAAATAGCAACAATTAACGCACTACAAAACATTACACGAGCCGAGGACATCACGTATTTAGAGGGAGAGTAGTGAACAGTCATCAATATTAAAATTATTCTACTTACAAAAAATCTAATATAAACAATTAAATAAAGTTTAATGCTCTAACTTTTATTAACTAACAAAAAATTAAATTAAATTTGAAACCTTAAATAAAGTTTAATGCTCCAGTCAAATATGTTAAATTAATCACCTTTTAATCATTGCACAATACTAAATCCATTCATTGTATATATTATCATTATTAATAATAATGCAATAACGTGTAATGTAATCTATAATTATAATTTAGTAGTTTTCAGCCACACACTACGTATTATGAATTCCGTTTCAAGCTTTGAACATAAGTAACTACATATTTTTTACGATTTTTCTACTATAAAACCTGTACATAATATTTATAATAAAAAACAAACAACACAATATTTCATATTTATATTATAGTAGTATGGTACCTACGATAGTCGGTAGTATGTAGTAACAAAACGTACACAACAAAACAGAATAACAAAAAAAAAACAAAATTATAAGAGACATTCTCACTTACTCTCTTTAAAATTGTGTATTCTTTTTTTCCTCTCGAGTCACGAGTCTCGACTCGACACGACTCGACCGCAGCGGATCAACTATTCTTTGGCTATATGTATGTAATGTACTTAACTTATGCATGTGTAATAATCAATACGTATCTAAGTATGTACTTATGAATAACCAGCGGCCGAGTCTCTTTAAAATTCAAATATATAATTGTTTTGGTTTTTTAATTTTCTATTAAATTGTTGCATATGAATGTTTGTATATTATTTGAAGCGATTTTCTAATTGTATTCTTTTTTGAATTCAATTTCTTCTCATATACTTAAATTTGAGTACACAGCAGTTCTTATAACCAAAATTAAATTTGAATAATTTTTTATTTTTAAATATTTTGTTTGTCAATTTTATGCAGGGTTACCATTTGTACAATTGTGGTAATATTTGTACGGTTTTCTCACCCTCTGTACCATGTTACTTGTATAATCTTAATCAAGGATTGTACGACAAATACCTATAGGGTCTTTTTAGATTTTAAATTTTTCACATTAGGGCAAGGTAAAACGAACAACGGCAATATTGTTACAGACAACGTTGCTCATTAAAAAAATTTAAATTTATTCTGTTTTCACCACGTACCTTTAAAACATTTATTTCGAACTCGATAAATAAATAGACATAATAGTCCTCACCCACAATACCAAATAATCTAAATTCTAAATATACGTACACCAACTACAGGCTCTTTGTACAATTTAATTCTATTTTGGTGTTATTTTAAAAATAATTTCAATTAGTGTTTTGACGAATTTGGTTTTGCTTTCTGTATTTTTACGGATTGTACTTTTTCTATAAATTCTATTTTTCTAAACTGCAACAACTGTCTATTATATGAATTGGGATTCAACATAAAATTTGACTACACATTAACAGGGGCCCCTAGTACACTTATAATTTTTAATAAAAGTAATGTAAAAATTGCTGCGTTATCAATAATGTAACCTACATTAAATGTATAAAAATGTCTGTATTTTAAAATGTTTTTTAGAATAAAATTTAGAGTGAAATAAACACCTGTTTTTTATATTCATTAACTTATATCATTTCGCTAATGTTTCTCTTAAGCCAATTTTTTTCTTTGTCTAGAATTTTGACGTCATCGAAATTAAAAATATGATTTTCTTGTTCAAAATGATGTTGTGCCAGAGCAGTTTTTCCTTCTTTATTTATATTTATATTCTTACAATCATATTTATGTTGGTTCATTCTATTTTTCAAAAATTGTTTAGTTTGTCCAATGTAACATGAATTACATATAGTGCAATTAATTTTATATATTAGATTCGATTGTTGGAATTTGTCTTCCTTATCTTTTAATTTAGAAAAAAGGTTGAAAACTGTCTTACTATTATAAAAAACTATTCTATGGTTGTTTGTGAAATTCTTAAAAAATCTTTCTATTTTATTTGCTAATTGTGGTATATATTGGAACTTTAAATATTTTATATTTTCATTTGGTGGAACGGTGTGTTTCATCTCTATGCTGTTGTGGTCATCTGTATGTTTAGATAAATAATTGTTGTAAATCTTGTTAATAAAAAATATTGGATAATTATTTTGAACTAGTAGATCTTTCATTATGTTTATATTTTTATTTAAAAATTCTTTTGATGAAATTTTGTAAATTTTGTTGAGAATATTTATAACCACATTTTTCTTGTGGTGTATAGGATGGTTGGATAAAAACATCAGGTAATCAATACCAATTACATTTCTTATCGATAATTAATAATATATTAAAGCATATCATAATTATTATTACATTCCTTTAGGTCATTGCCTTTATGAAATACTTGAAATATGATTGCTTATGAATAATGATGATGATCATTAAAAGTATTGCATACAATATACGATTGATAATGATTAATGATTGCATGATATTATAATGTATCAAATTCATATTTATCAGGTCGGTGAATGCACTCATATGAAGTAAGGTATAGAAGGAATTCAAACGAAGTTAAAGGTTGACCACCTATTACGGTTCTTATCTTTATATTTGAATTTAAAACAAGCAATATATTATGCTATACTTCAATTATGAAAATAACAGATGATAAATTTCCAGTCACTAGTTTAGACGACATTCTAGACAGTATAGGAAGGGCAAAATATTTCTCAAGCTTGGATCTCAGTAACTCTTTTCATCACATTAAACTAGATAATGAATCAAAACCACTGAAAGCTTTTTCAACTAATAAAGATCACAATTAGTTTACTAGACTACCTTTTGGTTTGACAATATCTTCAAATAGTTTACAAAGGACGTTAACCACAGCATTATCAGGATTGAGTTCAGGCGCATTTATCTATGTTGTCGACATAACAATTTTTGGATGCAGTTTACAGCACCATAATAAAAATTTAATTGACGTATTTACAAGACTTAGAAAATACAATTTAAAATTAAATCCAGCTAAATGTACATTTTTACAAACAAAAATAACGTATCTCGGACATCTATTTACACAGAACGGTATAAAACCTGATCCTGATAAATATGATACAATACAAAAATATCTAACTCCTACAAATGCTGACGATACCAGAAGATTTATAGTATTCTGTAACTACTATCCCAGATTTATATAGAATTTTGCCGAAATAGCGAAACCATTAAACAACTTATCTAAAAAGAATGTAACTTTTGTTTGGACTTCAGAATGTGAAGAAGCATTCAAAATGCTAAAAGAAAAGCTAATAAATTCACCAGTTTTAAAAATCCCTATTAAGAATTTTGTAAACTAAATTAAAAATTTTGATTAAGAATTTATAATAACGACTGACCCATCTAATTTTGCGTTAGGCGCTGTTTTGTCACAAGGAGGAATAGGTAGCGACCCGCTAATCAACGTAGTTCCTTGAACAAACATGAATTAAGAAATCAATAATCGAGAAAGAATTGTTAGGCATACATTGGGCGATAACATATTTTAGACCTTATGTATATGGCATTAAATTGCCGATTGTTACAGATTATAGACCGGTAGTCATTCTATTTACACACAACAATCCTTCATCTACAATGACAAGAATAAAACTGGAAGATTATGATTTTTAGATTATATTTATATAAACAAGATAAAATTAATACAAACGCAGACGCACTATATCGTATACAAATCGATTCAGAAACACTGAAACAAACGATTCCAAAAATAGAATAAGTATCATCACAAGAAGTAAGAATAAAATACTACAAAAATAACATAACCACAACATCAATAGTACAACGGCACAGAAGCGTCATGAACTTCATACGTGGCAATGTACATCTATATCTGAAACAAAAAATATGCATAAAATAAAATTCATCAACATTAACGATATGAAAAATATGCAAAATATGAAAAGTAAAATGGATAAAATAATTAAGAATGAAAAAGGGGAATTTATGATACCAGTAAGCATAAGTGGTAATCCATATCAGGACTTAGGTCGGATCATGGAGAAACTTATCTTATTTAATGAAACTAGCGCTTAGTGATAATGTCTTAATATTTAGAAAAATTCATATAAAAAGATTTAAAACATTGTACAATGATATTGTGAATAAATTGAAAATGAATGAATTGAAAATTTTAATATATACCCCGTCTAAAAATATTGAAGATAACGAATCTAAAATTAAAATAATAAAAGAATATCATGACTCGCAACAAGGAGGTCATACAGGAATCAAAAGAACTATCAACAAAATAAAACAACGATATATATGGAAAAATTTAAACAAGATGGTCAAAGAATATATAAACAAATATAAGATATGTGCAAAGAATAAAATTACGATACATAATAAAGAAAAATTTGTGATAACTAATAATACACCATCATCTGCTTTCGAATCTATAAGTATAGATACCGTACGACCTTTGAGAATATGTAATAACTATTTCTTTTATTTTTTTTATTTATTACTTAATTCAAGTATTTACATATTACATTTAGATAATTATACATAATCTAAAATTAATATTAAAGTTATACAAAGCAAAATTTATTTTATTAAAAAAAAAAAATGTATATTTACTTATATTTAATATTTCACAAAATTTTTACAACAAAAATAGTGAAGAACAATTGAGGAATTATTTTGAATAGTGATTTTTTTATCACATCTTTACTCATGTTTATATTTATTATAGTTTTGTATTGATTCACATTTATCAACATTCTATTAATCAACAAAATTCATTCTATTAATTTACAAAAACTAGCATTGAGTTTGCTTTACTAATGATCTTGCTAATATGTTTATTAAAAGTAAGTTTACAATCAAAAGTTA
The DNA here is from genome assembly GCA_947095535.1 of Poecilobothrus nobilitatus. Taxonomy (NCBI): domain Eukaryota; kingdom Metazoa; phylum Arthropoda; class Insecta; order Diptera; family Dolichopodidae; genus Poecilobothrus; species Poecilobothrus nobilitatus. Next base: position 220,885,434 of record OX352772.1, read on the forward strand.
CCCAAGATCATTAAATTCAGTGACTCTTTTTATTATGTTGTTATTAAAAGTGTAATTATTTGTTAACGCGTAAATGAAATGACGGCACATTTATCAATGTTTAAAATAAGATTGTTACATTTACACCAGTTCATAAAGTTATTAAGATCTTTTTGGAAAGAGTCTGCATCATTCATTGAGCACACTTCTTTAAAGATTTTCATGTAGTCCGCGTAAATTTTTATATAACTGTTCTGAATAATCTTAGTAACATCATTTGTTGAGATAATAAACAACAATGGTCCAAGATGACTACCCTGTGGTACTCCAGAATTAGCAACAAAAGATACTGAAATTACTGTTCTGAAAAGAACACTATAGCTACGGTTATTTAAGTATGAATCAATCTAGTTAATTAAGAAATAAGGAAAACTATATTCTTTTAACTTATAGAGTATTACACTATGAGGTAGAAGATCAATAGATAGATAACTACAGATATATATTAACCTTACAGTGCGAATTAACAAAGTACATAGAAACAATACGAATACAAACAAAAGAAGAAAAAACCATACCAAAAACATTAGTCACAAACATCATTTTAAGATAAGGTAATTCCAAAACAATAAAAACAGATCTCGGTACTGAATTTATTAAAAAAATTTTTGCAAACATATACAAAACTTTCAATATAGAACATTTAAAATCAACCGCGTATCACCATGAGACATTAGGCTCAATTGAACGAAACCACAGAGTATTTATTAAACCAATATCTGTTATCGTTCACTCAAGACTATCAATGGGACGAATAAGTACCTTATTTTGCATTTTGTTATAATACAACACACCACACAGATATAAATTATTCACCATTCGAATTACTATACGGAAAAATATCAAATGTACCGACAAACTTTACATAGACACACATATACCTATACAAAGCATGAAATTCGCAGCCGAACAAGCTAAAAATATGTTAAATTTAGCAAAAGTAAATAGAAAATATATAAATGATATTAAAGTCAAACCAATAAATTTTAAAATAAATGATTTAGTTCTAATAAAAATTGAAAGAAAAAATAAACTAGATAGTCCGTATGAAGGACCATATAGAATAATAAAGACAAATGATGTAAATTCTATAATAAAAATAAAAAATATAAAATTACAAAATAAGTACCTACCTATATTTTATTTTTTTTTTTATCAATTAATATAATAATAAATCTTTTTTTACCATGTAAGACAAAATAATAAATCAAAAATTTAATCATAATTTGATAAAAACATTAATATAATATTACAAAACAAATATTTGTTTTTAAACCTTTTTATTGTAAAAACAAAAAATAAAAAAAAAATCAGGAAACGTGAAACAAAAATTGTTAACTTATAAGATTATGTATAAATACAAAAAAAAAGAAAAAGATATAGTGCAATAATAAACAAATACATACTAATAAAAAATTTTTTAATTAAAACAAAAAATAATTTTTTTTGTACAAAATCCTTTTTTTTCTTTTTTACGATAAGGGTGTACACACACTACTTCACTCATTTATTTATATTACAATACTTAACCATATTTTAGCAGAAATACAATACTTACATTTAAATACATTTTACTTTACTTTTAAATATTTTAAAATAAATACATACCTTCATAAAAATTGACACAGCACTTTTGCATACAATATGACATAATACTTACAGTAATTGTTGGAGAAAACACTCCAATTCACAATTGTTTAAATCTAAATTAATTATTATTCATTTTATTAAAAATCGAAGTATTAACATATTATTTAAATTTTAAGTTTTATTAAAAATCTAAATTAACTTTTAATCAATTAATATTACACATTTAACTATCAAATATTGCATTTAAAATCTTTATAAAATTTGACTCTTGTATAACTCAATAATAATTACACTCCAACCTAACTCAATTTTTCTTAACTTAGCGAAGAAAATAAATGTTAATCATACTATTGCAATTTCTCTGAACGTACAGTTTTTAAAAAGAAGAACAATGTACAAATAGCAAGAGTGCAGATAGGTGGTGTCGTAAAAAAGTAAGTAAAGAAAAAGTAAAGTAAGTAAAGTAAAGAAAAAATTAATTATAAAATTCAAACTAGAAATTAGAAATTAGAAGAAATTAAAGTTTATATAAAAAAGCGGTTAGCGTTTTATTAAAAAACGAGAAAGAATACAGTTGCCTCTGTCAACTCTTAGATACCCGTACGAACCGTTAGTATGTTTACAGCCTTTCACTCTGCTTACAATATTATTTTTTTAATATTTTAGTATTTTAAAATAATTTGGATGAATTTTATAATTTCTAGAAGTATGGGTTGTACATATATTCAAACTATATGTTTATACATTCTTCAAAAGCAGATTCTAACCATCCACATAACGATTATCAATCCAAAACTCTTTCAAATATTCTATAGTACCATTTAATACTAAGCGGTAAATGTATATTAAATTACAAAATTAATGTAAATATTTGTCCAGAAAAATGATGTGTAACAAACGCATTCAATTTAAAGTGTTGTGTTGGAAAAATTGTTGTATAGAAAAAAAAAAAAATATAAATAGCTATAATGTATACAGTATAGATATAATATTTAATTGGAAATATTTTTATTTTTTAAAACTATGATACATTACAAAAGGGTAAAGGAAAACAAAAAAAAAATTATTTTTCATTCATTAATTTCTTCGAATTGATTTTTTTTTTTTAATTAATTTTATTTGACATATACATACAAACCCATATATGCATAAAAACAAACAAAATGTTTTTAATAATTTTAAAATGTCATTTTAGATTTAAATTTTTGATTGATTGATTGATTTTGATTTGTATTTATTTTTTTTTTTAATTAATTTTATTTGACATATCCATACAAACCCATATATGCATAAATGCAAACAAAATGTTTTTAATAATTTTAAAATATCATTTTAGATTTAAATAAAGAAGCCAAACAAATATTTTATTATATGAAGCAGGAATATTTTATAATTGTTTATGAATTGCAAATTGTAATGGGTAATCTTTAATTTGCTTCGAATTTTTTGTTTTGTTAAAAAGAAATTTTTTCTAAATTTTTTTTTAAATTTAATTATTTATAATCTTCTATATATCCCACGAACTTCTATATATATCCCATGGCACTTCTGTTTTTTTCAAGTGAGTCAAAACTCCCAATTTTCCTTTTGTAATGATAATATTTTTTTTTCTCTCTTTGCCACTCCTATAAGGAGCATTGGGCATCCACTAAGTCATTTCTTTATTCATATTTGACTAAGTTTCAGTTTCTGGAATCATTAATTTCACTAAGCCGTTGATTACTCGGCTGTAGCTATTCTACAAGACTATGAGACGTTTCTTTTATTTCTACGCCATTTATTATCTTATACAAGAATTATAGTTTATTATTATTTTATTTTATAGCTATTAACAATATGATATTAAATTATAATTTATAGGACATACATATATACTTATTTTTAATTTAATTATATTCTATTAATTATATATTATAAGAAAAATGGCTATTATTTTTTATTTATCTATATGGCCCAGCCGGGGCTTAAATCCGAGACCTTACGTATGAAAGGTCGGTGTCTTAACAACTACACCATTGGCTGGATAATGATAATAATTAATAATGTAATAATATCGTTTAGAGTAAACTTTCTAGACTAAACTTCAATTTATGCCCCGGACAACTATAAAATCAGATAGAGTTATTTTCCAAATTCTGGCCAGCCAAGATGTATACATATACATTTATGTATATAGTTTTGGAATGAAACTTATATATCTAATTTGAAGAAATTTTATAGACGGTTGCGAAATCAGATTTGTTCCTTTTTCAGAATAAGTATACATATATGTATGTCTGAAAATCTGAATTAGTAGGGAATTTGAAGTGATTCAAAAATACCAATGGAACTTCTGACACGTCACAATCAAAGTATAGTTATAGGAAGTAGTTTTACTTTTTACCAAACCTAATGCATTTTTCACACAGCAAAAAAGTCTATTTTCAAGAGTAGGTGCAATATATTTTTCTATTTTCCATATCCCAAATGAGTATTTTATTATTTTTGGTTTCAATTTCAAATCGTTTTTTTTATTTTGTCTTTTTCGTGCATGATAATTTTAAAAAATAAAATTTAAGAAATTTTTTATATTAATAAAATATAAAATAATATTTACTATCACAACTAACATATTAATTATAGTCATCTTATAAGTTCATATCAATAGTTACAGTAATATCAATAGTTACATATCAATAGTTACATTTCAATAGTTACTAAAAGTTCAGTTCAGAAGTGGTACCTTAGGTAAAAGTTCATATCATTAGTTATTATTTCTTCACTATTGTTGCTCTTAATTAAATTATCGTGATCTAAAATAATCTTTAATCATGTCTGAAGCTGAGTTAAAAGTTTTAAGGATTAAGCGAGGACAGTACCAGGCTTCATTAACCAAGATCAAAGGATTTGCTGACACTCGTTCTTCTGAGAAAAGAATCTATGACATTACCGTTAGGTTAGAAAAATTACAAGATCTTTCTTCTAAATTTGAAGAAGTTGACACTACATTGCAATCATACGATGTAGACTCGGAGCTTGATGACTTTGAAATGAAAATGTTCGAAGTAACAAGTTTATTCAGGCAACAACGCGATGAAAAAATTCGGGAAAACAATCCAGTACAATCTACACCGCCATCTGCACCTAAGGGCGGCCTCACCTGCACCTAATATCCTCATTCTTCATTCTAACTTCATACAGTTCAGACGTTAACGTTCTTCAAAAATTAATTTTAAGAAATTTAAATAAAAAGTGCTTTTTATTTTATTTTATTTTATTTTGTTAACTTGACCTATAATCATAATTTTTTTAATTTTTAAACTAGTGACCTACTTTTCAATATACTTTATTTTTTGTGTACTTCAAAACTGAATTTTAAATAACAATTTTAAAGTAATTAATAATTCAAAAAATAAATATAAGAACAAAAACAATAATAAAAAACAATATTTAAAGTGAATCATCAAAGTTAATTAAATTTTTTTCTTGTAATTTCATATAATTTATATTGCTTATTATTACAATGGAATTTAAATGCAGTGCAAAAAATTGTTTAGTTACTGAAATAAAAGTAGATTCAGTAACTTGTAACGGGTTCTGCAACCGTAAATTTCATGGAGTTTGTTTAAACGCTCCTAGAAATTGGTATAACAACTTCTTGACGCAGCATTTTGTTTGTGAAGCTTGTTTAGATCAACAAACTTACCTGAGACAATTTTCTCATGAAATCTCGTTAAACATTAATGCCGTTAGAGAAAATTTTCAAGGTACAGTGGTGAAATTATTGGAAGTTGTAAAGAGCAATACAGCCAGCTTTACGGAAATGGAAAGAAATTTCGAACTACTTAATAACACTGTTAGTAATCTCAAAAATGATCAAAAAAGAAGTGTTAGCCAGCTAATCAAAGTAGAAACTAATAATTTAAAAACGGAAATTTCAACGTTTAAAAACATTATTGAAAAATCATTAGCACAAGATCCAATTAATAATAAGCTTTTGTATGCGTTGGACGTTGGATATAAAGCAGCTTTTAATCTCTAATTTAGAAAATATAAATAAAACTGATATTTCAATGAGCTTTCGGGATGTAGTATTGGCCGATTTAGATATCCTTAAGGCCAAAATAGAAACAATTAATGATGGTGTTAAAATTTGTAGTATTTCGCATCAGAATGATCTACATTCAAACGATTCAGCTAAATCACTATTTGATGAAATAAATGATGTAGATAAGGCTAAGACGGTTAATATTCAAGCAACTAAGGAAATAAATGACAATATTTCATTCGAAATAGAAGCAGTTGATACACCAGAGGTTATAAATAAACCTAAATTTAACCTAAGGATTTCCAACCTTAGCACTAATACAACACAGGAGAAACTAGTCAGATACATAAAAAAGAGGTCGAATTGTGAAGAGGTTCATTGTAAATTAATCAAACCAAAGCGGCTGAAATATAAACCGCAGTATCATACTTTCAAAGTTAGTGTACCGGAAACGAAAGTTCAGGAAATAAATAATATTAAATTGTGGAATAAAGGGACAAAATTATCCATCTTTAAACATTTAGGTAAACAATCAAATAATAGTAAATTAGATTTAATAAAAAATAAAAATAAAACAAAACCTAATATTAATATTAATAACGCTAAAAGTAAAACAATCACACAAAAAGAAATGAACAGAAATACACGCAATAACACTAAATCCACAAATAAAAACAATATTATAAGCAAAAACAAAACACAACCTATTTTACACAAACAAAACATAAATTTAACTCAATCACCAATTAAATTTCAGACTATTTTGCCTTCTTCTCACATTATTTCTAATACTACTTCCACCATAGAGGTGCCGAATAGCATTTCAAATAAAATTACTAATGTAGAGTACAGTTCAATAAATTCTACTAATTCAGTAATTAGCTCAGTTCCAAAAGTGTCAATAACGTCTAAACAATATTCTCCAAATGATATAATGAATATTTCACTACCAAATGCTAGCAAATATCCTAACTTCATACAGGGACAAACCTTTAATGCTGGCATTCCGTGTACTCAGAGCTTAAACGTTAACTGCAACACGACATCAATTAACGATAAGCCAATTGCATCTGTTTCATCCAAACCTAATGCAAGTTTTGTTAATCCTATACTACCTACTATAGTCAGATTAACGAAAAATGCTATAGCTAATGACGATCATACGTATGTCTTATCACGTTTTAAAGATCAAAAAATATATGAAAATGTAAGACTCTATTTAGCTTATTTGCATAAGGAAGATGACGACCTTTGTGTAGATGGTAAAACCAAACTCAATATTAAAATTTTTAATGATCAAGAAGGTTTGCCTTCTAACCCAAAGGAATTAATGAAATTATATGTAAAATATCATGAAGGTTTCGGAGCTTCATCTAAATCGGTTGAAAAAGATTTACAAGCTTATTGTAGTCACCTTAAAAGTAAGAGAATCGAGTATTTGCAAAAAATAAGAAAAAGTAGTAATGATTTTTTTCGTTCCCTTAGTGGCAGAAAATAACATTAACACTAATCTTATTTTAATAAATACAACAACTAGTTTTAAGGAGTTAAAATCAACAGATAATAAAAGCAATTTTAGTGAAAATCTCAAAATCTTCTACCACAACTGTAGTGGTATGAGAGGTAAGCTAAAGAAATTATATGTTGATGCCAAGTCTTGTGACTTCAGTGTGCTTGCTATTACCGAAACATGGCTAAACGATTCCTTCATAAATGAAGAAATACTTGACAATAATTGGTCGATGTATAGAAAGGATAGGGACTTTTTCTCTATGAACTGTTCCCGTGGAGGCGGTGTCTTACTTGCAGTAAATAATAACCTTTCTAGTGTTCCACTAATCACTAGGACGTCCCACACTTTTGATCACCAATTTATTAGAGTAAACTTAGGTAATAATTTTATTTACCTAGGAATTGTTTACTTTCCACCTAATTCTGACAATTCCTCATATTCTGAATTTTTCGATATTTATCACTATATTATATCTAAAATGAATGAGGATGATTCAATTTTTATTTTTGGCGATTTCAATCGTCCTTCATTATCTTTTATAGAAGATGATTCAGATAATTTGTTATTACCAATTAACTTTCATGATGAAATAGATTTTGACATTATTACGGAGTTCTATGGTAATGATTTACAACAAATTATTAATTACCCAAATAAAAACAATAAGTCGTTAGATCTTGCATTTTCAAATGCATATGACAGAGTGGTGGTTAAACTCGCTGATGATGCAGTCAACCTGTTCACTAACACTCCTCATCATAACGCAGTCATCTTCGAATTTTCTACTTCTTTGCCACTCTTCGCGAAATCTTACAATAATAATATTGTATATGACTTTTTCAACGCTGATTATCAAAGCATTAATAATGCTTTATCAATTTTAAATTGGGACGATCTGTTAATACAACAGGATATTAACTCTTCAATTTCTATCTTTTACTCTAAAATTTTCGACATAATTAACTCCTTTGTGCCAAAAATTCGTAAAAAAGATAAAACAACAGAACCTTGGCTTAATAGAGAAATTAGGACATTGCGTAATCAACGCAACAAACTTTACAAAAAAATTAAAGTTACAAAGGATCCTGATGTTAATTTACTGAACATGTACAAGGATCTTACTTTTGAATTTAAACAGAAATCAAATCTTACATACGATAATTATGTCAATAAATTGGAAATAAATTAATTATAGATCCAAAAAAGTTTTTTGACTTCGTTAATACAAAACGGAAAACCTATGGATATCCAAGTTCAATGTCTAAAGATAATGTTTTTTCTTCTTGTCCTAATGTAATCTGCAATTTCTTTGCAGATTGTTTTCAAAAAGTTTATAGGCCATTAGATTCGCCTACCAATTTTACATTTTCTAACTCCCATAATAGATCTAATTCAATTATTACAGATCTATATCTTTCGGAAAACGAAATATTTGAAGCAATTACCAACCTTGATACAAAAAAAGGTGTAGGACCCGACTTGATCCCACTTTCTTTTTTATATAACTGTGCCAATTATTTGACGCAACCGCTTCATTTTATTTTTAATCAATCACTTTCGACAGGCATTTTTCCGAATGCGTGGAAATCTTCTTTTTTAACCCCCATTCATAAAAAGGGTGACAAAGCTTCCGTCGAAAATTACCGTGGTATAGCTATCCTATCAACTATTCCAAAATTGTTCGAAAAAATTGTAGTCAGTAAAATAACACCCGTCATAAATTCAAAATTAAACGAACAACAACGTGGATTTACAAAAGGTCGTTCTACCACAACCAATCTTACGGTTTACACATCGGAAATACTAACTGAAATGGAAAATGGTTATCAAGTTGATGCTATTTACATGGATTTTAGCAAAGCTTTCGATCGTGTTGATCACAATATTTTGTTTAAAAAACTTGAAACTTTAGGCATTTCAGGTTCTTTCCTTACTTGGCTTTGCTCTTATCTTACTGAAAGAACTCAAAATATTAAATTCCAAGGTTATTTATCGAACACAATTAATGTCACCTCGGGAGTGCCACAAGGAAGCCATTTAGGCCCACTTCTATTTAATATTTTTATTTCAGATCTTTCTAAAAAATTAGAAGGTGTACCACATATTGCATTTGCTGACGATCTTAAAATTTACCACGTTATCAAAAATAGTTCCAATTTTGAATTACTTCAATCAAATTTACATTCTTTACAAGAATGGTGCTTCTACAACAAATTAGAACTTAATATAACGAAATACAAGGTCATAAGTTTTACACGAAAAAGATCTACAATGCTTTTCGACTATACAATAGATAACATAGTTCTTGAAAGAGTGTCCTGTATGACCGATCTTGGCATTCTTCTGGACGATAAACTTAACTTCCATCTTCACTATGATCATATGATTTCCAAAGAAAATAAAATGTTAGGTTTTATTAAGAGAAGGGCTAAGGAATTTAATAACCCAGCAGTGACAAAAGCTCTTTACTGCTCGTTAGTTCGATCTATTCTAGAATACGGTAATATCGTATGGGATCCAGTGTTTCAATTACATGCCAATAGGATAGAATCCGTTCAGAAACAATTCCTTTTGTTTACCTTGAGAAACCAATATAATCCTATAGACTATTCTACTCTTCCAAGCTACTCTACAAGACTTAAATCATTAAATATGTTAACCTTATCTTCACGCAGGCAAATGCTTTCATCCTGCTTTACTTTTGACATCATAAAAAAAATTTTGACGTTTAATTCTTAGTAAATAAGGTTAGATTAAACAATGTAGTCAGAAATACAAGAAACACTAAATTTTTACTAAAAAATACACACAGAACAGAATATGGAAGAAATGAGCCAATAAACAGATGTTGCACTACACTCAACAAACACAGTCATCTTTTTTCACCAGACATATCAAGAAATTCTTTTAAACATAAATTAACACAGAAATTCATAAATGACTTAATTACTTAAATTATCTAAATACTTTGTAAACACTTAAAAAAAAAAAAAAAAAATAATAATAATATATTTTATTCAAGTTCAAGTTCATATTATACATTCCACTTAATTATACACTCATACTGTGTTTTTGTTCTGTAAGCATTTTTTTTTATTGTTTTCAAATTTAATATATAGTACTTCACTATGCGGCAGAAAATAACATTAACACTAATCTTATTTTAATAAATACAACATCTAGTTTTAAGGAGTTAAAATCAACAGATAATAAAAGCAATTTTAGTGAAAATCTCAAAATCTTCTACCACAACTGTAGTGGTATGAGAGGTAAGCTAAAGAAATTATATGTTGATGCCAAGTCTTGTGACTTCAGTGTGCTTGCTATTAGCGAAACATGGCTAAACGATTCCTTCATAAATGAAGAAATACTTGACAATAATTGGTCGATTTATAGAAAGGATAGGGACTTTTTCTCTATGAACTGTTCCCGTGGAGGCGGTGTCTTACTTGCAGTAAATAATAACCTTTCTAGTGTTCCACTAATCACTAGGACGTCCCACACTTTTGATCACCAATTTATTAGAGTAAACTTAGATAATAATTTTATTTACCTAGGAATTGTTTACTTTCCACCTAATTCTGACAATTCCTCATATTCTGAATTTTTCGATATTTATCACTATATTATGTCTAAAATGAATGAGGATGATTCAATTTTTATTTTTGGCGATTTCAATCGTCCTTCATTACCTTTTATAGAAGATGATTCAGATAATTTGTTATTACCAATTAACTTTCATGATGAAATAGATTTTTTGCACTACATTCAACAAACACAGTCATCTTTTTTCACCAGACATATCAAGAAATTCTTTTAAACATAAATTAACACAGAAATTCATAAATGACTTAATTACTTAAATTACCTAATTACTTTGTAAACATTTAAAAAAAAAAATAATAATAATAATAATATATTTAATTCAAGTTCAAGTTCATATTATACATTCCACTTAATTATACACTCATACTGTGTTTTTGTTCTGTAAGCATTTTTTTTTATTGTTTTCAAATTTAATATATAGTACAAATTATAAAATTTTCATTGTAAATTTTTAGCTTAGTAATCAAAAATGTTTTTTATTTGCTATTGTTTGTGTATTTTGTTAGCATTAATTTTTTTTAGCTATAAGATTTTTTATGTAAAAACCTTGCTTTGGTTTAATAAATAAAATAAAAAAAAATAATAATGAAGCCATAAATAATTTAATCAGTGCGCAAAGTACATTAATTGAAACTTTAAATCGCACCTCACTTCCCAATTCAACGAATACCACAATGTATCATGCTAAGTTAGCAAAGGTGGAGGTTCCTAGTTTTGCGGGAAACTATAAAGTGGCATTAATTTAAGGATTTGTTCCAGTCTTACGTTAGTAATAGAACAGATCTCACATACTCTGCTAAATTGCAATTTCTAAAGGGAGCTTTAAAGGGTGAAGCAGCCAATTTAGTAAAACATTTACTTATAACGGGTGCCAACTACGATCAAACATGGGATAAGCTAGTTACAAGATATGATAAAAAACGACACATCGTATCAGCATGTATGTTGTACTTCCATGTCAAGTTCTCTAAGGCGGTTAACTGATACATCACCCCAGTTGATCCGAGGTATTGACATCCTAGGCTTTCAGGCTAGTGGCAGAAATGCATGGTTAATCAAATCATGTTAACAAAATTAGACAGTGAAACTCGTAAGTCTTGGGCAGAAGAAATGCAATCAACAGAATTTCCTATTATTCTACAGTTTATTAATTTTCTAACTAAACGTAGCGATGCACTCGAAACTCTTGATCCTCAGAAAAGGAATCAAAATTCAGCTCCACATGTTCGAAACTTTCATATCGACACCACAACTTGTCCAAAATGTTCTGACAAACATTATTTATTTTAGTGCCCACAATTTAAAGCTTTACTTCCAGTAGACAGCCGTAGTTCATGTCTTGGATTCTAGTAATCGTCAACAACTCTGCAGAATTCTACTCGACTCAGGTTCTCAGGCTTCGTTCATTTCCCAAGATTGCGTAACAAGACTAGGACTTGATAGAGAAAGATCTAAAATTATTGTACATTTCCTATCATCAACAGCAATAACAACAACTGAAGGAAAATTGTCAATTCTTCTTACATCGAGAATTAATCCAAAGGCCAAACTCCGGGTCCAAGCACACATCCTGAGCAGATTAACAGCACCCCAACCATCAAGAAGTTTCAAATTTAGCATGGAACAATTTGGTAACGTTCAAGCTTTAGCTGATCCTAATTTCAATATATCGCAGAAGATAGACATCATACTAGGAGCAAATCACTTCTTTCAAATTATTCAAGAAGGCAAATTAAGCATTTCACCTGATATTCCTGTCCTCCAAAATACGATTTTTAGATATATCGTGGCAGGTGAAATACAACATTCAACACCTGAAACACATCTCATATTACTTCATAAGAATCTAACAGATATTGACACTACTCTAAAACGATTTTGAGAAATAGAGAGCCAAGCAGAGTGTGCACTGTGCAGTTTAAAAGTTAGCCGAATAAGAAATATCTTGCGAAAATCATTTTTTGCAATCTCACTCAACTGATCCTCACACAAATAGATATGTAGTTAAACTCCCATTCAAGGCTGAGATGCCACGCTTAGGAAGATCAATTGACCTTGCAACCTCCTGTTTTCTGTCGTTAGAAAGAAAGTTCAAATAGAATTCGGAACTTTTTGATGAATATAGAAAATTTATGATTGAATATGAAGCACAAGGGCATATGAAAAGGATTAATATTTATTTATACTTGGACAGAGCTCCTCATATTGCTTTGTAATTGGAAATTTAAAGTCACGAACGAGTTTCTGAGCTTACGTGCTTTAAAAAACAAAACTTACAACAAAACAAGTACATTACAGTATTAAACTTATTATAAAAACCTACTTTTAAAAGTTTTTGTAATTAAAAAAGTAATGTAATTATAAAAGTTTTTTTTCTAATTTTTTGTTTGACTTTTTTTATATATAAACAACTGTGTTAATTATACAATGAAAAAATTTTTAAATTTTAATTGTTAAGTTATTTTATTATTATATTAGTACGTATATTAGCATATGCACATTACATACATACGTATTTATGTTAAAAGATTTTTTTTAAATTCTTTTATATCTTAATATAATAAAAGACAATCTCCTGCTGCTGCTGCTGCTATTCGCGTGTCCTGTTTTTAAATTTTATAACACACACAATCACAATATTTCTTACTAATCCTTACAAGAAAAGAGACAAAAAAATATGAAAAGAAATGGTTTGAATGTTTGATTCTTAAACGATGCTCTCTACTCTTTCCCAGCGGGAAAAAGAAGCATTCCAGCATGCATGCTGGAAGCATTCCCAATAAGGTAAGAAGCGCTTCCTGTTCTATTCTTTTATTGCTTCTTTTTTCATATAGATGTCCTCAAACACGCTAACACGCTACACGCTCGTACTTTGTAAGCTTCCCTTGGAGTGATTCAGAATGCATGACTGGGAAGGCATCTAGAAGGCATGACTTTGATGGCATATAGAATGCTATGAATTAATAAACTATAGAAGGATATTCTATAGAATATATTTAAATCTCATAAGTGTACCAATTAAGAACAAAAACAAGTTTTTCTTTTAATATATAAGAGTTGCTTTATTTCATACTTTTTTATGAAGCTTTTTAAATGAAACTAGTTTAATTTGATTAAAATTATATAACAGTAAATAATTTTTTTAAAATGTACAATATTTTTATTAGGATTTTTTGTATTTTATATTACAAAATTTATTAAAGTATTTCAGTTTTACAAGTTTTCCATATTTAGTTATGTATGCATGTTATTATATATATATTTTCTTACTTGTTAGTTAATTAGTACCTATTATTAATATCTATAATACTAATTATAATTAGTACAAAGTTAGATAAAATATAAATGGTTAATTTCTAAGTAGATAATATAATTTTATTTTTGATCATTTTAATATCTATAATTAATTTTATTTCCTCAGATAAATTGTTGTAAGCTTTCAGAGAATTATATAAGCAATTATTTTTTTGATGAACTGTTTTAAAAAGTGAGAGGTAAAAATTCGATTTGTTTCGGGTATTGTGGTTGTGTATGTTTAGATTTCTATTTAGAATTTTAAAGGCAGTTTTATGGAGCTCAAATGAAATAATGTGAGTAGGTAATGGGGCACCTTGGCGTGGGAGTTTTGTGCGAGAAACAGATAGCAACATCAATGAATCAATGAACTCTCGACAAAGGTGTTTGAACTTTTAAGGAATGTTGTTGGCGCGTGTGCATAGGAATGTTATTAAAATTTATGGTCACGACAAAGGTGTTTGAACTTTTAAGGAATTTTGTTGGCGCGTGCGCATATAGAAAAATTGTGAATAATTGCATAATAGATTGAAATGTTTTTTTTTGCTTTATGTTAGTTTGAAAGCTTTTTTAACACAAAAATGCAATTGTTATTTATGAGATAAATAAAATGCAGTTATTGACCTTGATATTGTTTCTTAGCTTAAAGTAATTTAAAGTAAAGGTTGTATGTATAAAATCGTGAAAAAAAAAGAAAAAAAAGTTGTATTAGAAAGATAAAAAAAATTGATTTATAAGTACATGTTTATTGTAGAACGAAAATTTAAGACCAGGTGTAGAAAAATGAGGCGTAGTTTTTAGTTTTTTTTTTTTTTTAAATTATTAATTTAATTTAAAGTAAAAAAACAAAAAGAAAAGAAAAAAGTTGTATATATTGATTTATAATTGTATATACTTGTTATTGTAGAACGAAAATTTAGGAACAAGTATAGAAAAATGAGGTGCAATTTTTAGTATTTATTTTATTTTTGTCGTATTATTAAAATGCTAGTTTGAAAGCTTTTTAAACACCAAAATACAGTAGTTATTTATAAGATAAATAAATGCAGGTATTGACCTTGATATTGTATCTTAGTTTTATGTATTATGCAAATTTGAGATATGTTATTGAAAACTATAAGTGTGCAAAAAAATTTAATAATTAATTGTAAAAATAAAAAAGCAAATTAGTTTCTTATAATATCGTTTTTATTTACCCAAGTTATTGTGATCTTTATCAAAGCCTAACCATTTAACAAAAACTTGATTTCCTTTTCTTTTCAATATTTTTTCAACAAGAAAAATGTCAGGTTTTTTGACTCGAGTAAGTTCAGTCTCGTAAAAAGAACCTGAAATCGGTGTTTTTGTATAATCAAGTAAGTTGTTAGTAATTGGGTCTGTGCGTTTTACTTCTTTAATTGTAAATATTTCTGTTGACCAGTTTGGGTGATAACCTTTTGCAAAGTTTCCTTTGTAAATATTTACTTATGCGTACATAATCTCCAACTTTGTATTTTGCTTTCTGGTAAAATTTCGGTTGCATGAAAATGTTCTTCAAAATATATTTCTCGTTTGTTTTTGTAACTTTTTAAGGTTGAAGTTTAATTGTATGATGATATGTTGAGTTGTATTTCTCAATAAATTAGGGCAAAATAGATATCCACTTATAATTACCCTGAAAACTAAACTGCTTCCACATTGAATTTTTTAAAGTACGGTTACAACGTTCTACTATGGATGCTTTCATTTCAGAATATGTATGATAATCGTTAATTTTTTTTATTTCCATAAGTTTTCTAAATACTTTGTTAAAAAACTCTTTACCTTGATCAGATTGAGTATTTTTTGGGAGTGTTCCAGCACGTTTGAAAATGTTTTGCATGCTAAGTAAAACGTTATTAGCATTTTTAGTTTTAATTGGCACAGCAAAAGCATATTTTGAAAAGATATCTATTACAGTTAATAAATATTTATTTTGTTTGTTATACTTTGCATATGGAATCATTTCTACTAAATCGATTTGCCACGTATCGTTTAAACCTTTTTGAATAAATTTTCGTCGACGAAAGTTTCGTCTGGCTGGTCTATGTATTTCCGATACTATCTGTGTCCTTGACATTATGCCTGTACCATTTAATCAGATTTTCCAATTCTATTTTATAATTTTCTATAGAGCAACAGTTACATGTATCCGGTTCAGATGACAAGTTGTCGTAAGCCCAAGAACAAAGAGCAAAATGAGTTCCGTATATTGACGTAAATTGTTCTGTTGTTGAAAATTCTTTAATGTATTTATACATGTGAAAAATACGTTGCATATGCTCATTTAATAAGACAGAGGAATATGATTTTAAAAACTCTTCCACTTCTTTCACCTCCATCTTTTAAAATAAGAATAAATTATGCACGTTTATGCTTTTATATATATAAAGAACAAATCTAATTACCTTTCAATGACTTCTAAAATACGAGCCGATAATGATATATTTTAATAATCCATTTACAATGATGGTTGCGGGACCATCTGGATGTGGAAAAACAACATTTGTATGTAACTTAATTAAAAATATTAACAGAATGATACATCCAAAAATTGAAAAAATAAAATGGTGTAACCCAGAAATGTGTGCTATTCCAACAAGTATAAATTTCCGTGATATAAATTTTTATAATAGAATTCCAGAAGAGCTTGGGGAAAAGAAACGTAATTTAATTGTTTTAGATGATTTAATGTTAGATTCTGCAAATAAACTTTTTACTAAAGGTTCGCACCATCGCAATTTATTTATTATATTATTAACGCAAAAAGTTTTTCATCAGGGGAAATTCTCCCGAGATATTTCATTAAATTGTAAATATTTGGTGCTTTTTAAAAACCCTCCAGACAAATCCAAAATTTTTCTTTTAGCTAGACAACTATATCCGCAAAATATAAAAGGTTTCCTAGGATATATAATTAATCAACCTCAAGTCCACATGGTTATATTGTGATAGATTTAACACAAGACGTTAACGATTTGTTTCGTATTAGAACTAATATTTTTTTAAAAGAATATTGTATATGCTCCTGTGATACGGGTGTTTTGAATAGCAGCTGTCAAAAATATCAAACGATTGAAGAAAAATCAACATATGTTAAATGTACTAGAAAATTGCAACAAGAAGAAATTTCGTGAAAATATTCTTAAATATTGTGATGATGATATTATAAAAACTATTGCTGAAATTGCAATCAATATATTAAATGGAAATAATAAAATATCACAAAAAGCAAAATTAAAAAAAACATAAAAAACAATTAAGATTTCTAGCCTATGCTAAGAAAAGTATAAAAGCTAAACGAAAAATATTAATTCAACATGGAGGATTTTTACCTACATTAATTGGTACTATATTATCTGGTGTAATAGGAAAACTTCTCAGTAAGACATAATGCAGCGAATGATTGTTATGTCACCAGAAATATTCTCAAAATTTAGCAAACTATTTCAAGATGATAAAAACCTGGATTTATTGGATCAAAAAATGAAAAAAGTTTTATATGACAAAAAATCAAAACCATTGCAAAAATGGTACTTATATCGTCAAAACCTTCTCAAATATGGAATCAACAAAAAACAACCAAAAAGATTACCAGAAAATGCCGATTTTTTACCATTAGTTACTGATGATGTGTTTGAATATGACCCTAAAAAAGATTATTCAAATATGGATACCGATTTTTTACCATTAGTTACTGATGATGTGTTTGAATATGACCCTAAAAAAGAATATTCAAATATGGATATCGATTTAACACATTACGATTTAGATGATGAAAATTAATTAAAAAAATTAGCTCAAATTGAAATGTTGAAAGATGAAAAATTACTAGGAAGACCATCCCTAAGCTCTGATTATCGAATGTTTGAAACACCAAGTGGTGATGTAATTACCGTTGCTGTACCTTCTCCTGAAAAAAAGAAGACACTAAGATCGGCCGGTAGTTCAATTTTCTCAACTATACTTTCACAGTTTCCCGAAACAAAAAAACCAAAACTAAAACCTTTATTAAGAAGTGCAAAACTAAGAACTTCATCAACACCTGAATGGACAACATATAAATAGTTCCACATTTTATGTTTTAGCAGAAGTTAACAAAGATGGATAGTCAAGATGACTTCTATGTAACATTGTTTAGTAATGATAATTTAACACTGTTTCCAGGCAACACTTTAGCTTCATTCGAAAATAAATTACCTATTCACTTTGATTTAAGAAATAGAAATTGGAAAGTTGGTCTTTCAGAAATATATCTGAACGATTTCCTACAAACGGAAGAGTTTAACAAAGAGAAATGTGCAGTTATCAATATTGGGCAGTATAATGTTTATGTAAGAAACATTGAAAAACCTCTCAAAAAAATTAAAGTAACCAAATCTATAGGCTACACATATTATTCATATGACAATTCGGAATTACATTTGGATGATTGGAAGTTTAATTTTTTGCCAACTCTTATTAAAAATATAACTCCTAATCCAGGGTTTACTCGAAATCAATCAAAGAATTTTCTAACGAAGCTTTGACATATATCTCTACTCCTAAAAATTATGATGATGTAATATTTAAAAAAGTTTCAGAATCTAACTGAGGGGATTTAATTCGAATATCGCAGACTATTGATGAAGATAGTTTCTATATAAAAGTTAATCAAAGTTATAATGTAAAAACATTACTAACTGAATTATTTCAACAGAAAAAAATTTACCTGAATTAGTGCAGCTATAATTACCTGAACTATTCAAATTAGCTGTTGCTAATAATAAAAATTAATTGAATGGAATGGTGATGATTTATTCAGATATAGTTCAATCATCTGTTTTTGGAAGTAGCAAAGTGCGGGCGTTGACAGCTATCAACATAGAAAATTTTAGATACCTACAAATATTGAATTTTAAATTGTTCATTACATATCCATAGAAAAAAATAGTTTTGGAACGATAGCGATTAAAATTTGTAACCAATACGGTGATAGAATAAATTTTGTTTCCAGTTACTATCCAACAAAAATTGTATTACACTTTAAAAAGCATTGATTGCCCACAAGCAATATAAATACTACTACTCAAATATGGTATCCTATCAAACATGGAGAGACCTTAAGTGAGATATTATTCCTCTCAAGTAGGAGGAGGAATCAACGATATTGGACCTTTATTACAGTTTTATCCAGCTATACAAAGAGGTCGTGGTTTTGGAAATATATTCGGAAGTTTAATTTAAACGATGTAATGTAACTCTAAACGGAAAAAGCATCACTCCTTCAGATTCCTTATACCATTATAAAGCATACGTAACTGCTTTACTAAATTATGGTACAGATTCCAATCAAACACATCTGGAAGCGTCGGGTTGGGAATTGGATAAGCCAAATGTAAATGATTTCAACAATTCTGGTTCTAAATCAAGACAAAAATCATACAACAATTCTGCAATAGTAGAATTAATGGGAAAATTACATGTAGATTTCTTCAATGCTTCCAAATTACTTTTAAATAATGTTGACATTCGCATTTCTTTAGCATTAGAGAAACAAGATATTTATATTTTCTGTAACGATAACGATGAAAGTTATTTCAAAATTCTCGCAGCTACATTATACATGAAACATTTAACAATTAATCCTAGCATATTGATAGCACCAAATACTGTACTGGAAAAGGCTAACGCGAAGTATTTTTACACGAAAAGTGAAATCAAAACATTTACAATTCCAGCTAACACTTCCAACATATCATCGGATAATATATTTATAGGGCAAATACCAAAAGCTCTTGTATTTTGTATGGTTAATAATGAAAATTTTAATGGTAAAAGATCGAAAAGTCCATACCATTTCGATCATCAAAATCTCATACAATTTCAATTATATGGAAATGGAGTGCCTACACCAAACACTGCAATTGAAACAAGTTTCACATCGAATAATCTTTGTAATTCTCGTGCATATTTAACATTGATCAGTGGAACTGGCATACATCACTCTGATAGAGGACATCAAATTTCAAAATAACTTTTTTCAAAAATACTAGCATGTAAATCTACATGTAAAAGCTAGTACTTACCAATACTAGCTTTTGATTTATCACCAGACGGCTCGGGAACTGATACATGTCAGAGTTTATTAAACTATGGAGTAGTAAAGATTGAAGCAAGATTCAGCTCTCCATTAACTTCAACATTAACTTGTATTGTATTTGCAGAATTCGATGCAATATCGAAATTGATAAAAATCGTAACGTATTCGTAAACATATAAAAAGAAGTTTAATGGACTATTTCTATTCATTTAAAAATTGCATGTGCTCTAGTAGATTTATTGTTCTGTACGGACGATAACAATACAATATTTGTAAAAAATATTGCTGTGGCTGGCATAAAAGAAAAATGTAAAACTATTTTGTAAAAGAATTAAAGTATAAATTTCCTGTTAGAGATTTAAAAAGAACAGACATTGAGAATTACTCTTTTGGACATATCGATAACCAAAAAATAACTAATAACTTAATAAAGTTGCATGAAAAATTCGATATAGTCTTAACAAATGGAAAACTTAAAGCAGAATTTTTAACAACATTTATACGAGGAAATACTCGACTAATTGATATTTCCCACTTGCAAGAAAATGAATACACTTCGGATTTCAAAGGTGCTGAAATGTAATAACTTAACACATAAAATATTTAGAGGCGTTTATGCTCTTGATCAATTGCCAAAACAAGTTTTAAAACCTAGTGGTAAATGCTGATACTTCTAATGAAAAGGGAACACATTGGTTAGTAATATTTGTTCCAGTTCAAGGGTGTTCAGAATATTTTCATTCATTTGGAAATCCGCCATTTCACAGTGAGATTATAAAATTTCTACAAAATCAATCTGCATGTTTTGTTTTCAACAATAAGCGTTTACAAAGTAATTTATCATTTGTGTGCGGGCATTATTGTTGTGTATATCTATGGATGCGAAGTTCCCGTAAAAGCTTAAAATATTTTCTAATTTATTCGACACATCATCCCCACTTAAAAACGATAAAAAAATACAAAGAATATTTCGAAAAATTCTTAAAAATATGGGAGAAAAACTATAAATACAAAATTCTAAAATAGAATTAATCAGCTAAACCAAAACAAAAAATGGAGCATCCAACATAGTCAGAAGTATTTGAAACAGGAAAAGGTGAGCCAGCACAGAACCTTTTATTAAGCTATATTTATTTTTTGGATAAAAACAAGCAATAAAAATTCAAATTGGATTTAATATTGAGAATTTTGTTGCATTCCAACGGCAAAACAAAGTCATAAGCGATATGAATTATTTGGAGTGGTATATATTTTATCACGATTTTAAAAACAATCAAGCAAAATTAAATTCAAAGGGATTTTTGCTAACATTTTATAAAGTAGAGCGCACTAAAAGGCTTACATTGCAGTTAGATGAGTATACTCGTTTTTGTCTTATACTAGACTTTATACAAGCTGTGATGTCATATAACAATGGAGCTGAACTAAATATACGAGAATATAATATATTCAAATATTTTGAGAGATGTATTGAAAAGAATAAACTAAATTTGGAACAAGAAAATTTCTAAAATCCAATGAATTTACACATAGCTCAGTGTAACTATTCCAGACTATTTTATGAAATACCTATGTTTTTGTAAGAAAAATTATCTTGGTCAACAATAAATAAAACAAATATTTTTTAAAACCAATTATTTTCTTTTATTAAATACATATATAAATTCATACAATTTTTTACAGCACATCTTTTTAAATTTGCAGTAATGTTATGGTGATTGCAAATGGTTGTGAAATTTCTTAGTTTCTGAAGAGATGGAATGTCATTATCTAAATTGACAACTTCTACTGAATTGCAAACAAATTTATCTAAAAATTCCTTTTTCTGGTACCCTTCACATAAACGACATCGAATGAATTTAAATTTTCGTTTAATGTATTTTTAATTGCTGAATATTCTATAAATCCATCATCCCAGTCAAGACTATTTATTTGTCTTTTATTGAATTCATTTTGCTGTTTAACATCACTATTTAACTTTTCGAACGAGTAAGGTGCTTTAAACAAAAATAGGATTGGTATCAGTGATCCTTCAGCTATTAAAGCATATTCCTTCAAGAAATATCGTTTATTATTTTCAATAATAAACTGTAGATCAGCTACTGCTTTCCTGCTGCTCATTTTGTTTTTTACTACATTAAAATAAGCCAACAGCCTTTTATTTATATCTGATTTCACCAATCATGGTGGAGCAGTTGCGCATTGTACACAATGGGGAATTTTTTTAAATAAAAGAAAACTAAATATTATACATAAAGGGTTGTTTGATGTACAGTCAATTAAAAAACCATGAGTATAGTAAATATGGCCTGTAGGTTATTCTCGGCAATAATAATAATCAATATTTAACTGAAAGAATTAACTTTTGCAAGTGCAGATTCATTAATAGCAATATTGCACGTTTTCGTATTTTTTGGAAGTATTCTATTCGTATTCTTTGGAAGATTTATTGGATGTCAATAAAAAATCTTTAACAGAAATAAAATTCAAGGTAATTTGAACATAATATATTATGTATGTTAAATTATTTAATTTAATAAATATTCTGTAAATATGTTATTGCAAATACAAATATAGTCTTAATATTTTAAAACACACATGCAAAAATTTTAGAAAGTTGTTATTAATGCAACATGAATTTAGTATAAATTAATCTATTAGATAATATATAATTTTATTAAAAATAAGTGCGTCATGTCAAAAACTTATTCAACAGAACTTTTGAATACCTAATTGGAAAATGTAAAGTTTGAAATGTGAGACAGAGTTGGATTTATTCCAACCAATAAATCAAAAAAGTAGATTTCTTACTTCCTGCGTCAACAAAGCACACAAATTCCAGCTCTACCAGGGATAGTCATCTGCTTTATTTTTCAAAGTTTCCAGCCAGATCAAATACAAAAAGTATAAGTACATGTTACAAACATTACACCTAAAAATTTAAAATACCGACCCAAATACAAATCTTTTAAAATTATGGTACCTAAATCTAAAGTTAATGTAATAACGAACACAAAAAATTGGGGTAAAGCTCCCTTAATTCAAAATTTTATCCAAAAAAACACTCCAACTATTAACTTTAAAATAGCACCATCACAGAAAAAGTCACCTCTTTTAAATCCTTTTGCCACTTCCTCTAATAAAGTAAATGTACATACTCAGACATTATCAAACTTACAACATAATAACACTGATTCTGTTTTATCTAGTAACAATTTTACTTTACGTAAACTACCTCTTTATAAAAAGCACTGTTTACTTCCCACATTTAATAAATTCACAAATTTCTCAAGTCAATTTCTCACATTACCAATTAATACAGATAATGATGATAATGACAATATCTATGATAATTGTATTAATGTTGTTAATAGTATTAGTAATAATTACAGTAATAATAATGATAATAATAATAATAATAATAATAATAATGATAATAATAATAATAATAATAACGATAATAATGATAATAACAATAATAATAATAATGATAAACACAATAATAATAATAATAATAATAATAATAATAATAATAATAATAATAATAATAATAATAATAATAATAATAATAATAATAATAATAATAATAATAATAATAATAATAATAATAATAATAATAATAATAATAGTAATAATAATAGCAATAGTAATAATAATAATAATAGCAATAATAATAATAATGATGATAATGACAGTATTGATCTTGATACCATTAATGTCGTTAACAATAATAGTAATAACAATAATTACATTAATAATAATAATAAAAATTGTAATAATAATAATGATAATAACAGCAATAATACATTAGAATTAAAACAGAAAATATCATCTTTATTTGATATAAAACGTAACACTTCTAACACATATTCAGATAATTCCTTGAGTAATGGTAATAATGCTAATTCTATGATTAATAATTAAAACGACTACTATTCATAAGTATGATAATTTTATTAAAGGACCAACACAAATTTGGGATGTTAAGCTGGGTGCTACGAAAATCCCTATTGAACCGTTGGCTCCCCAAACAAATGACAACACTTTTGTTCAACCTTTAGTGCCACCAATAGTTAGAATGACTAAAAATCGTTAAATGAACAAGATAAAATGTATGCCTTCTCAAGATTAAGAGATGAAAGAATATATAATCTTATGAGATTATACCTCTCTTACTTGCATGATGACTCCTATAATTGTGTTATCGAGGGAAAAACAAAGACTAATGTTTTAGTACTTCTACATAATGAAGGGCTTCCAATGAATTACAAAGCTCTTTATGATCTCTTTGTAAACTATCATGAGTCTATTGGCGTGCCCATTAAAATGATGCAAGAAGACTTAAAAGCCTTTCGTAGTTATTGTAATAGTAACTACTATAATCACTTACAGCGATCGAGAGAAAGTTATAATAAGTTTTTTCTTGCCAAAAGTTAAAAATAACTTAATCACTGTATCAACAATAAAGCATAAAGATAGGACAAGTAATCTCAAATTATATTATCAAAATGTAAGAGGATTACGCACTAAAACAATACAAGTTTTTAGTAATTCCAAAGTACTAAACTCAGATATATTTATGCTTACTGAGACTTGGTTATCTCCTTCTATTAATTCTCTTGAATTATTTGACAATTCTTACTTAGTTTACAGGAAAGATAGATATCAAATGATATTGATATTTTAAATAATTCACTGATTCCTAAAGGTGGAGGTGTTCTTATATCAGTTAAGAATAACTTTAACTCTTCACAGGTACAAATACATTATTTAATAAACTGTGATGTAATAGCAGTTAAAATTGATTTAAATGTTTTAAATCTTTATATTCTATGTTGCTACATTCCTCCAAATAGTAATATAAAAGTTTACCAAGATTTCTGCTCAGTTGTTGATTCTTTGAATAATAAATTAAATGACGAACGAATGAGTTGACGAACTCATAATATGTGGGGATCTTAATTTGCCAAATATTAATTGGCAACTTCATGACGAGGAATGTTTCTACATTCCGACTAATTTAACGTCTAATGTCGAATCAACAGTTATAGATGGTTTGCTTGCATGCGCACTTCAACAAGTCTTTTCAACTAAAAATCTATTAAACAAACAATTAGACCTTCTTTTTACTTCTGACTGGGTAAATGTAACTAGAATATTGACGGCAACACCTCTTTCAAAAATTGATTGTCATCATCCCCCTTTCAGTTTTTAATTTTATTATAATTGTTTAAATAAATCGTCATTAAATATCTCATATAAATTTAATTTTTCCAAAACTAATTTTTATATGCTTAACAATTTTTTCTTTCAATTGACTTTAATTCTTTACTAGACATAATATGATTTAAATAAAACAATTGATAAATTTTACGAAGTAATTTACCATGGATTTGACTTGTATGTTCCTCGAGTTCGTGATAGAAATATCAATTCAAGCCCACCATGGTATGATGGTGAACTAAAAACTCTTAGAAATAAAAAAAAATAAAGCGTGGAATGCATATTTAAAAAAGAAGGATAATATTTCTTATTCAAGTTTTCTAAATTTATTTAACGCATTCAAATCGTTATTAAATCTTAAATATGAAGCTTACATTAGTAAAATTTCTTCGCAACTACGTACAGATCCTAAATCTTTTTGGAAGCTTGTAAATTCAAAATGTAAATCCGATCAATATCCAAATTATATGTCTAACAAAGATCAGAATTCTAACGACTCAATTGTTATATCTAATTATTTTAAAGATTTTTTCGCCGGTAGTTATTCTACATCTTCTTTCGATATTGATGAATCTAATTTTAACCATTTGGAAGACTTTCCAAGTTTACCTCTTCAAAATATTAATTTTACATCAGCCGCAATACAGCTTTATCTAACTAAATTGGGTGATAACTCTGCTCCTGGACCAGATAACCTTCCAGAAATTATTTTAAAGCGTTGCACCGATTCCCTATCTAATCCTATACCACTTCTTTTTAATAAATCTTTTCCTTCTGGGGTGTTCCCTAAGTTATGGAAAGAATCGTACATAAGGCCAGTTCATAAAAAAGACTGAAAAAGTAATGTCGTGAATTATAGGCCTATTGCTAAACTTTCTAGTTTGCCGAAAGTGTTTGAGCTTATGGTTTTTGATGCAATTTATGATTATTGTTGTTGTAATTTTTGATTATTGTTCTGAATTTATAGTGAATTATCAACACGGATTTGTAAAAAAGAGATCAACTGTAACTAACCTTACAGAAATAGCTTCAACTATTTTGAAAACAATAGAAGTTGGGCGCAAAACTTACATGGTTTACACTGCCTTAAATAAAGCGTTTGATCTTCTACCTCATAGTATAATACTCTATAAATTAAAAAAAATATGGTTTTCCTTATTTCTTAATTAACTAGATTGATTCATACTTAAATAACCGTAGCTATAGTGTTCTTTTCAGAACAGCAATTTCAGCATCTTTTGTTGCTAATTCTGGAGTACCACAGGGTAGTCATCTTGGACCATTGTTGTTTATTATCTCAATAAATGATGTTACTAAGATTATTCAGAACAGTTCCATAAAAATTTACGCGGACGACATGAAAATCTTTAAAGAAGTGTGCCTCTTTCCAAAAAGATCTTAATAACTTTATGAACTAGTGTAAATATAACAATCTTATTTTAAACATTGATAAATGTGCCATCATTTCATTTGCGCGTTCGCTAAACTTAATCACAAATAATTACACTTTTAATAACAACATAATAAAAAGAGTCACTCAATTTAATGATCTTGGTGTAACTTTTGATTGTAAACTTACTGTTAATACACATATTAGCAAGATCATTAGTAAAGCAAACTCAATGCTAGATTGTGTAAAAAGTTGGTCTAGAGAATTTAATGACCCATTATAAAATCTCTTTACACGACTTTAGTTCGTCCTATTCTGGAGTATGCAAATCAGGTCTGGTCTCCACACTATCATCAACATATTGTTAGAATTGAAGCAATACAAAGAAATTTTCTAAGGTTCGCCTTAAGAAACCTAAATTGGGCTAACCCCTTATATTGCCTCCATATGTCAATCGTCTCAAATTACTTAACATGAATACTTTAGAATGCAGACGAACAGTCATAGGTATTGTTTTTATTACTCAGGTATTTCATAACTATATAGATTCACACTACATTAACAACATATTAATGAACTCAATCAACACACGAACACGTTTCAGGTTCTAAAACAAATTTTCGATTAGATATCATAGCACTAGTTACGGCAAATATGAGCCGATTAATAGAATGTTGATAAATGTGAATCAATACAAAACTATAATAAATGTAAACATGAGTAAAGATGTGATCAAAAAATCACTATTCAAAATAATTCCATAATTATTCTTCACTATTTTTGTTGTAAAAATTTTGTGAAATATTAAATATAAGTAAATAACCATTTTTTTTTTTATAAAATAAATTTTGCTTTGTATAACTTTAATATTAATTTTAGATTAAGTATAATTATCGAAATGTAATATGTAAATACTTGAATTAAGTAAATAAATAAATAAATAAATTTAAAATAGTTAGGGTGCAACCAAGTGAAAAAAACAAGTGCGCCGCCAGAGCTCTGACCCGAACCGTCAGAACACACACAAGTGACAAGGAAACCCAGACCGCAGCAGCCAGAGTTAGCACAAAGTTAGCGGCGGAAAAGCTTTTCTGTCTTGAGAAAATAAATGCCCATGTCCCCATTACCGGGATCAACAGAAGTGGCTGTAGAAAAGCTTCTCTACTTTGAGAGAATACCCACGTCTCCTTTGTCGATTCATTTATTTTTAATTTTTTAATTTTAGTATAAGACCAAAGAGCGAACCTGTAAAAAGAAAGAAACCTGAAATGTAAAAAGAATTAAACCTGTAAAAAGAATTAAACCTGTAAAAGAATTAAACCTGAAATTTTTAAAAATAAATAAGAGAACAATATTTGGATTTTTTGTTTTATTTATTTTTAATTTTTTAATTTTGGTATAAGACCAAAGAATGAACCTGTGAAAAGAAAGAAACCTGAAATTTTTAAAAATAAAATAAAAGAAAAACAATTCAATTTTTGTAGTTCTATATTTATTTTTCTTCTTTTCTAAATTTTCTAAAAGAGTGCCATATTCCATTTGGCGGTATCTCTCCCTGTAAATTTAAATTTAAATTTTTTGGAATTGAGCTCTTGCAGTTTCGCCTCCGTTGTTACCTTTTTCGAAAAACCTTCTGGCAAAAAGAACGTTATACATTTTTTAATTGATGGGTCCTGCACCTTTGCGAAAAGAACTCTTTTGGTTTTTAAAAATCATCAATCTAACACATCATAATGCACTCCCACAGTCAGTGCGTCGATTGCCTGGTACACCTCTTGTTCCCCTTTTCCTGCGGCAATTAAATTGTTTAAAAAAGGCTAAAAAAAAAAAAATATCATATAAAATTTATATTTTTATTAAAAATAATTTATATATTAAGTTTTAATTAATAAGTTTTACTTACCATAGTTAATATATTACCAATTATTGAAAGATGTATGAAGAAATTATAAATTTATAACCCTTATATATGATTTAAGCAATGATATTAATTTTCCCCACCTGAATTTAAAGATAAAATTACAATACTGAGTTTTAAATTAAATTTTAATCATTAACAACATCAGAAATACTCGTACCTACGTTTTTTTTTTATTTATGAAGAATTTGCCACTTTGTAAAAATATAAATAAATCTTTTAAAATAAAAATAAATTAATTGCAATTTGAACGATAAACGTACGATATGAACCCACCATCACTAAAATCAATAGCAATAGCTAAGTGGCTGTGTTCAGGAAAATTCAATTATTACGAATATTTGTGCATTCGTATGGATATTCAAAATATTAAATTTTGTTGCCCCTGGTTAAAAAAGGATGTCACTATTCACGAATTAAGGAAAAATTGTAGATGGCTAGAAAAACGAAAGGTCCAGATAAAAAAATCAATTTACTGAAACCTATATGTATGAAAAACTAATTGCAAAATGAAAAACAATACAAGTTTTGCTTCGATTTCTGTAAATACTAATTAAAGGATGCTAAATAAAAAATAAATAAATAAAAAAAAATTGGTTTTTCTTTTTATATAAAATATTTAATTACAGTTCTTTAACATATTTTACATTATTTAATACCTTCTTACTCTTTCATATCCAAAAGGTTGAGAAGAGAAATCATCAAAGAATTTACGTCTTTCTGATTTCGCCTGATTATTTTTTGATTTCGAGGACCGTAACAACCTCATGTTTTTGAGTGCGTCGGATATTGTAAGAAAGTATATTGATATTGGTGTCATTTGAGTTGAGTACAGCATCTTTAATTGAATTGAAATTAACCTTTTGAGAAGCTGAGTAGTTAAGATTAATTCCTTTGACTTTGCAGGTTATCTTTTCTTTTCCATCTTTAGTACTATATACTTTGTAAGCATAATTTTTTGGTCCACCACTTCCAAATTCTGTGATGTAACTGTTGACTCCATAGCATTCTAGCTCATCCGTCATATCACCAATAAAGTTTCAATTTCTGCTTCATATTGTCCTTCTTTATTCATATATATTTCCGAATCTGTATCACAATATAGTACACAATCACCAAGTTGTTGCAGATAATTATGTAATTTAAGACGAGCCTGAGTAGATGTGTAGGCGGAAATGCATACATTTACGATAGGTAAAATGTCTGCTACTTCCAATTTATAGTGCCAGGTAATTACAATATTTTTTTCATTCACAGGTAAAATATGGCACACTTCTAATTTGGGTTTGTTACCATTTCATAAAGCTCTGATGGATCATTTACTATCTTTCTTTTTTGTTTATTCTCTCTCTGATCAAACTTTCCCCAAAAAGATTTTAGCATTAATTTTGCAAATGATCTTAATCCAGAATTGTGACAAATTTTAAAAGACTTCAGCTTAATGTTTTAATTTTTTAGAAAATCTTCAATGTATTTATCTTTTTCTTCTTCGGTTAACATTTACTGGGCCAGCTAGAAGCTTCTTGTTTCATTTTTAAAACCTTCTCCATCATGTTAGTGAATAATTCATCAATATTTGTTAATTTATCATATTACACGACATTGTAAATATTTCCATATTTCATAAATATTAAAAAGTTTATAGCCCAATTTAACTACTGTATTAACTTCATCAACAACCCATGTACTTAATAAGGCTCTTTCTTCATCTGAATGTGAAAAAAATTTATTTCTGAAAGCTGCAGCTTTTGCATAAGGTAAACATAAGTTTATCATTTTGACCGTGGAAGCACAGGATGTAATAAATTTTCTGGTGGTAATATTTTACATTTAATAAGCCCATCAGTATCTTCCAAATTTAACTTAGAACACTCTCAATTTCCTATATAAATTGTAGGGTGTTCAACTGGAAATTTTCCATATTTACAAACCCACGGATACAATGAACACACATCTATATATTTAATTTTTTCACCATCTTTGCATTTATAATAACTGCACATGTTATCTGTACGACCTCCGTAAAATGCATCTCGTGGGTTTAATGGTGTACAATTTACTAAAGGATGATTGTTTAAGCATTCTGTTTCTGATTTGCTTAACTTTCTATGAAATTCACAATTCCACATTTCAATTACTTCATACCTTTCCCTTAGTCTTTCTGATTTAGCAACAGTTTTTTCATATCTACTATTTAATGTGTCATTGGGATCATTTAGTAGCGAAATGTCCGTATTATGCTGCAGACAAATTGGATGACCATGAAAGTAGCACACATGAAATTCAAAAAATTGTCTAGTCTTCTCGCAATATCCATCTACTTTAACACCGCTTACCACAGCTTCTCGCCCTTTAGCTAGTATTTTCCAAAATATGGTTCACTATGAATTGGTGATCGTACGGTTGACCGCTTGATGTGCTACTACGATTATATTTTTAAATATTTTTCTTTGCGTTAAAATATAAGCTAAGAAATCGCTCATTACATTTTTGTTTTTAATCGTAGTGCGAAATTTACATTTTTGACAAAAGAAAAGATTTTCCTCATATAAACATAAATCGCATCGTTGTTGAAATATACATAGGTTAGCTTCATGTTGTTTTATTTCTCCTATAGATTCTTTATTTAACTTTTTTTCCTGTACAATTTGTCTTGTCGACTTTCCAAATCGTAAAATATATATAATATATCTTCTGTTTTTGCTTGCCGTACATCTAGCTGTATATAACATAGATGCTCTTGGTCCACGATGCATAGATGCTCTTGCTCTTGGTAAAACACAAATTTTACAAAAATATTCTCCACAAAAATGTCTTCTATTTCGTAAATGTGTTTTTAAGCACTCGGTACATCTTACAACCGTATCGCAAACACTTTTTCTTGAAGATCCCGAAGTTTTGTAATTAGTGAGGCATTGTTGCCATCTAAAATAACGATTACAACCCTCACATAAAATATTTTTTTGATCTTTTGGACATGCCGGAGATTGTTGACACTGTGGGCATGTACCAAAGCATCTGTGATTGTTTTTGCTGTTGTACGGTATATGACATATTTCACAATAATATGAACAACAGAATGCAGCTGTTAATGATGTCACAACGTTGTAATGACCTTCATGATATAGGAGTTTCAGTCTTTTGCCATCGTCACTTCCTTCAAATAAAACATCTCTACCTTTAGTTCCTTATGAAACTGTTGAAGCTCTGGTATCCCACACCCGTTTTCTGGTATATCTACTCCAGCGTTGTTGATGAGATCTGTGGTCATTTTTGATTGTAATTTATCGGTGTTTTTCTTGATCTTAGTATATTCTGAACTTTTTCTACATTGGTTTTAGCAACTATAAGTGCCCGTGGAAGGCACAGGTTATCCTTGTTTCTAATTGTGATGATGCCTTTACGTATTGCGCATTCCTCTGTAAAGGAATTATTATTCTTACCACATTTCCCACTACCTTGAGGTTATCGCACAGTAGTCATCCTCAGGCAAAAAGTATCAGTACTCAATCCTGTAAATTATAATATAACTAAATATAGTTACTAAAAATATATATTTATGTTTAATACACTTACCTTCGGAATTACTTTGGAAAATTTTACTTATCATTTCACATATATCCTCAAATTTCACTAAAATTTAAATTTAACTAAATTCAGCAGCGCCTCTGAAATTTATCCAACCAGGACCCCGCTCTTCAAAAGTTTTTCCACAAAAGGTTATACCAACTTTATTTGTGCGTAAAATGTGTTTGCTGCCATATGTTATTACTTCATTTATAGCTTCCTTTATCCAGGCTATTGGCTCTGCATTTTCTGGCACCTGTTTTAGTTGAAATTCCATTTTTTTTCCTCTTACATTAAATCTTTTAATGTTGGTCATTTGATCCTTAATAATACTGTAGTTGTTGTTCAATTCGCCCGAGGAAGTCGAAGCGCAGACTATGGTAGGTAGGTAGGTAGGGTGGTGACCTTCACGATGCTGCGTAAAGGTCTCAATTAGTACTAGATTGCGCCACTTTAATACCACTGCACTCACGTGACCTGTGTTTTCAGATTATTTGGAGTTTTATATCCAACCTGAGCGGTTTAGATACAAAATCAGGTTTTTGATTTTGTGTTTGGAAAGCTCGCTGAGGTTGTGGAACGGTTTACCGAGTGAGAGAAGTCTGGCTCTAGCTAAGGGCGGACATCTGCAAAGAAAGTGCTCCAGATTCTCACTCTGGTTTGCTTCTTTGCAACTCCAGCAGAAGGTATTGTGTGGGATTCCTAATTTTGCTGTGTGCGTGCGCACTGGCCAGTGGCCTGTGATGATTGCCACTAGTCTGGCTATGTCTGTGTGAGATTTGGATATCAACTCATTTGATCTCCTTTTGTTGTATATGGACCACAATGTTCTAGATATGTTGCAATTACTCAGATTGCTCCCCCTATTTTGTGGTTTCGCTATATACAAAGAAAGGATCCGTTTCTTAACGGTACTAATTGGACAACTGACTCTTTCCAGAGAGTTAGTGTTCTGGGTAGATCTTTTCTTTGCTAGTTCATCAGCTTCTTCATTTCCTTCAATATTACTATGCCCAGGCACCCACAAGAAGGTTATGTTTAACTTTTCGCTTGTTAAAGCAAGTTCCTCTTGGCACTGTCTAACAAGCTTTGAGGTTGTAATGTTCGCGTAAATGGCCTTAATCGCCGATTGACTGTCCACACAAATTGCGACCGTTCTCATCTGTGTGTTGTTTCCGTTCAGAATTCGAGCAGCCTCTCTAACTGCTAGTATCAACGCCTGGAAGATGTTAGCTGTGTCGGGGAGTCTGTAGGATTTTGAAATGTTGAGATTCTCCGAGAAAATAACCGCACCGACTCCTTCCTTCATCTTGGATGCGTCGATGAAGATAGTGACATCGAAGTTCTTTGTCACAACTCCACCCCTCTATTCCGCTCCAGACGGAAATTCAACGGTTAAATTCTTGGGAACAGTGTTGATATAAAGACCCTTGGCAATATCTCGAGAATATTACCGTGGCCATATGGTTTAGTAGTAAAGCACCTAGATTCTCTGAGTCTTACTGCACTACACATTGCAACATACTTAATGTATAGATCCGGAGGTAAAAGAAATAAAATAGTATTCAGAGCATCAGTGGGGCACGATCATAGTGCTCCCGTAGTGCCCACTGATGCCGATATCTGTATTCTATTTAGTTTTGTTATATTGTATTTACGATTCATCGCTGGCCACCACACCAGCGATCCATAGGTAAGGATTGGGCGAAACACGGCTGTGTACGTCCAAAGCGCCATCTTTTGCTGCATACCCTATTTTTTGCCCATGGTTTTATTGCAAGTATAGAGAGCAACACAATCCTTCTTAACTCTATGCTCAATGTTAGATTTCCAGCAAAGCTTCGAGTCTAGAATAACGCCTAGATACTTAGCACTGGTAGTCAGTTTTAGAATATAATTATTGAGTTTCGGAAGGACAAAAGTAAGTATTTTGGATCTTGTCGTGAAGAGTACCATTTCAGTCTTCTCTGAGTTGACATCTAGGCCACAATTTGTGGCCCAGTTGTGAAACTTGCTTAGAGCTCTATTCATGATCTCACTAATCACGGATATAAACTGGCCTGATACTAGTATCACTACATCATCCGCATACGTCACTACCTTTATTCCTTCCTCAGTAAGTGTCATTAAAATTTTATTTATAACCATTAGCCTTAGCAAAGGTGATATTACACCTTCCTGTGGTGCACCCTTGTTGACTGATTTAGTGACACTGCTGTTTCCCATTTTCGAGTGAATTATTCTGGAATTAAGCATGGAGATAATCCAACGCTTCAGAAACTGCTCTACCCCCACCTGGGTGAGAGCTTCTTCAATGGATTGGGTGTTGACATCATTAAAAGCACCTTCAATATCTAAGAAGGTGGCTGAGGTGTATTGTTTATACTTAATGGAATGTTCAACTGTGCCGACCACTTTATGAAGAGCCGTTTCTGTGGACTTACCTCTTAAGTACGCATGTTGGGATTTCGATACTTGAGTTCCCTCAAAGCG
The DNA here is from genome assembly GCA_947095535.1 of Poecilobothrus nobilitatus. NCBI lineage: Eukaryota > Metazoa > Arthropoda > Insecta > Diptera > Dolichopodidae > Poecilobothrus > Poecilobothrus nobilitatus. The sequence goes on from OX352772.1 coordinate 220,920,194, forward strand.
TTGCCTAATCTTGTATTCCAAAATACGCTCCAAGGTTTTTACAAGAAAGGAGGACAGGCTAAGTGGCCTGAAGCCTTTCGCAGACTTGTGGCGCCTTCTACCTACCTTTGGAATAAAGACTACTCAGACTCTCTTCCAACTGCTGGAAACATGATTAAGTTTTAAACAGCTACTGAAACTGGCGACAAGCCAAGATGTCGAGAGCATCAACGACTTTTGCAACATAATCGGAATTCCCAAGCCCAAGGGAGCCCAAGAAACCTTTTCCTGAGATATAATTTTACTTACTAAATCCCATGAGCTTCCTTGGACTACAGAACCTCCATCGGGTGCAGTTACATTACCATTATCATTGCTGCCTACGGGAAAATTGTGTTAACTAACAGTTCTAGAGATGCAAATGCAAATGTAAATGTTGCATTTAGCAAATGTTGAAAATAGACCTAGTCAGACTTTTAAGGCAGACTAAGTCTTTGCTCCACCAAGGGGGATAAGTTTTCTTTCCGCGACTAATTGGACACGAGACTTTAAATGCCACACCCATTGTCTTTTCAAAAGTTTCAATTGTTGTATCCAGTTCTTCGATCCTTTCAATTTTGATGTTGGGTACATTATTTAGTTTTGACTGTATAAATCGGCTGAATTTTACCCAGTCAGTTCTTTTAGGATTTCTGTAGAATATGGGAATATTCATCTGAAAATTCACATCAAAGACTATATATTTGTGATCTGAGTAGGAGTTCTGACTAGACACAGACCAGTTTACAACTCCAATAATATTATTGTTAGTAGCTAAGGTAATGTTCATTACCTCTTCCCACCCGTTATATGTGCCCGAACTTGGGAAAATAAAAGTGGGTGTGTTACCACTATTACATATTTTAAGGTTAGTGTTAATAAGAAAATCAAATAGTGACTCACCTCGTTCGTTGTTCTCCGAACTACCCCATAAGAAATGCCTAGCATTGGTATCACATCCGATGAGTAGGTTGTCTTGTTTTTTCTCTCTTACAAGTATACGAACTTCCTCTGGTGGTGACGGATCGCCATGAGTCATATATGCAGAGGAGATGTAGAGACTATCTCCACCAAGCCCTTCTAACTTGACGACAGTCAAATCGGATGAACTGAAATCGGGATGAAGAAAGGCATTGAAATATTTTTTTTACTAAGATACAAGCTTTAGGTTTACCTGTATCTTTTTTGTGAAAAAGATTGAAATATTTATGATGTAGTCCCTTGTTCTCAGTACCTCTGACCCAAGGTTCTTGAATGAGACTGATGTCTATGTTTTCCTCTCTGAGGAAAACCAGCAGATTATCCGAGACACCTCTCGAGTGCCTGAGATTAATCTGCGCTACCATTGGCATCATTACCCCTAACGCGCCCTAGGCCTCCTTGGAATTTCCCCAACCGGGATAAGCTTAAGCTTCAAGCCAACCCATTTATCGATAGTCTTAGTCTGAGGAAAACCAGAGACACCTGATCTTCGCATTTAACAACCCTGCAACCTCTCAACACGTACGCACAGTCGAACGATATGAGAGGTCCCTCTGGGTGCTCCAAAAAGTGTTCCAATACCATCCCGGATAGATGAGCTTCTATCTCGCTCCATCTATCCATGATTGGCTTCCCACTGTTCGATATCGCATCTATCAGTGCCACGTTTAGGTGATTGATGGCTACTGCTTTGTAGGATTGCCTATTCTTGGTACCAACTTCAGAAGTAGCCTTTCTCTCCTTGGGTTCCCTCGAACACTTAGTGCCTCCTAGTGCCAATGCGCTAGACCCTTTTCTATTGGCCCTCTTAGCTGCGTTGTTGGTCTCATCCTGAGATCTGTTACGCTTCTGGCCTGTTGTCATAGCAGAAATACTCTTGTTCCCGTCTTTACCCGCTTGCATCTTTATATATTCATCTACTACAAGCTGGTACTTAACTCTATCCGCAGCGTCCTTCTCATGAACAGTACGTGCTTTTTCATTCTCAGCTATCTTGTTGAGAATGAAAAGAGCCCTGTTGTAATTTTTTTTCATGAGTACCCCAGCGGACTTGCGTCTCTTATGATTTTTCTTCTTGCTGTCCTCATCATTGTTAACGACAAGAGTTTTGGATTGACCTGGCATTGGTGTACTATGGCTAGTACTCGCAATACCACTAATTAGCGTCTCTTGGCTAGCAGCTAAAATCTCATCTTCTGATGAGCTCGACTTCCTTCTCCAGTTTAGTTTTTTTAAGTTTTGAATCCATTTTTGATCCCACGAGTGTGGCCGGAAAAAAGCGGTCCATCCCGGCAGCGCCGGCTATACTTTTATATTTTTGAAGTAATATTTTCTTAGACATTCTTTACTTCTTTTTAGTTTGATAGTTAGTCAACAAATTGTTATTGGAAATGAGTTTATTCTGAATATATATTCACAGGTAAAGCACAAAATTTTGAGTTGGAATACCAAAGTATACTTTGCAACAATGTAATTTAAAAAGTAAATAATGTATTTTAAATGTTTAATTAATTTATAATTAATTTCAAATAAAAGGATTCCGTTTTATTTTTAAAAGTCACGATTCCTATTAATCAATTTTAATTCTATACCTCATTCTTCTACACTTGTTCTTAAATTTTCGTTCTACATTAACAAGTACTTATAAATCAATAAATGCATCTTTTTTTTTTCTCTTATGTACAATAACTAAAAATTTAGTTCACATTATACAAAGTACCTAGTAGAAAATTTACCAATAGCTGAATTTTTTTTCCGATTACAAAATCCAAAATAATTAGGTAATATAATAAATCATTACATATCAAACACCTGCATTTGTTGCTTTAAAAAATTTATCACTAAATACAACTTTTTTTTCTCATGATTTTATACATACATATAAGATCAATAACTGCATTTATTTATCTCATAAATAACAACTGCATTTTTGTGTTAAAAAAGCTTTCAAACTAACATAATGCAAAAAAAAAAAACATTTCAATCTATTAAACAACATTCCTTAAAAGTTCAAACACCTTTGTCGTGACCATAAAGTTTAATAACATTCCTGTGCACACGCGCCAACAACATTCCTTAAAAGTTCAAACAGCTTTGTCGTGACCATAAAGCTTAATAACATTCCTATGCGCACGAGCCAACAACATTCCTTAAAGTTCAAACATCTTTGTCGTGAGTTCATTGACATTGATATTGCTATTTCTTTGTCGCACAAAATTCCCACGCCAAGGGGCCCCATTACCTACTAATGTGTTTTAAACTTCCATATTTATCGGAGTATAGACAATCTGTAGGATGTAGAATTGACAGCCCTAGGGTAAATTTTACGCATTTCTTTCGCAACATGTCCAATTTATTTAAGTGAACTTGGGAGCTCTGCTCCAGATTACATTTAAATAACAAATGTGGGAGTTAATATAAGAAGAATAAATTGTGAAAATAACTTGATCTGATAGGAAATTGCGTAACCAGCTCAGCAGGAATATGTCTTTATATTTTTAATTACTTTTTCTTAGTAATAGCTCCTGTTAGATTTGCTGTCTATGATTAAACCTAGGTAGTTAAAGTTTTAACAATTTATAAATTAGTATTTTTATATTGGAACATGTTTTCAAAATTGAATAATTAATTTTCAAGCATTAAAATTTTAGTTTTATTTAAATTTAAGATAAGCCGATGATTAGCCAGCCATTCTTCTATTAATTTGAGGTCATGTTGCATGTATGTCCGAATAATTTCTTCAGAGTTATCCGCGTATTTCAGAACGGCATCATCAGCAAATAACTGAAGGTTGCCCTTTAAATTCAAATGAGTAATATCATCAATATAGATCTTGAAAAGTAAAGGTCCTAAAATTGAACCTTGCGGTACATCTCTTGTTATCGTTTTCTCTTGACTAAAACTGTTATTTATGCGTACTATCTGTTTACGATTTTCCAGGTAAGATTTAAAGAAATTTTTCTGGTTTACTGTACAATTTAATTTCGACAGTTTTAAAAGTAGGATATTGTAGTCAACTGCTTTTTTAATATCAAGAAAAACGCAAAAAAACAAATTTTCCATTATCGGTGTTTTTAGAAATAAAATCATTTAAAAAGAGACAAGCGGCTGTTGTGTTAAATTTTTCCTCGAACCCAAATTGATTTACACTTAATATGGGAATATGGGAAAGAATTTAGCCTATTTTTAATGATTTTTTCAAAAATTTTGGAGATGGCAGGTAGGACGGAAATAGAGCGATAGTTAGAGCAAACAGTTGCTAACTCGTTCTTAAATATTGGTGTTACGATAGCTATTTTAAGACAATCAGGATAAACATGTGATTGAAGTGCATTATTGATATATTTAACCAAAATCGGCGTTAAGCTTTCTGAGTATTTTTTTATAAATTTAGTCGAAATATTATCACATCCTGTAGCGACTCCCGAGTTCAGTGATTGTATAATTTTGAATACTTCTTCAATATGGGTGAAGATAGATCAATTTCGAAAGTTGGATCATTACAACATTTTTTAAACTGTTCTCATATTGATGAATTAATCCTATTATATATCTCGAAACATTTATATATTTTGGAGTAAATAACCAAAAAAGTATCATGTGTTTTCAGCGAAATTATAAGTAAATAATTAGCAATAACTAAATAATTGATTTTATCAGTTCGTGATAAAAGTGAATAATATAAGGTTTTGTGTAAAAAATAATATAAAAATTTTGATTTAATTATAAAAATTTTCTGTGTTATGTTAAAAATATTGGGAAACAAAATGTAACTACAAAGTATTACTAAGTTGTTATTGTATATTAAAGAATAATTCAAAAATGTTTGTGTTATGTAAAAGTTAATATTACATAAGATGTGAATTACTAATAAATAAGTAGCTATATGTTTTTTAATTCTAAACTTAAATCTATCAATACATAATAAGTGAATGTTGTTGTATACTAAACGAGAAAGAATACAGTTGCCTTTGTCAACTCTTAGATATCCGTACGAACTGTTAGTATGTTCACAGCCACTCTCCTTACAATATTATGTAAGGAAAACTGTTAGTATGTTCACTCTCCTTACAATATTATTTTTTAATATTTTAGTATTTTAAAATAATTTGGGTGAATTTTATAATTTCTAGAACTTTGGGTTATACATATATTTAAACTATATGTTTATACATCCTTCAAAAGCAGATTCTAAACTTCCACATAACGATTATCAATCTAAAACTTTTTCAAATATTCTAGTACCATTTAATACTAAGCGGTAAATGTATATTAAATTACAAAATAGTAAATATAATTTTAAATATTATATTATATTAATGCGCACATAGTATATTTATATTGTTATAAGTATATCGCCATACATTGCAGTATTTCTTTAAATATATTTTCATTCATAGAATAATTTCTTATAAGTACAATAAAATACATATATGTATGTAAGTACGGCGCTATATAATATACATCTATACTCTTATCATTCATTCATCAGTGACAAGTACAATATGTAAATAAACATGATATTATATAAGTATGTATGTGTATCAATATCATATAAATAAAAATTCTTCAAGCTACCGTTATGTTGTTTATTTATTTACATTTTTTTGTACTATGCATTATATCCTCAACAATTTCAAATTATCGAGTAAAACAAAATGCAAAAAATTCAATAAAGAAATTTGTTAGAAAATTTGAAAAAATCAAGTAACACTTTCGTCAATTATAAAGTAACCCTACATTATTAAAAAAAGTTATTAACAGGAATAAGAGTATAATTTTGAAGCTTTAATTTTTATGTATTACTTAGTTTTAACAGGTGTATTATAGTTTTAACAGGTGTTCAAGTTACAGGTGTTTCAAAATAGGAAATTTTCAGTTTTTCACCTCTTACAGCTCCGAAACGGGGGGTGGTACAAAAAAAAATTCTGAAATAGCTCATATTTATTTTCAAAGGTCTAGCTTCTTTCAAAATTTCAAGTTTTCATCTTAAACCGTTTAGAAGATAGAAGGGTTAAAGGATTTTGCAATAATTCTGTTTCGCATAACGGTAAATTAAGACACCGCATAGGAAATTTATTATATACATGCTTGTAAAGCTCATTCTAGCACCTATTGTTTGAAATTTTCTGATTGAAGATATACCTTATAGAGCTTGTGTTATAACAATTTAAATATAGACATTTTTCGAATTTTGAGGGGCTGTAGTCCTTAATGGGTTAAGCTACGGAAAAAAATTTGTTAAAAAAAAAATAAATATTTTTATGATATCTATCAGCAGTTAAAATTGCATGGCTCTATTTCAAAAAAATTGTGGAGATCTAAAAGTTAGTTGTTCGGGAGCTACCCGAAGTTTTGGTCGGAACTGAACCAAAAAAAATAGTGAACCTACAAATTGCTCCTAGAATATTTTATGTAAATTTCAAGATTCTAGCTTTCTTAGTTTTTGTCGTACGGGTATAATAATTCAAAAATTTTTGTGTTATGTAAAAGTTAATATTATATAAGGTGTGAATTAGTAGTAAATAAGTAGCTATACGTTTTTTAATTCTAAAATAAAATCTATCTATATATACATAAGTGATTGTTATTGTATATTAAAAAAAATAATTCAAAAATTTTATCGACTTATGTCATGTACATATTATATAAATAAAAAAAAAAAAACAAATAAAAAATAGATTCATTAATATTATTAATTTAGAAAGTTTAAACATTCTTAGATCAATTTGATCGTTTATAAAATTATCCCGATAAGGATTATAAAATATAACAATTTTCAATTTAAGCATATATAGGTAAAAAATAAATTATTTACATTAAAGATTAAAATAAAATTTAAACATTTTTACATCAATTAAATGTTTTTGTATTAAATTAATTTTTTTATAATCTGTTTTAGGCTGCAAGAAATGCAGGTCTCATATTCTATCCAAATGGGACAAATCCGAAATTTTCATTTTTTTGCAGCTTCTGAATTACAAAATTATAACAAAATTATATATTATAATATATAATAGATGTTACTGGTAAATGGCAATATGAAAAAACTTACCAAAAAGATCAATTACAACCTTGCATTAGTGTAAATCATAGTACAATGAATCATCTAATAATTTTTTTCTAAAAATTATTATTTTTTAAACGTAACGTAACGGTATCATCGAAAACAACAAAAATTTATAACCATAATAATAATATGTATGTATATGCATTTCAGAGGTATACAAAAAGATATTTCATTCGCTTCGGTTTAAAAAACAAATAAACAAAAAACGATCTCATTTGCTTCGGAAGCGTTTCATTAGAAGCGATCTAGAATGCATTATTTATTGCTTCTTATTCATCACACAATTTTTTTGGTTTTAAATGAGTGTTTCTCTTTTTTTCCGTTGGGTTGTTTTAATTCTACTACATATGTACCAATACCAACTACAATTATAATTTATATAATGAACAATGAAGTGAATTAGTAATTACATTTACATACTATATTATGTATAATATTATTAGTAGCACAAATAAACAATCAATAACAGATATGTAGTACTAAGCAGTAGGTATAATACAAAATACTAACAAAGCAAAGCGAAAAGCAAATGAAGAATGAGCAAAAGAAAAAAGAGAGCAATTGTTATTATTTTGTTTTGTTTCAAAATAAAGAGAACAATCATACATTTCATATTTCATAATATTGTATTGTATTGAGTAATGAGTATTGTTGTGGTTGACATTGACAATTGACATTTGTTTTTATAAGCAAAACGAATTCCTGCAATAAAACGACAATGCATTATATTATAATCTAAGAGATTAGATTATATATTAGATCTCTTAGATTATAATATAACGCATTGTCTATGTGTACCGCCTATATACATTTTTATATCTTTTAAATAAAAAAAAAACAAGCAGAATGCCTTTGTAAGTAAAAATTTAGGTATACATATGTTGTGTTCTCTCACTTTTTCATTCTAATTATCATTTACAGAAAACTTAAAGCAAGTATAGTAGTTTTTACCTCTTTTAACTAACGGATTTGTTTTTGGTTTGGTTTGGTATAATATGTAAAAAATTGCATTAGGTTCACGTAAATGAAGAGTTTAATTTCTTATATATATTACTAATAGATATACTTTGGTAATTATTAACCTTTATTTAACCGCATGTTAATATAAATACATACATAATCTATTATAGAATTAACAAAAAGATGGAAGTTTGACATTTTTATGTAAAATGTATTGTTTTGAGTGAATGAGAAATTCATATTGTACATGCATGTATGTATGTACAAGAGAAAAAGAGATAAAAAATATTCAAACGTTCGCAAATCGCAATACACATATTGTAAATTGTAATATATATTTCAATTAATGATTATCTAAGAAGATGAGCCACTCCCAGCATATTACCGAATCTTGTTTTGCTACCTGAAAAAAAAAAATTTTATTTTATTATTTAAAAATGATTGAGCCTGGATTAACAATACCATACAGTATTTAAAAGCAAGTAAATGTAACAGTAAGTCGATGCAACCGACTTATTAATACCCTACACCTGAATAATTCGAATTAAATTAACAATCCATAAGTGTTTTTGGCAGCTGCTTGAACTTCTTCCCTTTTCTGTCTTATTCATCTCGAATTTCAAGAACGTAAAAGAGGCATCCGCTTGGGATATGCTTGACACCCTTGTATAAAATTTTAAGTTTCTATCTTAATTATTTTCGAAGATTGGTAGTCCTTGGGATGTTTGTATCAGCTACCCGAATTGCCACTCCAATTCATCGAATCCATCTCAGGAACATAAAGAAAACTTGCCAGAACACCATTCTATTAAATTTAAAGGTTCTACTTTTGTTGGTTTTGGAGATATGCTCGTTGCTCTTGTGCTCGTCCGGAAGTTTCCAAAATACGAACCCATGTTTCAAATTCTTTCAAATGTCAGTTTCCAATTTTACAGAAAAGGAAACATAACAGAACACCTTTGTACTAAAAATAAAAGTTCTATCTTTGTTGGTTGTGGAGATATACTCGTTTGCTCTGGGGCTCGTCCGGAAGCTTCCAAGATTTGAACCCATGGACCAAATCGTCACAAATTTCAGAAACATAAAGCAAACATGAAAGAACACCATTATGCCAAAAGTAAAGGTTATATATTTGTTGTTTTTGGACATAATCTCATTTGCTCTGGGGCTCGTTCGGAAGCTTCCAAAATCCAAACCCATGGACCACATCCTCTTAAATTTTAGAGACATAAATCAAACTGAAAGAAACATCATTATAAAAAATTTAAAGGTTCTATCTTTATTGGTTTTGAAGATAATCTCGTTTGCTCTGGGGCTCGTTCGGAAGTTTCCAAAACCCGAACCCATGAACCAAATCTTCTCACATTTCAGAGACTTAAATAAAACATGAAAGAACACCACCCTGCCAAATTTAAAGGTTATATCTTTGTTGGTTTTGGAGATAATCTCATTTGCTCTGGTGCTGGTTCGGAAGCTTCCAAAACCAAACCCATGGACCAAATCCTCTTAAATTTCAGAGACATAAATCAAACACGAAAGAACACCATTGTACCAAATTCAAAGGTTCTACCTTTGTTCGTATTGGATATAATCTTATTTGCTCTGCGGCTCGTTCGGAAGCTTCCAAAATTCGAATCCACGGTTCAAATTCTTTCAAATTTAAACCCATGGCCAAATCCTCTCAAATTTCAGAGACTTAAATCAAACATGAAAAAAACACCATTCGGCCAAATTTAAAGGTTATATATATTTGTTGTTTTTGGAGATAATCTCATTTGCTCTGGGGCTCGTTCGGAAGTTTCCAAAACCCGAACCCATGGACCAAATCTTCTCACATTTCAGAGACTTAAATAAAACATGAAAGAACACCACCCTGCCAAATTTAAAGGTTATATCTTTGTTGGTTTTGGAGATAATCTCATTTGCTCTGGTGCTCGTTCGGAAGCTTCCAAATCCAAACCCATGGACCAAATCCTCTTAAATTTCAGAGGCCTAAATCATACATGAAAGAACACCATTCTGCCAAAAGTAAAGGTTATATCTTTATTGGTTTTGGAGATAATCTCATTTGCTCTGGGGCTCGTTCGGAAGCTTCCAAATCCAAACCCATGGACCAAATCCTCTTAAATTTCAGAGACATAAATCGAACGGGAAGGAACATCATTGTACAAAATTTAAAGGTTCTATCTTTGTTGGTTTTGGAAATAATCTCATTTGCTCTGGTGCTCGTTCGGAAGCTTCCAAAACCCAAACCCATGGACCAAATCCTCTTAAATGTCAGAGACACAAATCGAACGGGAAGAAACATCATTGTACAAAATTTGAAGGTTCTATCTTTGTTGCTTTTGGAGATAATCTCATTTGCGGAGATTATCTCCAAAAGCCCGGAATCATTCGGAAGCTTCCAGAATCCGAACCCATGGACGGATTTTGTCCAGATTCGAACTTAGCCTTTCTTTCGTAATTAGTAACCTACTATATAAATTTCATCAAGATAGCATCATTATTTTTTGAGTTATCGTGCGTACGGACGGACGTACGCTAAATCGACTCCGGCGGTGATCCTGATTCAGAATATATATACATGTCTATACCTAACTCGCTTCCTTTTGGTGGTTACAAACACCATACCAAAGTTAATATACCCTATACTTTAGGTGTAGGGTATAACGAGGAAGAATACAGTTGCCTTTTTCAACTTTTAGATACCCGTACGAACCGTTAGTATATTCACAGCCTGTCACTCTGCTTACAATATTATTTTTTTAATATTTTAGTATTTTAAAATAATTTGGGTGAATTTTGTAATTTCTTGAACTATGGATTGTACATATATTCAAACTATATGTTTATATTTATACATTCTTCAAAAGCAGATTCTAACCTTCCACATAACGATTATCAATCTAAAACTTTTCCAAATATGTTATAGTACAATTTAATACTAAGCGGTAAATGTATATTAAATTACAAAATAGTAAATTTAATTTTAAATATTATATTATATTAATGCGTACATAGTATATTTATATTGTTATAAGTATATCGCCATACATTGCAATATTTCTTTAAAAATATTTCCATTCATAGAATAATTTCTTATAAGTACAATAAAATACATATGTATATGTATGTTAATACGGCGCTGTATAATATGCATCTATACTCTAACTTGCATTGAGTAAAACAAAATGCAAAAAATTCGTTAAAGAAATTTGTTAGAAAATTTGAAAAAATCAAGTAACACATTATATTATTACAATCCTATATTATTAAAAAAAGTTGTTAACAGAAATAAGAGTATAATGTTGAAGCTTTAATTTTTATGTATTACTTCAAAAAAAATTTAACAGGTGTTTAAGTTACAGGTGTTTAAAAATAGGAAACTTTCAGTTACAGCCTTACAGCTCCTAAACGGGGGGTGATACAAAAAAAAATGAATCATACTTATTCTACTACTACTAGTACTACTTCTGAAATGACTCATACTTATTTTCAAAGATCTAACTTCTGTCAAAATTTTAAGTTTCCAACTTAAACCGTTTAGAAGATAGAAGGGTTAAAGGATTTTGCAATAATTCAGTTTCGCATAACACAAGTATATATTTATTATATACATGTTTGTAAAGCTCATAATAGCACCTATCGTTTGGAATTTTCAGATTGAAGATATACCTTATAGAACTTGTGTTATAACAATTTAAATATAGAGATTTTTGGGGACTTTGGGGGCTGCATATCCTTAACGGGTGGGGCGACAGAAAAATTAATATTAACATAAAATTAATATTTTTATGATATCTATCAGCAGTTAAAATTTCATGGCTCTATTTTAAAAAAATTGTGGAGGTCTAAAAGTTAGTTGTTCGGCAGTTTTACCCGAAGTTTTGGTCGGAACTAAACCACAAAAAATAGTGAACCTACAAATTGCTCCCAGAATATTTTGTGTAAATTTCAAGATTTTAGCTTTCTTAGTTTTTGAGTTAGCGTGCTGACGGACGGACATGGCTTAATCGACTCAGAATTTGATTCTGATCCGATCCATACCTTTGAAGTTATATCCAGCTCGCTTATTTCGAGGTGTTCCAAACGCAGGAGTAATTTTATTATACCCGATCCTATCGTACGGGTATAAAATCATGAACCTATATGATATATATAGTATTTGTAATATGTATAAGATTGAAAATAAATTTTGATTTGATTTTAAATAATCGAGGTATAATAAATATCGATACCTTTTTGGAAAATGTACTAAGCGACATTTGAAAACTTGTTCAGGAAAAGAAAAAAACTTCCAATTCAGTTACATTATTTTAAGATGTTAAGGTATATACTGATTTTTAAAGTATTTTTCATTACTAACATGCATTACCTATTCCGGAGACTAAATTTTAAAAAGGGTAGAAGTTTTTGTCACTTAATTCATTTTCTTATCTTGATTTTGTCGCTTAGTACAATGGAAAATATCGCTTAGAACATTTATGTGTAAAAATAAACATGAAAGTTCAACTTATTATGCCGTTTAATTCATTATGATTTATTTAAAAAATAAATAAATAAATATCAAAAGTAAATTATGTAAATAATGTAAACTAAACAAATTCAAATTCAAAAATAACACAAAACAAAATTTTAAATAATAACAATTTTAAAAAAATAAATAAGGAAAACTAATGCAATGCAAACTAATTTAAACTAAACAAATTTAAATTCAACAAGTAATATTAACAAAGCAAATATTTAAATAATATCGATTCAATCTCTTCACTTTCAAGAACATCATCTTCCTCATCCGTTTCGAGCAATTGTTCTTCTGCTTCTCCAGACGTATGTAAAATTTGTTGGTATTCATTAATGTACCTTTCTGAAATCAATTTTCTTTTAATTAAATTTTCAAAATCTTTTTTCTTTGGGTCCGATATTGGTAAGCTCATGTTATACAATACATTAGGTTCTTTAAAGTTTATATGTGGCATCTGGTTACGAGTACGACCTAATTCTAAAGTGTAAAAAATTGCTTCACAATTGGCGTATTTAAAATTTGAATATTTTATATCACATGATTCTTTGGAAAACATAAAAATATTAGATTCGAAAATTTTAAAGTTCTGTCCTTCCTTGTTTTTTATTATGCGTATTGAAAGATATTTGAAAGATTCACTTTTCCAATCACGAAAATATTTCCAGTTTAATGGAATGGGATTTGTTCTTGAGTTAGATATCATAGTAACCCATTCTGATGGCGTCCATATTGTCCTCTTTTTAACAAAACTTTTTATACTTGCATATACTGGCATATACGTATGACCAGGAAGCAAGAAAGTTATTTTTATTTCTATAATATTTTTATCCTGGGTTTTTAGAAACAAGTAAATCATTGTTAATATTTGCCGATTTTTATTTTGGCCTGGACAGCTATCACAGTAAAGTGAAATACTTGTGATATTTCCTCTTTCATCAACAATATCCAGGTATCTGCTCATTATTGAACAGATTTCATTTGCTCCTCTTGTATAGTAAAAAAGTAGCTTTGTGTATGTGGGACATTAAGTACTTTTTGCAAGTCGAAACTTGCGCACAAAAATGAAGGTGAATTCTTCGATCTTTCCTGATCTAATTTGAATAATTGTAAACTATTTTCCTTATCTTGCATATGTTGCAAATATTTTAGATTTTGATGATTTATGTTGAAATTTTTTGTGGCTTCACAAAAGGAATATTTATCTTTTTTTGGAACTTGAATGCTAATGTTAAAAATTTTAAAAATGTGACGAAAAATACATTCTGAAACAAATTCCTTACTCTCTTCTTTCAATTTTTCTATGTATACTCTGTGTATATTAGAAATACTATGATTCTCTGATGGAAGGTAAGTTCGATTTGATTTAGCTCGGCAATAGTGTGAAGGGACTTTTGGCAAGCCTTCTATAAAATTATGGACTGATTCTTTCAATTCTTGAGATGTAGCGTTTTTTGGTGTACTGAAACCTCTATGATCCTTATTTATTGTATTCAGGCAAGTTGAGTTTTTTAAAGTATAGGTTACAACTTGGCTAGATATATTTAACGTTTTAAGTAAATACTCTCTACATACTTTATTTTTTTGTCCTTCAAAATTTATAAAAAAGTTTCGTGTTTCTGTTTTCTTTTCATCTAATTTAGAACGTCTTCTTTTTACTGCAATCCTCTCAATAGAAGACAAAATCCAATTTTTTTGCTGCACATATGGAAAATTCTGAAATTTTGCTTGACTTTGTAGCTCATTAAACATTTATGTGGCAGAGCATGCACTAAAAAAAAAAAAAATCCAAAATCTGAAAATTCATTATTCCATTCATTATTACCAAAAACTTAAATTTTGCAAAAATATTTATTCACCTATTTCAAACAAAGTCACTATATCAAATGATAAATATAATTGAAAACTATTCAAATTAAAAAGAATGCCTCCAAATATAACAAAAATTTTCAAAACAAAACATAGTTTAACAGTGAATGTTTATACTAAGCACACTTCGATGCATGAAATAAATTGCTAGCTATATTATTCTAAACGACAAATTAAAATATACTAAGCGACATTTGCTGCAATATGCGTAACCTAAACGACATATATTTTTAATTTTTGTTTTTGTTTATGTCGCATAGTACATTTGTTATTACTATTAGGGTAAAAAATGAATTACAATGTCGTTTAGCATACATTTATTTCTATTATAACTTTTTTTATAATTCGAATAGAATCATGAAAACTAGATTAAACAGTGGCGCTTGTTATAAACTATGAGAATAACGTAAAAAGTAAATTTTGAAAATTTTGTCGCTGAGTAAATTCTTTCAAAAAGGTATCGATAAATATATAATATGCATAATATAGTTACATACATAAGTATGTATGTACTTATATATATTTTTTTGATTTCATAAGAAATTTGGTTTTTATTATTGTTATTGTATGTATATAATATATTTCTTTGTTCTTATATATTTTTTTTCTTTATTAACAATTGATACAAAATATAAATTCGATATAAAAATTTGAAATTGATTTTGACCTTAGCCGAGGCTGTCTGGTCTTATAGAATTTTACAATTAAAAAAAATAGAAAAGAATTATTATGAACTACACTCTTATATACTTTTTTACAAAAAAAAAAAATATTTTTAATAGGTATATTTTTACATTTTTAAATTTTTTTTGGGTTTTTTTTAAATTTATTTCTTTTTAAAATTTTTTTTTAAAATTTTTTTTAAAATTTTTCAACATTACCTTAAAAATTTTTTATTTTGTTTTTTTTTTTTTATTTGTTTTTACATTTGTCTTCACTTTTTATATGACTGTGTGTTCATGCTTAAAACTATATTTTGATAAAAATTCTGCAATTTTGTTTTAAAAAATCCCAATATTCTGAATTTTTTTTATTTCACTTGGTAGATTATTAAAGACCTGGAGGCAATTGTAAAGGCAGTTGTTTTTTTGTTTCTCTGTTCTGAATAGTGAAACATAGAAATAGGATTTGTTTCTGGTATTGTGTAATAATTATGAAAGTCTATATTTCGATTTAGAATGAAATTATGTTTTATTTTGTTGTTTACAATTTGAATGCTATTATGTACAATTCACGTTTGCATAAGTTATCAAAGCTTATATAATGATTTGTATATAACAGGTGCGTAGAGAAACTTAATAGACACCCAAGTGTAATTTTTATGGATTTTTTGTGTAAAATATCTAATTTTTTAATATAAGTCAGTGACTCTCTGCACCAAATACGATTTAAGTAACATAAATGTGAAAAAATATAGGATGAGTATAATTAGTATAAAATGTCTTTACTAAAAAATGTTTTAAGTCTCCTTAAAATAAAAATTTATGGAGAAATTTTCTTAATAACGTGATCAAGTGTGACTGCCATTTGAGTTTACTATCAATCACTCGGCCTAAGTAGTTGAACTGTTTGACAAGTGATAACGTTTCGTGTTTATAAATAATGTTGAAGTTGTCCCAAGTTTTATTTTCAAATAACATTATTTTTGTCTTTTTTAGGTTCAATATTCGCTGTTCAATGCATATTTGATGTCTGCGGACAGTTGGATGCTTTCACTAAGAGCTAGTCGGGCGATGTCATCAATATAAATTTTAAACAAGTCTGGCCCCAGAATAGAACCCTGGGGGACGCCCTTATTAACATAGATTAAATTGCTGCGATTATTGTTAAAGCATATACTTTGTTTTCTTAGCAAAAGATGAGTTTCAAAGAATTATCTCTCTTTTTCATTCAAATTTGGTTTTAAAAGTTTATAAAGAAGAATTTCATAATCGACGCAGTCAAAAGCCTTTTGAAGGTCGATGAAGATATATGCTGTGTGTTTACCGTTATCCATACTTCTAGTTAAAAAATCCGTTAAGGCAAAAGTTGATGAAAGAAACGATACATTGATATAATGTGTTAAGATTGGAAATAGTTGGGTTGCGAATATCTTTACAAATTTTACTGAAATACCATCGTATCCAATCGCGGATGCAGATTTAATTTTTTTTTCCTGCATAACTAGATCGTCTACCTTTTTTTGTATGTTTCATAAAAATCTTTAGTTTTCGTATCATAAGAGTATTTTTTCTTGTATTTAAAAAAAGAGTCACGAATTTTTATAGTTTTTAAAATGTCAAGAGTTCACTCATGTTTTTTTTTTGTTGTTTTTTACCGATTTGACCTGTTTGAACTGTTTGTCCAAAACCTATTGATTGATATATTGTTGTAATCTAAAATTGTTTTTTATGAAGTATATTGTTCTCTACATGGACTTAGATTAGTACTAACAAGAAGCATCTGATGATCCGTTAGCGGAGTATCAATAATACTTTTCGAATTTTTGTCAATTCTGGTTGCAAAAAGTTCGTCGATTTTATTGTAAATTAAGAATCCGTTAGAGAGTAAAACATGATACTAATTTTTGATATCACTATTGTTTTTGTCAAGCAAATTTAAATTGAAATCTCCTAAAATTAAAGACCGTTTATTGGTAGATGTAATACAATCAAGTTTAGTTATAAAATCTACTATGTTGGTTTGCTATAAAAAGATAACATTTGCTTTTAATAGTTTAATTATCAAAATGTTCGACTTATTATACTCCTCTTCAAAGACAGGAGCGCTGCCAATATTTTCAGCAACGTATATAGCAGTACCTCAGTATGTCATATTACGAATTGGTTCGCGTCTATTCGAGAATATTCCGAGTACCCTGGCAAGCTAAAAAATTGATTTTCACTCTTATCTCCAAATCTTATAGCCAAATCTCAGTTAAAACAAGTACGTGTATTTCGCAATCAAATAAATTAACTACTAATTCAAGATTATTTAATTTATTTCGTAGACTACGAATATCCAAAAACATAATGTTTAAATTTCTTTTATATTTCATCATTATACTTTTGGATAACTCTGTAGAACAATTTACTTTGATATCTTCCTCAATATTAAGACAAGTCATCGTGTTTACGATAACAATTGACTTCCGTTAAGCACATGGAGTTAAGCACTATTTGAATAGAAAAACATGCTAAATGAATTAGAAATATCAGTATTAAAGAAACACGCGTTGACAAATCATCGATCGACTTTAAGAATGAAGCTACTATTAGTAATTCTATTTTAATTGTGAATTTAAATAATATGTTGTAATGTTCAGAAATTATTTTAAAGTTAGTACTATTAGTAGTATAATTTTAATTGTGAATTTAATTAATAAGTTGTATTGCTCAGGAATTAATTTAATGCTAGATAAAAATGAATAAAAAATAAATTTAAGTAAAATATAATTATGGTTGCATGATGGTTTTTAACATTTTCGTTTCGCGGCGTGTTGTTTTAAAGATAAATTAATTTATTATTGTTCAAATTACTTTAGTCAATTTAAGTTACAATTTAAAATTTACCATTTTTAGTAATAAATAAAACTTTCTTTAACAATTAAACGTTATGTAATGGTTTTCGCTGACGCTGCATTTTTATGCATAAAAATTAAATGTTTGAATGAAATACAATATTGTATTAAGTAAATTAACTTATGTTAAATCAAATGTATGTAATGTAAACTGTTGTTGTAAAATTTTAATGTAAATTTAAAGTAATGTAGGTCGGTATAAAAATATTTCAAGTTTATAATACGGAAAATAATTGTACTAAATTTGTAACGATATTCACTTGTAATTAATGCTGATTTTAGTATTTAATTTATATATAAAAAGATGTAAAATTATAATAATTAGACAGAACAAAATAAACAGTTTATCATTAAACAAAACAATTATTGTAATATTTGTGTAGAAGAGTTATTGAAATATAAGTAATTAACATAATTAAAAATTTGTAGGCAGAAAGTTTACTTAATGCTATAACAAAAAATTTAAATTTACTTTTATCTACAAATATAAATATTAAATTATAATGTTCAGAGATTAATAATAAATGCAATTTTAAGCCAAATATAATAATTGTGGAAATAAGATGATTTTTAAGATTTCCGCTTCGTGGCGTATAATTTTTAGGATAAATTAAAAAGTTATTAAAATATTTGTGTTGGAAAATTGTTGATGTGAATTTTGAAAAATCTAAATTACATAAATAGGCAATCATATAAATAAAAGAAAAAATATAAGTAATTAACACATTTAAAAATTTATAAAGAAAAAGTTCTATTAATGCAATATTAACATTCTTTTTGATAAAATAAAAGTTAACAAAAGAGAATAAATAAATGTTTTTTTTTTGTTTTGTTTTAAGCATATTATATATAAAAAACAATAAGAATGGTGAAAGTGTGAAAGAAGGAAAGAGATGAAAGTATGTTTCAGAGATTTTCAATATTGTTTTATTTTTTTTATTCATCAATATCAATATAATTTTTTTTGATAATATCAATATTGTTAAACCTATTAATATTATGTATTTTGCTTAAAGCGGATTTTCGGATTTTGACAATGTTATCTTTAACCCTTAAGTATTGAAAATTAAAATTATTTTTGATTTGTTTTGCTTCGTAATCCACTTTTTTTTGCAATAGAGATAGATAATCTCTGAAATATATTTCTCTATTTCCTTCTTCACTAGGAAAAAATTCTGAAGTGTATAAATGTTGCCCCTTTTTTTTAGCATAAGATCTTCTTTAATTGCATATGAGTGAAAATGTACAATGTATTGTATGTTATTGTTTTCGCCGCCGGTTTTTAGCACATTTCCAAAAAAATGTTGAAAAAATGTGCTTATTAGTTTCACTCTGTCCGTCCGTCCGTCCGTCTGTTTACAAAACTTCTACACCGTTAAAGATAGAAAAAAAAAATTTTAACAATGGGTAGGTCTCATAAAAAAAATAATTTTGTGGAAAAACTTTTTCATGTAGCCCCACCCATTACGGAACTACAGCCCCTCAAACTTTGAAAAAGCCCTATTTTTAAATACATATATCTTATGTTCTGCTTCAGATTTTTTCAATCTGAAAACGCCATTCGACAGGTATTTTTCTTACTTATCTAAATCAATATCAAAATTGTATATAAATTTTAAATTTAGTATTTAAATTTACCGTTATGTGAAAACCAAATTTTGCATGATTTTTTTACTTTCATAACTCTGGCACGCTTCCAGATAGAAGCTTGAAATTTTGAGGCAAGAAAGAACTTTTAGAATTAGTATAAGTTTGCTCAGAAAATTTTTTTGGACCACCCTCTGTTTATGAGCTATTAGGGCTTAAAAATTTAAAATTTGCAATTTTTAAACACCTGTAACTTAGACACCTGTACATATTTTACTTCCGCAAGATATAAAAATTAAAGCTACAGTAATATACTTTTACGTGTGTTAAAGGTTTATTTTAGTTGTAGAGGGTTCCAAAGTTGCAGCTCTTCAAAATTGCGAAAAAGCCCCATTTTCAGATGTATATATCTCAGGCTCTGCGTAATAGTTTTGCAATCTAAAACCGCCAGAAGATCGAAAATTTTATTATCTATATGAAACAGTATCAAAATTATGTAATATTTTGTAATTTACTATGTATTTAGATTTACCGTTATGTGAAAACCACATTTTGCATGAAATTTCTTTTTTCATAAGTCCGGCACGCCTTTAGATAGGAATCTGAAATTTTGAGACAAGAACTTTTAGAATTAGTATAAGTTTCTTCAGAAAATTTTTTGGTAGTGCCCCCTTTTTAAGAGTTATTACGCCTCAAAAATTGAAAATTTGCTATTTTTAGACACCTGTAACTTAGGCACCTGTAAAAATTTTTCCTCGGCAAGACATGGAAATTAAAGGTTCAATAATATATTTTTACATGTGTTAACGGCTTTTTTTGGTTATATAGGATTCCGGACTTACGCCCCCTCAAAATTTCAAAAATGTCGTATTTTCACATTTTTTCTTATTACATGAAATTTTCAAATTTTTGTGCAAGTTACAAATTCTAAACAGTTTTCATTGTCTTTTGGGAATGTGCGCTTTTAAAAACCGTTGGTTTACATTCGACCTTGTTTTATTTGCTGTTTCAATTCGTTCGATATCGTTTTGATTTATTTCAGGCTTTAGTTTTTTTGATATTTTTAAAAAGACATCTTTTAAATTACCTGGATTTGGTGGCAAACCTACTAACACTATGTTATTCTTAATTTTGGATCGCTGTTCTTTGTCGATTAATGATTCCAGATAGTTAACCCTTTGTTCCGAAATTTTCATTTTTTTTCAGGTTTCGATAATTTCATTTTTTAGATAGATATTTTCTTCTACAATTGCTTTCTGTGTTTTCATCGCTTCATCAAGTTGTTGGGATGTGAAATTTTGAGATAATTGGATATTCATAAGAACAGAACCCAAATTTTTAAGATAAAGAACAATATTGTCTAAAGTGCAACCGACTGGATTGAAAGACTCCAGATCTTTAACAGTAAAGTTTCCATGAGTATTCTCGTATAATTTTGGACTGCCACTATTGACATGATTTTCATCTTCAGTTGCTATAACCGACCCATTATCAGTTGAACATTGTTTGTTGTTGGACTCGCTTGCTGTTAAACCGCTGCCAATGACATTACCCTCATCGTCAGTTACTGTAAACGACTCGTTCTCTGTTGGACATACTTCGCATTTCCACATTAATCTACCATTCTTTATAAGATTGTATGTATCATCTGAGACACTTACGCACTTAATATGGAAAGTTTCAACACATGTTCCACTACATAATACTCCTTTGCTATTAGCGTAAATCTTTTTATTGATTTATGACATATTGATAATGACATATTGCTTAGCCATTTTAAAATTTTTTCTTTTATATTTTCCTCGTTCAAATTTTTGAGTTTAAAGATAAAAAAATTTCTTCTTTTTTTCTTCTTTTGTGATGGGTAAGGATAAATTTGAACCTATTTATCTATAGAAATATTTTTGGATGTATATATATTTTTTTCTTTTTTATTATTATTTTATTTTCTTTTGTTAAATTTATATTATGTTATAATTTAAAATTTAATTTTTTTCTTCTTTCTTCTTTTTCTTTTTTGTAATTACTTTAATTTAAAGTTAATTTAAGCGTCTGTACAACTTAACGTCTCTTTTTTAAGGTAAAAATTTTATTTTATTTTTACTTCCATTACGTAATTTATATTTTTAATATTCTTAATATTTTATTTTTATTTTGCATTATTTTTATTTTTTTTCAGTTATTAAATTATTTATTTTATATAATAATGTAATTTAAATTGAAAAGAAGAAAAATAGTTTGTAGATTAAGTTAATTTTTTATTTGTTACAGTTGCCAACACTGTTTTCAATATTGACTTTACATTAATACGCAATGGCAACATAACATTTATTTTTTATATAATCGAACATGAGATTATTAGAATGTCAAAAGTATTCTTTTAGTTTGTTTATAAGTATATTAAAATATACTTTAAATAATATATATATTTTTTTTCCTTTTTTTTGTTATTGTTTTATACTATTATTTAAATATTATTTAATGTGATTATCCTATTAAGAAATTTTATGAAAGTGAAAATAAACTTAAGTTTTTTTTCTTTTTTTCCCTAATCTTTTTTTACTTCTTTTTTTCTATATTATTTCTTTTTATTTTTATTCAAATGTGAAAATTAATTATTTTTATTCAAATTAATTTTAACTTAGATTAAGTATATTGTTTTTAATTTAGATCAATTAGTGAGTATGAATTAAATTCCGTTCAATTAAAATTTTCATAAGATTTTGTTTATTTTAAATTAAAACAAGGTAGAATGTAAACCAACGGTTTTTAAAAGCGCACATTTCCAAAACTCAATACAAACTGTTCAGAAGTGTGACTTACACAAAAATTTGAAAATGTAAGAAATAAAATTTAAGAAATTTTTTGTGATAAGAAAAAATGTGAAAATAGGACATTTTTGAAATTTTGAGGGGCTATAAGTCCGGAATCCTATATAACTAAGAAAAGCCGTTAACACACGTAAAAATATATTATTAAACCTTTAATTTTCATGTCTTGCCGAAGAAAAATTTGTACAGGTGTCTAAAAATAGCAAATTTTCAATTTTTGAGGCATAATAACTCTTAAAGAGGGGGTGTTACCAAAAAATTCTTTATTGTCTCAAAATTTCAGGTTTCTATCTAAAGGGGTGCCGGAGTTATGAAAAAAGAAATTTCATGCAAAATATTGTTTTCACATAACGGTAAATTTAATAGTAAATTACAAAATATTACATAATTTTGATATTGTTTTATATAGATAATAAAATTTTCGATCTTCTGGCGGTTTTAGCTTGCAAAATTATTACGCAGAGCCCGAGATATATACATCTGAAAATGGGGCTTTTTTGCAATTTTGAAGAGCTGCAACTTTGGAACCCTTTACAATTAAAATAAACCTTTAACACACGTAAAAATATATTATTGTAGCTTTAATTTTTATATCTTGCAGAAGTAAAATATGTACAGGTTCCTAAGTTACAGGTGCTTAAAAATTGCAAATTTTCAATTTTTAAGCCCTAATAGCTCATAAACAGGGGGTGGTCCGAAAAAATTTTCTGAGCAAACTTATACTAATTCTAAAAGTTCTTTCTTGCCTCAAAATTTCAAGCTTCTATCTAGAAGCGTGCCGGAGTTATGAAAGTAGAAAAATCATGCAAAATTTGGTTTTCACATAACGGTAAATTTAAATACTAAATTTAAAAAAATTGTATAATTTTGATATTAATTTACAAAGAAAAAAGAAATACCTGTCGAATGACGTTTTCAGATTGTAAAAATCTTAAGCAGAACATAAGATATATGCATTTAAAAATAGGGCTTTTTCAAAGTTTGAGCAGCTGTAGCTCCGTAATGGGGGGGGCTACATGAAAAAGTTGTTCCACAAAATTATTTTTTTTTTATGAGAGCTACCTATGGTTAAAATTTGTTTTCTCTATCTTTAACGGTGTAGAAGTTTTGTAAACAGACGGACGGACGGACTGGTGAAATAGTTGATGAATTTTTTTGTTGTTGCTGTTGTAATTTGTGAAGATGTGTGTTTATTTGATATATGGAAAACTTGCTTGATAGTAATTTGTTACCTGATAGTAATTGGATGCTTGATAGTAATTAGTTGCTGGTGAAATAATTGATGACTTTTTGTTATTTTTTTGTTCAATATTTTAGCACATACATATTTATTTTATGTAAAAACATGTGTAATTTATGCACTTATATTATTTTTATATGCACATATGTTTTTATCTTTAAGATGATAAGATAGGTATATAATATAATGTAATAGTTTTCTTTTTCAATATTTTAGTATATACCTATATTTATTTTATGTAAAAGCATGTGTAATTTATGCACTTATATATTTTTATATGCACGTATGTTTTTTAGCTTTAAAATGATAATAGAATATGGAATATTTTTTTTGTATTAAATAAGTTCTTTTTTATATTTTTTTTATATTAGGTATAGTTTTCTGAGTCGAATATTGAAAACCAAGCACGTTTTCGCGAAACACGTGTTTTATTTTTTCGCTTTGTATACTTGGAATCCTCCCGACTATGCCAGTTATGATAAAACTCAGGGTTTTATATATAGATAGTTATTAATTTTAATTCTGAATAATTATATAATTATTAATTTTATTATACTAAATTTACACTTCTAAATTGAATTTACACTTTATGTCCGCTTTCTGCCAGGCAAAATTATTAAGTGCCACTCTTCTTGCATTTTCTTATTTAAGCATGTTTGCATAGTTGTATCAAAAGCTTTCGTGCAGTAATTGTATAAAGCTTTTGATACGACGCCGTGCGTAAGTAAGAGTTTAAATTTTAGGGTCAATCAACATCAGGATGTAACTTAGAGCCTCAGTCAAAGTTTTTGGTTTTGCTGGTAGAATTATGGACCTACACATATCATTTAATCCAATTTTGAATGTATTTAGACCTAACTGATCATTTAATTTTATTATTATACCTCTATGATTTTTTCCTTATTCGTCAATTTGTAACTCATTCAGTTGGGCAATAAGGGTTTAAATTTTTGTTGCAAAGCTATTTACCTCTTGGTTACCTTGCATTAAGCTTATTAATTCGTTTTGAAGCTTAGCCCGATTTTTATTAAATTTAGAATTTGCAGTTAATATTTCCTTCAATTTTTGCAACATTGTAATTTCTTCTTCTACGATTAATCTATTTTTAACTCTATCTGAGAGTTTAGTTGCTAAAATGAACTTCAATAATTTGGTCTTTTCATCATTATCCTTTAATGTGTATGCATAAAATTCTATCAAGCTATCAACTTTTGGTTTCAAGAAGATTTTTATTTGTTTAGTGATTTCTCTTAATTTTATGTTGAATTCTAGTTGTAAGTTATCTTTATTTATTTTGTTGAAAATGTTCCGAAACTTGTTCAATTTCTCTATTTTTTTCCTTTATAAATGCATATATATAAATGCATATATATAGTATAATAAGTTTGTCTTGTTATAAAAGTCTTCCCAAACATATATTAAAGAATTTTATGTGCCCTAACACTTTCTGATCAAATTAGATATGAGCATACTTAGATGTTAGATCGTTTTATGATATGAAACTAGAAAGAGTTTATATCGTTTTGTGATATGAACTGATTTTTATTTTCAAAAATCAATCCTTATAATATACTAATTTGGATTTTGCCAAATTCATACAAATTTTAACAAAGACAATAAATTATATTAATTTATTGCATTGTCACATAGAATTTTGTTTGAAAAAAAAATGCAATACAATATTGACCTAGTATCGTTCACAATATTATTTTCATATGTGATAATTAACCAAAATATTATCAAAATATAATTGCATACAAACATGAATCATTTTCATAAAAATCATAACGTTTAAAAAACTAAACGAATGATGTAATTTGATCTTCTTCTTTATTAAATAAATTATATGAATATAAATGTACTTGATATTGTATGATACAAAATAAACAGATGTTTGCAATTGAAAGTGTGACCACACAAAATGTTAGGTCATCAATTTTATGATTATTTTGGTAATGTTTAATTTAGAGTTATGGAAATAAATTTGTGAACAAGTCAAGATATGCTACAGTATGATCAAAAAACAATATATGGGTATGTTGTTGCTCTTTACTTGAGTCACAACTTTTTCTTAATAATTTTTGTCATAATGTTTTCCTGTTAGGAAATATTTGGAAAAAAATTTAAAAATCACATTAATAAACTACTATATACCTACTTTCGGTTGTCCAAATTGCTCCAAAAGCTTATCAATCAGAGATAGTTACGTTAGAACCATATAAAATTTCAAAATATAGCATTTTCAAATTAAATGAAACCTTTTCCAAAAATAATGAAGCCTTTTGCAAAAATAATGAAACTTTTTACAAATATAATGAAACTATTTTTGTTTAAATGAAATTTTTTTCAAATTGAATGAAACTTAAAAAATTAATATCAACTTATCAAACTTATCAAATTAAATACAGAAAATTTAAAAAATGAAGATTTAGTTTTAAGAATTTAGTAAATTTACATTTATGCGTTATACATATATAACATTTCAATGTAGTGGTAAACCTTCCAAAGCTCGCGGAATTGTAAACACCATGTCCATTATATAATTCGATCAATCGCTTGGTGTAAGTTGATTAACACTTTGGTTGATGACATGTGTAAGGTTATGAATTTTTGATTCGATTTTATTTATTATAACAAAACATACGAAATAATAATTTTGTGTTAACACTTTTATTTTTCTTCTATGCTTAACTTATATTTTACAAATTAGTTGTTAATTAAATTCACAATTATTTAAATGTACTTTTATTTCTTAATTTAATTAATTTAAATATTTATCTCTATTACAGAGCTTCAGTATTAAAGAACTTAATTTAATTCGTTTATTTCCTGATATTTATATTATAAATTATTAGTTTCAATTAGTTTCCGTTAATTATATTTTTGCTTACGGAAACTAATTAAAACTGTATTTTGTGGGAACAATAAAAGTTCGATTAGTAGGAATTTTGTCTGTGTGAAAATAATTGTTTTTATAATAATGTTCTAGATGCTGAATTTGCAGGAATGTGTACATAAATTTATTGAAAATAAATCTATAGGATAATAATTTAGTTTTTTAGGAATATAGTTGTCATATAAAATTAATTGAAAAAGTATTATTTTGTAGGAACATTAAAATGTTTAATTAGCAGGAATTATATATGGGTATATGAGAAAATAGTTATGTTTTTATGATAATATTGTAAATGATGAATTTGCAGGAAGTAGATTTACTGAAGGTAAATATATGGGATAATAAGTATTTACTTCTTCAAGAATATAGGTGTCGTATTAACATATAAGAATTTTGTCTATGGGAATGAAATAATAATTGCACATTATGCTGAATTGGCAAGAATCTTTTAGATTTATTGAAAATAAATCTATGGGAAAATAATTATATTTAAAATAATGCTTTTTTATTGTTAGTGGTGTCATTACAGTTTATAACACCCCGACCGTTACTTGAGTCTCCAATGAAGTATTTGTTATGATTTTCTTATGCTTTTTATATAAACATTTTGTTATTAAAATTACAATAATTACAAAGAGCATAAGAAAAATATTGATAGATATATTTATAACACGATTTTCATATTTTTGGTTTACAATTTCTTTAATATGTTTTCTATTATTTTCTATATCTTTAACATGAACTTCTTCAAATTTTATAGAATTCGAAGTTTTATTTTCAATTATTTTTATAGTATAGAAAGGTAGAATTATTTTTTCGTTAATTTTAGTATAAAAATTTTCATAAGTTTTTTCTTTTATTATAATTTTACAATGTTCGTACCTTATTAAATTATTACCTGTTATAGTAATGTTAAAATTATTGCAATTGTCTTGTATACTTGTTTCCTCAATATTTTTGGTTATAATTATACCTAGAATTATTTCTTTAACTTCTTTATTTAAAAATGTTTGCATATTACACTGTGCATTTTTTCAAATTTAAGTATACTATTGATACATTCATTTTCTATAATATATAAATTTTTTCTTAAATTATTTTCATATTTGAATTGTAACAAATATTAGTGTCGTTGTCGTCTATAAGAACGTTATCACTTTTTAATATTTAGAATAGTTTTATTATTTTTATTTGGTATTGGTTAAATGTGAATTTCAGAAAGCGGTCTTGCACTATATTCTGAAATCAGTAATATAATAACAATTTGTTCCAAATAAAATTTTACAGTAATTTTAATATCTTGAATGCTTTCAAAATCAGAAAGCATATTTAGTTCTTTTTCTGTCAAAACGTTTTTTGATAGTATGCCTAATTTACTTATTTTTAATTTATCAACTTGAGTTTTGAGTGGATCTATATCATAATTGATTTGATACATATATTGTATATATTTTATTTCATCTTCTATTGCCAAAATTTCGTTATTGGTTTGCATATTAAAAAAATTTTGCTATTCTGAAATTGCATTTTGTTGAATTTTAATTTGCTTTGTGATACTATTGTTTTGATCAGAAATTTGATTGTTAATTAGTATATGTTTATTATTCTCGTTAATGAGGGATATTGAGTTCTTAGATAATGCTTCAATTCGTTCGTAAATAGGTTGTTCATCATTGTAGTCCATTGTACCGACAAGGTATTTTAATCCAGTTCTTAATCCGTTAGATAAACTTCTTGTATGTCTTTTGTGTGGTTTAAGATTATCTATCTTTTTATCTAGTAAATCAAAATTATGTTTAATTGTATTGTAAATAGGATTACCAAAATTTGGTTGTATTAGTTCAATATTTTTGCGTATTAGTGCTTATAACTCTTCTCGTATTCTGTTATGTTTAATACCTTTTTAAAGTCTCTAATAATTTTTCTATTACCTAGATTTATTGTAATAAAACCATTGTTGTCACCAATGTATAGTACTTCTAATTTTTGTGATAATATTAAAGGTACGAATATTATAAGTAAGAGGGTGATTTTGAACATTGTGATCTGAAAAGAAGTATGTATTGTTTTTATTATTATTAATTTGTAGTTTGATTTCGATTTTATTTTTATTTTTAACTTTTATTGATTTTGCTTTGATCGATGGGTTATTATTATCTTGAAATCTCTTTTTGGTTTTGATGTGAGAATTATAATACTTTAGACCAGGATCTTCATTAGTTATATGGTTTTCATCTAATATTTCTATTTCCATTTTTCTGAATTTCGAGTGGTTTTTTTCCCCTCGCGGATCTTTTGAAGAAATACCCTTAACGGGAGGGCTTTGAACCCTAATTCATTACCGACTGCTATTTTTTTTTAAATTCTCACAATATATATAAATAAATAATATACATAAATATACAATATATATATATAAATAATATATATAAATATACAATATATATATATATAAATAAATATTGTAAAACAGCTATTTTGAATTCGGTCCAGGTTCGAGAATTAATTTAGATTGCTTGCGCAAACTTATTAAATTTATCGATAAAGATTAAAAATAATGTTTGATCTAAACTATAAAAGAAGTCAATATGGACTATTTGGTTGGGAACTAAAGGTGTTTCTGTTTTTTTTAACTTCGTTTTTATAGGTTTTCTTTCATATTTTTTGTGATTACAAATCTCGCAGTTGTTTATAAATTGCGCTACCCTATCGCATAACTTTGGGTGGTAGTATAGTAACTTCGGCTCATTGCATTCCTCCGAAATTGCGCGATGATTATTTTTCAAATGCTATTTTTCTATAATTTCGGCAAGTTGCTCTTTGTCTACTATATATTCTTATAATTTTTTAGATTTAATTAACTTTAATTGGCCACTATATGAAAAATGTTCAAAATGGTTTCAAAAATATCGGAATGGTTCATTAACCGTCGGAAGGTAGCTGGTGCTGTTTTAAGTCCAAACGGCATTCGAATAAATTCATAATGTCCATTCTCGACAGTGAACGCGGTTTTGTGAATGTCGCGTTCGTCAAATTTTTATTTGGTGGAAACCTTTAGCAAGGTCTAAAACGTGGTAAAATATTGGCATCTTCCCAATTTACTTAGAATGTCATCTATATTTGGTATAGGGTGGCTATCGTCCAAAGTATTTTTGTTTAGTTTCCTATAGTCAATAACGAGTCTCCATTTCTGTATCTCACTTGCGTCCTCCTTATTTTGGACGATCCAGGCAGGAGCAGAATATGGGGAATTACTAGGCCTAATAATGCACTTGTCCAACATCTTGTTAATTTGCTTTTGTACTTCCTCTTTGTGAATTTGAGGGTATCTATAAAACTTAGTGAATATTGGAACGGCATTAATAGTACAAATACGATGTTTGATAGCTTTTGTGAAAGATAAATCTAAGTTTTCGTTATAAAATAGATGCGAGTATTGTTTTATAACTTTTGATAAATGCGTTTTTCCAGTTAGATAAATGTTCATTACAAATTTCATTTAAGATATTAAATTTTTTATGAGTTTCAGATATTATATTAAAGTTATTATGGTTTACAATTTCAGTTTGTAATGGTGAAAAAGTTATAGATTTATTACCGCTATTAAGAATATTTACTTTTACAACGGCTGTATAGTTCTGTACTACATGTATTCCTTCTTGAATTGTGATTTCGCCTGCAGAGAAGCGAGACCATCTTTTTGAAGTACTGGTACAGTTAATTCATATTCACCTTTCTGAGTAATATTATATTTTGTTTCTTTATTTTTATTTTTAAAATGTATTTGGATTTCATTATAAAGTGTGGTTAAAAGTTGTTGACCTAAGTCGATTTTAGTTTTTAATGGCATTAATATATTATTGCCTATTAGCCAGTCATAATTGTCATGTGAAGGAAATTCATACATTTCAAGTTGTTGAGCCTCCCAATTCTTTAAAAAAAGGTATAACTGCTTTATGAGTTATTTTTACATCTTGATTTATAGTTTTAATATTTATGGGGTTTTGAAGTTCTGTTAAACGCATTGGATTAGGACTTATAATAGAGTGTGTTGCTCCGGTACCTATTAAAAATTTAAGTGGTCCGATGTTACCACTAACTAATATATATGGTAATTGAAATTCGAGGCTGTTAAACGAAAATTTGCTGGTGATTCGGTTTTGTTAACACTTTTCAGGGTTTCTCAAATGTTTATTTCCATTGGCTCAGATTGAGAAATTTGATTATTTCTGTTATAATTGTTTGTAAAATTACTATTATTTACAAATGGGTTGTTCATATTTGGGTAGTTGTTATTATTATTGGGATAATAATAGTTTGAATTTCGATTTTAAAAAGAATTCCATTGGTGGTGCCTATTAATTGTTATTAATATTGTAATTTTGATTGTCCCTATTGAAGTTACTATTATTTTGGCTATTCCTATTAAAATTGTTATTACTTTGGTTGTTATTATTTTGGTTGTTCCTAATGAAGTTGTTATTATGAAGCTTTGTATTATTAAAGTTTCTAGAATTTTTGATAGTAGCGTTATTATTGATACGATTATAATTGTAATTGGTTTTGGTGATTGGGTCACCAGAAAAGTTTTTATTTTTATTATTAGATTTAAATGTCTTTTGACCATTAAAGTTAGTAAAGTTAATATGTGCGCAACATGCTTCATGTAAAATGTCAATAGCAGATTCAAGTGTTTTAGGGTCACGACAATATAGAATTGAACTCATTGGTTCAGCCATTTTGTTCTTAAAAATAGTTAGAGCGGAGTTTTTATTATTGCCAATTGTTTGTTGAGCAACTGTTGAGTTAGCTCTTAATTCTAAGCTAACTTTCATATTTTTCAAGACTGCACCGATTGCTAAAGTTTTTAACAAGAACGCTTTTATTTCAGTTCATTTCTTAATGTGGTTGTTTATTTACACTACTTTCCTAGCTTTTCCCTTAAGATTTGATTTAATCAAGTCTGCAAATATACTTTGGCTTATGTCGCCATATTTGCCTAATAAAGGATTTACCGTATCAACTAAGTCTGTGAAATTTTGTAGTTCTTTAAAGTTTCCAGAAAAGTCATGTAATTTTTCAAGATATTTTAGGAGGTCAATAGTAAGACTTAATTGAGTTTCAGCCTTTTTATTTTTATTATATTAATTTCTTATCTCTGACTATATAATTTTTGCTTTTACAAAAAAAAAGTTTTACTAATTTTGTATGTTGTAAGAACGCGTTCTGATTGGTTTGTTATTTTGTTAGATTGAATGGGATTGTGTCTTCGTCGTCACTATCGAAAAACAATGGAAAGAGTTTCTTATAATTTTATTAATTTATAATTTTTAAATATATATATTTCTTTTTTTTTTAATTGATTTAATTTCAATAATTTTTCTTCCTTATTGTTATTTTTCATTTATTTTTTTTGCATAAAATTCAATTAATATTTAGTTTTTTTTTTTTTGCGAGGGTAGGTAGGAATCATCGAAAGACACTATAGAGGAGTGAAAACGAGCACGATTCCTCTGCGAGTGTGGGGGACTTTAACCCACTAAACACCACCTTCCTTTTTTGACCAAACAATAGGTTATACGACCTTTAGTACTACTGTACTGCCTGGTCATAGGAAGTTGAGTTAAGGAATGAAAATAGATTTCAAATTGGCAGGCATATTGTGAACAAAGTTGTTAATATTCACCTTGAATCTTTGCACATTGTAAATGTAATCATTACCAATTCTGCGGAACACATGAGGTGGAAGATGGTTCCACATTCGCGATGTTCGTACTACAAACGAATTTCCATAAGCCGAATTATGCCATCTGGGAATTTTAAATACATGGGGATGGTCAACAGAGGCTCTCCTTGTTTCTCTTTGGAATGCTTAGAGAGGAGGCATAAACTTTTAATCTCGTTATATCTATAAATCTCTTATATCTATAAAACAAGGTAAGTGTTCCTGTTAGACGCCGTAGACCGAGTGTGGAGATTGTAAAGATGACATTGCGATCACTTATTAGACAAATAGCTCTATTTTGCATTTATCGAGAAATCCCAATGCCGTTTTGGAGGCTCCTGCCCAAATATGTGCATTGTACTCTCTCTTTGGTGTTTTATATGTTTTATAGATATTTAGGAGATCAGGAGATGAAAAGAAGGCTTTACAACGATATAGGAAACTTTAAAAGCTACATGCCCAAGATGTTGAGCTCACCCGCAAAACTTCCCCTTGAAAGGTTAGAGTTGGGATTGAAGTGTTTCTTTTCCGAGAGACTAAACAGCACTGAGTTTTCTTAGAGTTAAAATCGACTCTGTTGATTTTGTCCCAATTAGGAATTTTGTCCAAGTCGAGATTTAGCTCAAGCAAAGCAGAACATTTACAGTCGTTGTCTTCATAAGAAGCAACGAGCGTGCTGTTGTCTGCAAAACTATGGATTGGATTGGAGGTTATACTTAAAAGATCGTTTATAAATATTAGGAAAAGTGTCGGAGAGCGAACAGATCCTTGAGGGACACCAGCATTAATTTTGAATTGGTCTGAAGAATAACCATCGACCAGGACACGAATCGAACCGAGAACAAATACACCACCGAGACCCATTGCTTTGAATTTAGCAATTAAAGCATCATGCCATACTCGGTCAAAAGCTTAGGAATATCCAAAACGACAACATTGGACTCCCCTGAATAGTGGAGGCTGATGTTGAGCCTTTCACAAAGGTATGTCATGAGATCACCTGTTAACGGATGGGTTCGGAACCAATATTGACGATCATGAATCAATCCTTTGTTATGTAGATATTTCAGAAGCTTTCCATTTATTAAATTTTCCATTATTTCGGAGAGAACCGAAGTGATAGCAATAGGGTGGTAGTTTGAGGGATTGCTTTTTTCTCCCTTTTTGGGGATAGGATGTATATGCGCTGTCTTCCACTGGGTAGGATATCTACCCGAACCGAGGGTTAAATGGAAGAGATTGCGCAATGGTTTCGCAATAGTAGAAAAAGTTGATAACAATTTCCTCATTGTTATCAACCAAAGGCGGGAACGAAGAACCACCACTTTTACCGTTAAGGCTCTTAGCAAAGGTCGTCCAAAAGGATTTGCTATTTTTAGGAAGATGCAAAAATTGTCTTCTCAACCGTTTGTTGTGCAAAAACTTTTGCTTGTTGATAACTCTCCTGCACGAGTTTCTAACCGCGATATAGCTCGCCGTATTAGCTCCAGTCCTATCACTCTGTAGATTT
The DNA here is from genome assembly GCA_947095535.1 of Poecilobothrus nobilitatus. Classification (NCBI taxonomy): domain Eukaryota; kingdom Metazoa; phylum Arthropoda; class Insecta; order Diptera; family Dolichopodidae; genus Poecilobothrus; species Poecilobothrus nobilitatus. The sequence goes on from OX352772.1 coordinate 220,953,962, forward strand.
GAAAAGCTTCCTCCTTTTTAGATATTGCATTTGCACAAATGCGATTAAACCAAGATTTGGGTGGCCTTTTAATACTTTTCATAGAGTGAGGTATGTAAGCCTCATCCCTAGAAAAGTTATTTCACTAATCGCATTGGTTGCGAAGTCAACATTTCTGTTGCTAAAGCACTAAGACCACTAAGACCAATCAAAACCTTTGAAAAATTCATTTAAACCTTCCCAGTTAGCATGGCTATAGCGCCATACTATTTTTTTTGGGACAGGTTCTTTGGGACTGGTCTGAATGCTATTCTCGAAGCTAGTATTAATCAAGCAGTGGTCGGAACAAGCAAGAGACAGCTAACTGAGACCTTATATTTTTCAGGATGTGTAGTCAGAAGCAGATCCAGGAGATTACCAACCTGGTCTACACGGTCGGGAATTCTAGTGGGATTTTGGACAAGTTGAGTAAGATGGAATAATGAAGCGAAAAGCTCAACTTGTTTCTCAATTAAGTTTTGACTGAGAGAATTGTCATTGGAGTAAAGGAGCCAGTTTCTATTATGGATATTGAAATCACAACAATTTCAGATTGTGGATTTAATTCCAAAAATTTCAGTAATCTTGTTGGTGAGATTTTCAATCTCCGAAATAGATTCGAGTTCACTAGAGTTTGGAGACCTGTATAAGTAATATAAATGGATGTCGTGCCTAGCAACAATAAATTGTATTAATATTTTAATTAAAAAATTGAAAAATTAAAATTAAAATATTAATACAAAAAAAACAAAAAATAGAACAATTATAATCAAAATAATTGTGCAGTGCTAGATTATAAGGTATAATTCCTTCTACCAAATTGTGTATATTCCGAGTGTACTAAATTTATATATAATTACCAATTACTACCAAAAAAACAAAAATAAAAATAAGTTAAGTTGAAGGTACAACAAAAAAAAGAATAAGTTAAGTTTAATTAGTTAATTTGAAAAAGAAAATATTCTTCTTCTTCAGCCAGTCAATCTACCATTATGTAACCAAAGAAACTTAGTTTTCTGCGCTTGATAATTAGAAGTAGTTCTCTATTTATATTTAGCCTACCGAGAACTTCTTGGTTTGTAACTTTGTCTGTGTATGAAATTTTCAATATTCTTCTATAACACCACATTTCAAACGCCTATAATTTGTTTAACGCCATCACTTTTAGTGCCCACGTTTCTACTCCATATAAGAGCATAGACCAGATATAACATTTTAGGTACCTTAATCGGAGTTTGATGTTTATCTCACGATTACACAGTACTTTTTTATATTTAACAAAGGAACTTCTTGCCATTTCAATTGTACATTTTACTTCCGAATATTGTTTATGTAGAATCCGTTTACTTTAATTCCTTTATTAATTGAGCTAATTGGCTCCTGGAAAATATGTTCAGAGTACAAATTGAATAGTAATAGCGACAAAATGCAACCCTGTTGGAAACCTCTACTTATTTGCAGGTTACCTGATGTCAAATCGTTAATTTTAATCGCTGCAGTCTGGTTCCAATGAGATTTTTGATGCATTGAATGTCCTTGCCACTGACTTGCATTTTTCGGAGAATATCTATCATTTTGTCGTGTTGTACTCGGTCGAACGCTTTTTCATAGTCTATGAAGCGCAAATATACGTCCTTTTCTACATCTTTGCAATTTTGAACTAGAGTCTGTAGACTAAATAAGGCTTCTCGTGTATCCATTCCTTCTTTCTGTGTGCTTCCCATTGCTGCCTTCTGTGCAATCGATTATGTATAATTTTAAGGAATATTTTTAAAGCATGACTCATTAAGTTTATTTGTTTGTACTCCTTGCTTCTCTTGAATCTAGGTTTTTTCAGAAGAGCTATGAAGGTTGATTTTAACCAGTCTATAGGAAAAGCTCCACTATCATAAACATTGTTAAATACTTTGACCAAAATATTTATATTATCATCGCTGATTAACGTAATTATTTCAGTAGATGATTCATCAGGGTCAACCGCCTTGCTGATTTTTGATGATTCTATCGCTTTTATAATTTCGTGTTTCGTGATAGGAGGACCAGATAATTGTGCTGATGACACTTCGATGATAGTAGATCGTGTATTGTCTGAAAACAGCTGGTTTATGTAGTTTTTCCAAATTTCTTCTTTCTCTTCCGCACTTGTAAGGATTTCGTTTTGGCTATTTATCAAGAGGGATGGAAATCTTTTACGATAAAGACCAGAGGCTTGTTTGATCTTTTTGTGCATATTAAAATAGTCGTGGCGATGTTGTAAGCTTTCAATCTCGGAACATTCTCTTTCGAGCCAGTGAATTTCAGCCTGTCTAATTCTGGATCGAACCACTTTTTGAAGACGACTGTGACTTGATCGATATGGCGCTATCTTCTTCTTTCCTGCATAAGATCAAGTACTTTGTCTGTCATCCACCTTTGCTTGGCCTTGTACTGTTTTGTTCCTAATTTTCGTTTGGCCACACTTTTTAAAATATCAGTTGTTTGATTCCACAAGGATGTTATATTATTTTGATGATGGTTAAGAGAAGTTGGTTGTTTATTTATGTTTCGAGATTGGCTCTTATTTCGTTATTTTTCAGCTTGTTCAGATCAAGTTTTTGTTGTGTTTGTTGCCTACGAGTTGAAGTTAATTTAATTTTTATTTTAGCAACAAGTAGATTGTGATCCGATGGAACATCAGCTCCTGAAAATATGTCGACTGATGTGCTAAATCTTTTGTTTACTAGTATAAAGTCAATTTGATTCCTAACAATATGTTCCTTGGTATTTCTAGGGGAAATCCAGATATATAGTCTTCTAGGTGGTAGGCAGAATCAAGCATTGGTGACTTGGTATTTTTCCTCTTGGCGGAACTGTACTAGCTGATCACCCCCTTCATTTCTAGTTCCTAGACCATAATACCCTACAACTTCATCAGTTTTTCTTTTGCCGATCTTAGCGTGGAAGTCACCCATAATAATATTGAGTTCACGTGGCTTTGTGTTTTTAAGTAGATTTTTATTTCTACGTAGAAACTTTCTACTTCTTCGTCGCTTGCATCAGCCGTTGGGGCATAAACCTAAATGACATTTAAATTGATTGGTGTCGTGTTAAATTTCAGAAGCATCGTTCTGTCGGAATAAGGTATTAAATCTGATACAGAATATATTAGTTTTCCTGACACAATTATGCGTACTCCTTTTCTGTGTTGTGCAGTGTCGTTGCCTAAGTAGAACATTTTTACACCTTCAGTTTGACAGTGATCACTATTCGGCCAGAAGGTTTCACTACTTCCGAGTATGTCTATATTTAGTCTTTCCATTTCGCTGATAATGTTGACAAGTTTTCCAGCTTCGAAAATACTACGTACATTCCAAGTACCAATTTGAAGATATTGTATTTGTTTTACCCCCGGGGATTTTTAGCACCTTCTTATTGCCGGAGACTGAGGGCCGTGTTTTTTCTGTAGTTTTCATGTGATTTTTCTAGGGATGATAGTACTTCAGAGGTTTCCCGTTGTTTTGTGAAGGGTTTTTGGTAGTTTTCCTTCTTTGTAACACAGCCGCCCCTCAGGGAAAAGATGCTGTTTGTAGCCGCCTACTCTAGAACAGACGATACTATAAATTAAACTTCGAGTTTACGCTGGGAAGCTTAATCCACCAATCTTTCGTTGGGGTTACTCAGCGTAACAGGAGGGACCAAGTGAAAGTGAGATTTGGTGTTGAGTAGTGGAGGCTAGGTTGATTTATCCAGTTACCCATCAACTATAATCGCATACTGCTCCGTTATTAAAGAACTTAATTTAATTTGTTTATTTCCTGATATTTAAATTTTTGCTGATTTTAAATAAAAGTTCGATTAGTAGAAATTTTGTTTGTGTAAAAATAATTCTTTTTATAATAATGTTCCAGATGCTGAATTTGCAGGAACGTGTACATAGATTTAGTGAAATTAATCTATGGGATAATAGTTTAGTTTTTTAGGAATATAGTTGTCATATAAAATTAATTGAAAAGATATTATTTTGTGGGAACATTAAAATGTTTAATTAGCAGGAATTTTGTATATGGGAAAATAGTTATGTTTTTATGATAATATTGCAAATGATTAATTAACAGGAACGTGTAGATTTACTGAAGGTGAATCTCTGGGATAATAATTATATTTAAAATAATACTAAACATTTTTCTTCGACAAGACATGAAAATTAAAGGTTCAATAATATGTCTTTACATGTGTTAAAGGTTTTTTTTAGTTATATAGGGTTCTGGACTTACAGCCACTCAAAATTCTAGAAAAGTCCTATTTTTACGTTTTTTCTTATTACATGAAATTTTAAACTTTTTGTGCAAGTCACAATTCTTAACAGTTTGTATTGTCTTATGGAAATGTGCGCTTTTAAAAATTTGGTTTACATTCTACTTTGTTTATTATTAGAGGTGTAATTACCTGTCGAATGGCGTTTTCAGATTGAAAAAATGTGAAGCGGAACCCGAAATATGCGAGTTTAAAAATAGGGCTTTTTCAAAGTTTGAGCGGCTGTAGTTCCCTGATGGATTGGGCTACATACAACAGTTGTTCAACAAAATTAATTTTTTTATGAGACCTACCCGTGGTTAAAAGCTTTTTTTCTCTATTTTGAACGGTGTAGAAGTTTTGTAAGCAGACGGACAGACGGAGGACAGAGCAAAATTAATAGGCACATTTTTTCAAATTTTTTTTAGAAAATGTGGTAAAAAGAAAAAAAATTCCAAGTCATCAACTTAATTGCATTTGGTACCTATTTTGAAAACAAGAATATAAAAATAAACCAGATTTATTTAGGTATATGTTCAAACAATTTTTATTTAACTAGAAATATTTTACAATTTTATAGAAATTTGAGTTAAAAAATTTTTTACGATGATCAAATGTGAAATTGCAGAAATAGTGAAATCGAATTTTTCTATACGTCTTTAAAATCTAATTCTGTATATATATATATTTTAAAAATCTTAATTTAATATTTTTTTTTTAAGAGATGCATATAGACATTAAAACAATTTTTTACAGCACATCTGAAACTGGTGTTTGTATAGTGTATAGGTCATTTTGATTTAAAATTTTCAATCTTCAACAATTTAAATAAACTTTCAATTAATTTTAATAAACTTTCTGTTTTCTAGTACAGCCAGCTCTTTTAGGAAATATTGCTTTTCGTTTCCTTTTAAAATTGTAGGTCAACAACGAAAATTTGATTATCCATGTTGAAGGTTTACGGAAGAATGTTCATTAGTATAACTAAGTTTACATTTATATTCACTTCGGAAAAAAAGCTTTTCCTATAAATATAACTTACCAGTGTTAGTTTTTAACTAATACAACTATGCTGTTTCACCCATTTACTATGATGGTGGTGGGGCCATCATTCTGTGGTAAAACCACCTTTATTCATAATTTAATAAAATATAAAAAAGAAAATATACAACCACATATTAATAGAATTATTTGGTGTAATCCAGACAAAAATGCCGTTCCAAAATACATATATCAAAGATGAAGAATATGGTAAGACTATTCCACATCTTAATGATAATCAAAAACCTTTGTTGATTATTATCGATGATATGATGTTAAATTCTCATGATAAGTATGTATGTGATTTAATTACTAGAGGATCACATCATAGAAATTTATCTGTAATATTTGTAACATAAAATGTTTTTCACCAGATATTTTCAAGAGATCAATTTTCAAGAGATATTTCACTAATCTGTAAATATCTAGTACATTTCAAAAATCCAAGAGATAAATCGCAGATATTACCTCTAGCTTGCCAAATATATTCCAATCAAATCAAAACATTTGGAAAAGTATAGAATGATGTGACGTCAGTTCTATACGGCTATATATCAAGAGATCTTACTCAAGACGTTAATAGTATATTTCGATTAAGAAGTGATATATTTGGAAAAGATTTCTGTTATTGTCTAGAACGTTGAACTCAATGAGTTGGATAAAACTATGAAAAAAATATTGATAAAGAAACATCTTACGGACACTCAAAAATGGTATTTATACAGACAAAATCTGTTTAAAACAAGAACTTCCTAAAAATAAAGAGGAAAAAGTAAAAATTACGGAAACAAAAGGTACTGAAACTCGTGCAAAACCAATGTATATAGATGCGGAAACTCAATCGCATTTTCCTGAATATAAAAATGTTGGAATACAAGTTGTACCTAAAGAAGAAGAAGAAGTATATGAAAAAGAAGCTGATGACGAAGTATTTGATGATGAAATTCAAGAAAATATTTTAACAAAAGCATTGTTAGCTGCTTCAGTTGGAGAACGCCTTAGAAAAATACTCAAACAGAACTTACTTTTCCAATTAGTAAGAATAAATCCGCAAGCTCATGGACAACATACAAGTAAATGATGAATATTATGTCACTTTACTTAGTGATTCATCTATGAACTATTATCCAGAAAATTCATTATCATCTTTTCCAAATAAAATGAATAAATACATGTGTGTGTAAGGCGGAAAGTCGGTATTTCAGAAATGTATTTTGATCGTCTAATTCTGGATCAAACCACTTTTTGAAGACGACTGTGACTTGATCGATATGGCGCTATCTTCTTCTTTCCTGCATAAGATCAAGTACTTTGTCTGTCATCCACCTTTGCTTGGCCTTGTACTGTTTTGTTCCTAATTTTCGTTTGGCCACACTTTTTAAAATATCAGTTGTTTGATTCCACAAGGATGTTATATTATTTTGATGATGGTTAAGAGAAGTTGGTTGTTTATTTATGTTTCGAGATTGGCTCTTATTTCGTTATTTTTCAGCTTGTCCAGATCAAGTTTTTGTTGTGTTTGTTGCCTACGAGTTGAAGCTAATTTCATTTTTATTTTAGCAACAAGTAGATTGTGATCCGATGGAACATCAGCTTCTGAAAATATGTTGACTGATGTGCTAAATCTTTTGTTTACTAGTATAAAGTCAATTTGATTCCTAACAATATGTTCCTTGGTATTTCTAGGGGAAATCCAGATATATAGTCTTCTAGGTGGTAGGCAGAATCAAGCATTGGTGACTTGGTATTTTTCCTCTTGGCGGAAAAACTCGTGCAAAACCAATGTATATAGATGCGGAAACTCAATCGCATTTTCCTGAATATAAAAATGTTGGAATACAAGTTGTACCTAAAGAAGAAGAAGTATATGAAAAAGAAGCTGATGACGTAGTATTTGATGATGAAATTCAAGAAAATATTTTAACAAAAGCATTGTTAGCTGCTTCAGTTGGAGAACGTCTTAGAAAAATACTCAAACAGAACTTACTTTTCCAATTAGTAAGAATAAATCCGCAAGCTCATGGACAACATACAAGTAAATGGTGAATATTATGTCACTTTACTTAGTGATTCATCTATGAACTATTATCCAGAAAATTCATTATCATAACAAATAAAATGAATAAATACATGTGTGTGTAAGGTGGAAAGTCGGTATTTCAGAAATGTATTTTAATGATTTCGTTTCAAATGTGTATGGTGAAGAATGAGAAAAGTGCTCAAAAATTTATTATAGGTATACAGAAAGATATGATAGGAGTTATAACATCATATATTCCATACATAGAAAAACAAATGACATATGACTGGAAAGTTTTTCTACTACCAACGCTAATTCAAAATATACACCCACTTAATACGTTTACAAGAAAAGAAGTTGAACGACAGTTGATTTGGAGAATTTTTAAATTTATAAACGATGATATTAAATAAATACAATCAGCTGAGGAGATGGTTAATAATATAAGTTACACCACAATATGTGTTACTAGGCCTAAAATAGATACAAAAATAAAAGCAAATTACGCTTATACCCTGGAAGGACTTTTGACAACATGTTTCAATCAAGTTTCTTCGAAAGTTACAGATTTTAAAAAATATAAATCATGTGTAATAGAAGCTTTCAAAACTTTTATAGATAGTATACAATTGATTCCAATTATTAAACCAGGTATGTTTTTTGTATACACAGATATAGTTGAACCGCAAAAACTAGGTAATAAAGATGTGAGGTGTTTAAGATCTGTTAACATTCAAAATACTTTCACTGATACTGTAAAAGAATTCAGTAGTATTCAATATTGCAATGTGGAGAAATCACTTAATAACATTTCATAACTTTTATGTGATAAATATGGATACAAAATAAAGTTTTCCAATAGTTCAATTCCAACAAAATTGTATTATATTTTAAAAAAGTATAAATAAAAGGGATTTTATAAAACTATATATTATTTTAATTTTCTTCATAATGGAAAGAGTACAATATAAGTATTATTTAATTCAATCTGGTAGAGCACTTGATGATATCGGTCCTTTATTACAATCAATCGTATCTTTTCAAAGAGGTCGTGGATTGGAAAGCTTTTTTGGAGAACTTTTTAGATATCTGAAACCATTATTTACTTCAGGCTCTAATATTTTGAAAAAGGAGGTTATTAACTCTGGTATCAATGCTTTATGCAAATGTAAAAGAAGTTATGCAAGATCGTGGTAAAGAGATTGTTAAAAATGTACGACGTGGTGTTGTAGGAAAACTGAATGAAATGTATGGTTCTGGCATAGGAAAACGAAAAGCTATTAAAAGACTATTTATTAAAAATTTAAATTATTTTACGTCAACACGGCGCAAAGCAAAAAGAAACAAAGATTGATTAATTATGATTGAATGTATGAAATCTGAGTTGGATATTTTTAAAACCCAACCCATTCAATCTAGCATTTTGGGATCTGAAGAAGTTTCTTACAATCCTATTGCTTCTTTAGACAACCCTTCAACTATTGAATTTGTCTCGTTGTTTCATGACGATACATATAGATATTTGTCTTCTACATATTTGAGATTAAAGGTACAGTTAAAAGTCTTAAAGAAAGATGAAACACATTGGAATAATGGTAAAACTGCTGATGGGAAAAATAATAATACAACCAAGTGTAGTTAATAACATTTTACATTCTTTAATAAAACAATATAATGTTCAATTAAATGAAAAAAATATAACACCATTATGGAAATTATCACTATAGAGCTTATATTGAATCATTATTAAATTATGGTACAGATGCTGCTGCAACTCATTTAGAATGTGCAGGATGGATTTTATGTAAAGCAAATATAGCAAAATCTGATGATAATGGAGCAAAATAGCGCCAAAAATTGTATCATAATAGCAGTGTAGTGGAACTTATGGGTAAACTATACATAGGTATGGTTAATCAACCTAGTCCACTTATAAATAATGTTGAAATTCGTATAGTTTTAACATTTGAAAAACCAGATTTTATTTATTTGCAGATGATTCTGATGAAGCACAATTAAAAATTATAGAAGCGATGCTATTTATGAGGCATGTTACCGTTAATCCAAGCGTACTGTTAGTACACAATGCTGTTCTTGGGAAATCCAATACTAAATACAATTATTAACGCGTTTAGGTAAAAAGTTTTACAATTCCAATGAACAGATCATTAATATCACTTTATATTGTGTTTATTGGACAGTTGCCAAACACAATAATTTTTTGTATGACAGAAAATGTGGATTACTCTGGAAAAAGATAAAAAAACCATACAATTTTAAACATTTTGATATTTCACAATCTGTGTTAAACGTAAATGATGTTCAAATACCTAATTCAACAATTGCAACCAGTTTTTCAGATTATAATAATTGCTGTACAAGAGCATACAGTACACTTTTTTCAGGAACTAGAATTTACCACAATGATAAATTTCATCAGATAACAAAGTAGCTTTTGATTTTTTATACTAGCTTTTGACTTAACTCCAAACGCATCTGGAAATGAAGTATGTCAAGGTTTACTAAACTAGGGTACAGCTAGAATTGAGGCAAGCCTATCAAAACCACTTACATCTACACTAACTGCTAATGTTTATGGAGAATTTTGAGAATTTAATGCAAGTAAAATTTGATCAATTTGTATGATAAAAATCGAAATATATTCCCAAATCTATAAATAGAATATTGAAACATGTATTTGAATATTCAACAAGATGTAATCATCCTGTGCACTTGTGAAAGTAAAGTTTTGTTGTGATGATAAAAATAGTTTATTTGTAAAAGATATTTGTTTAGTTGGAATTAAAGAACCTTGCAACATTTAATTTGCTATTTCACGCTATTTCACGCTATATTTTTTTTTTTTCTATATATTTCTCTTTTTTGTATATCTAACTCTAACATTTTTTTTTTGTTTTTTGAAAATTTTTAATTTCAAGAAACGTTTTGTACTTTATTCCAAAAACTTTGTTATGAACTAATAATTTAATTTGAGGAGCATATTGAAAGCAACTTAAACCATTTAATATTCAAAGCTTGATGTAATTAAAATGATAAAGCTTTACAATAAAAAGAAAAATTATATAAAGTTCAGAAAACTTCAAACTCAAAATTTTAAAATAAATGTCACGTATAAAACGAAAAAAATTTAAAATTAAAACAAATTTATGCTAAAAACAAAAAAAAGAATTGGTGGATGGTAACAATATGAAAAACAAGGTAGAATATAAACCAACGGTTTTTAAAACGCATGTTTCCAAAATGTTTTGACATAACGGTAAATTTAAATAGTAAATCACAAAATAGCCTGAGATATATGCATCTGAAAATCGGGTTTTTCGCAATTTTAAGGTGCTGTAACTCTGGAACCCTATACAACTAAAAAAAAACCTTTAACACCCGTAAAAATGTATTATTGGAGCTTTAATTTTTATATCTTGCCGAAGTAAAATGTGTACAGGTGCCCAAATTACAGGTATTTAAAATAACAAATTTTCAATTTTTGAGCCCTAATAAATAGCTCATAAACAGGGGGTGGTCCAAAAAAAATTTCTGAGCAAACTTATACTAATTCTAAAAGTTCTTTGTGCCCTCAAAATTTCAAATCCCTACTTAAAAGCGTTCCGAAGTTATGAGGCTAGAAAAATCATGCAAAATTTGGTTTTCACTTCAGTAAAATTAATCACAACAGTAAAATTAAATACTAAATTTAAAAAAATTGTATAATTTTGATATTAACTTACAAAGTTAAAAAAAATACCTGTCGAATGACGTTTCCTCATTGAAAAAATGATTTGCTTACATTGCAATAAAAGAAATTGAGAGGAGTGCCGTTAAAATTATTTGCATCCAATTCAAGCAAATATTCCATTGTGAATGTGTAAATATTAAAAATATTTATTTATTTATTTAATTATTACTTAATTCAAGTATTTACATATTACATTTAGATATTTACACTTAATCTAAAATTAATATTAAAGTTATACAAAGCAAAATTTATTTTATTAAAAAAAAAAATAATGTATATTTACTTATATTTAATATTTCACAAAATTTTTGCAATAAAAATAGTGAAGAACAATTAAGGAATTATTTTGAATAGTGATTTTTTGATCACATCTTTACTCATGTTCATATTTATTATAGTTTTGTATTGATTCACATTTATCAATATTCTATTAATCGGCTCGTATTTGCCGTAATTAGTCCTATGATATCTAATCGAAAATGTGTTTTCGGACCTGAAACGTGTTCGTGTGTTGATTGAGTTAATTAATATGTTGTTAATGTAGTGCGAATCTATATAGTTATGAAATACCTGAGTAATAAAAACAATACCCATGACTGTTCGTCTGCATTCTAAAGTATTCATGTCAAGTAATTTGAGACGATTGACATATGGAGGCAATATAAGGGGATCAGCCCAATTTAGGTTTCTTAAGGCGAACCTTAGAAAATTTCTTTGTATTGCTTCAATTCTAACAATATGTTGATGATAGTGTGGAGACCAGACCTGATTTGCATACTCCAGAATAGGACGAACTAAAGTCGTGTAAAGAGATTTTATAATATATGGGTCATTAAATTCTCTAGACCATCTATTTACAAAACCTAGCATTGAGTTTGCTTTACTAATGATCTTGCTAATATGTGTATTAAAAGTAAGTTTACAATCAAAAGTTACACCAAGATCATTAAATTGAGTGACTCTTTTTATTATATTGTTATTAAAAGTGTAATTATTTGTGATTAAGTTTAACGAACGCGCAAATGAAATGATGGCACATTTATCAATGTTTAAAATAAGATTGTTATATTTACACCAGTTCATAAAGTTATTAAGATCTTTTTGGAAAGAGTCTGCATCATTCATTGAGCAGCCTTCTTTAAAGATTTTCATGTCGTCCGCGTAAATTTTTATGGAACTGTTCTGAATAATCTTAGTAACATCATTTGTTGAGATAATAAACAACAATGGTCCAAGATGACTACCCTGTGGTACTCCAGAATTAGCAATAAAAGATGCTGAAATTGCTGTTTTGAGAAGAACACTATAGCTACGGTTATTTAAGTATGAATCAATCTAGTTAATTAAGAAATAAGGAAAACCATATTTTTTTTAATTTATAGAGTATTATACTATGAGGTAGAAGATCAAACGCTTTATTTAAGTCAGTGTAATCCATGTCAGTTTTGCGCCCAACTTCCATTGTTTTCAAAATAGTTGAAGCTATTTCTGTAAGGTTAGTTACAGTTGATCTCTTTTTTATAAATCCATTCACTATAAATTCAAAACAATAATCATAAATTGCATCAAAGACCATAAGCTCAAACACTTTCGGCAAACTAGAAAGTTTAGCAATAGGCCTATAATTCACGACATTACTTTTTGAGTCTTTGATATTAAGGAGAATGATCTGCAATTTTTAAAAACAACGGGCAACAACAACACAAATCCAATTATAATGGATGGTATTACTCATACACCCACTATTTCAATTAACCTTCCTAATTCAACTAATTCACCACAGGAAAATAGCAATAAAAATACTAATGAAATTACAATGCAGATGCTTTATACGGAAATGCAAAATATAAATAAAACGAGGAAGAATACAGTTGCCTTTGTCAACTCTTAGATACCCGCACGAACCGTTAGTATGTTCACAGGTAACACAGCTAACAGCTAACTCTGCTTACAATATTATTTTTTAATATTTTAGTATTTTAAAATAATTTGGGTGAATTTTATAATTTCTAAAACTATGGGTTTTACATATATTCAAACTATATGTTTATATGTACATTCTTCAAAAGCAGATTCTAACCTTCCACATAACGATTATCAATCCAAAACTTTTTCAAATATTCTATAGTACCATTTAATACTAAGCGGTAAATGTATATTAAATTTACTTTGTACAAAATAATAAATATAATTTTAAATAGTATATTATATTATATTTAAATATTACATTAATAGAATAATTTCTTATAAGTACAATAAAATACATATATGTATGTAAATACGGCGCTATATAATATACATCTATACTCTTATCATTCATTCATCAGTGACATATACGATATGTAAATAAACATGATATTATATAAGTATGTATGTGTAACAATATCATATAAATAAAAGTTCTTCAAGCAACCGTTATGTTGTTTATTTATTTACATTTTTTTGTACTATGCATTATATCCTCAACAATTTCAAATTATCGAGTAAAACAATATGCAAAAAATTCGTTAAAGAAATTTGTTAGAAAATTTGAAAAAACCAAGTAACACTTTCGTCAATTTTAAAGTAACCCTATATTATTAAAAAAAGTTGTTACCAGAAATAAAAGTATAATGTTGAAGCTTTAATTTTTGTGTATTACTTCAAAAAAATTTTAACAGGTGTTCAAGTTTCAGGTGTTTAAAAATAGAAAATTTTCAGTTTTTGACCCCTCACAGATCCTATACAAAAAAAATTTCTGAAATGACTCATACTTATTTTCAAAGATCTAACTTCTGTCAAAAATTCAAGTTTCCCACTTAAACCGTTTAAAAGATAAAAGGGTTAAAGGATTTTGCAAAATTTTAGTTTCACATAACGGTAAATTAAGACACCGTATGCCACAAATATATAATTATTGTATATATGTTTTTAAAGCTAATAAAAGTAGTAATCGTGTGGCGTTTTCAAAATGAAAATATACCTTATACAACTTGTGCTATAACAATTTAAATATAGAGCTTTTTTGAACCTTTGGGGAGCTGTAGCTCCGTAACGGGTGGGGCTACAAAAAAAAGTTTCGAAAAATAAAATTAATATTTTTGTGAGATCTATCAGCAGTTGATCTCTATCAGGATGAGATCTATCAGGATGCTCAATTTCATAGCTCTATTTCAAAAAAATGTGGGGATCTAAAAGTTAGGTGTTCGAGAGCTACCCTAAGTTTTTGTGCAAACTCAACCAAAAAAAAACAGAGAACCTACAAATTATTCCCAGAATATTTTGTGTAAATTTCAATATTTTAGCTTTCTTAGTTTTTGAGTTAGCGTGCTGACGAACGGACGGACGGACGGACGGACATGGCTCAAAAGTCTTAGAATTTTTTTCTGATCCGATCCATACCTTTGAAGGTATATCTAGCTCGCTTATTTCGAGGTGTTACAAACGGAGGAGTAATTTTATTATACCCGATCCTATCGTACGGGTATAATTAACAGAGACATACTCTGCTCTCAATATTTTTCAAGAAGAGAAAGTACTACTGCAAAAAAAAAGTAAATAATTTAGAGAGCAAAGTGAACTGGTTACAGAAAAAAGAGCGTTACAATATAATTGAAATAAGTGGAATAAGCAACGTAAAAAATGATAATGCTACTGTTAAATTGAAAAAAATTATGAGTGAATGTTTGAGTATTAATTTACCTGATAATCAAATTAAAAGATGCTATGTTATTAGAAGTTTAAGACGAAATTTTGATTTGTTTGTCTCATATTGAAACTTTTAGTACAGTACCAGATTTAATTTTTGTATCGGAGATTTGGATTTTTAATTCGAAGGTTGGTCATTACAATCTACCGGGTTATAACTTTCATGCAGCACTAACGAAACTTATGCTACAGGTGGTGTGGAAATAACTATATGAATTTGAATGATAAATTACTGCTTGAAAATTGGGATGAAGTTTATTCCGAAAATTCTTTAGACAGCGCTTAGGATAAATTCTTTAATATACTACCTAATTATATTGGTGAATGTACCTTAGTAAGTGAATGTACCTTAGCATGAGGATATTGTACTTTCTATGAACGATAATTCTATAACATCTGACAATGCAATTATTGCTGAGGAGTTTAATGATTATTTCAGTTCAATCGCTGAAAATACTATTCCGTGTGAAAATTCACTTTGTTGTAACAATTGTGACTTAAATCTTGTTAATGATAATTCAATGAGTAACAGCTTTTCATTTGAGCCATGCTCGGCATGGGAGCTAGTAAAAATCATTAAATCACTTAATAACTCTAACCCAGGTGGTGGCGACAAACTTACAAATAGACTACTCAAAAGTATCTGCCATAACATATCTGATGTCCTTGCCCATTTACTTAACAAAAGTATTCTTTGCGGCACGTTTCCAGATGTATTAAAATAATCAATTGTAGTTCTAATTTTTAAGAAGGGTGATTCAAAGGTTGATTTCAAACTACAGGCCTATTTCATTGCTATCAGCAGTTAGTAAAATATTTGAAAAGGTTATACAAACATGGATGCTCAAATTTCTAAATAAAAGTGAGTTTTTCAGTCAGAAACAATATGGGTTTAGGGCAGGAGTTTCCGCCGAGGATGCTCTAATTGAATTTTGTTCTAATATAAACAAGGATCTAAATGAAAAGAAGCTTTGTACAGGACTTTTTGTTGATGTTACTAAGGTATTTGATACAGTTGATCAAAGCATTCTCTTAACGTAAACTCTTAACGTATCTGACTTTTTCGTATAAATCTAATAGTCTTTTAAATTTTACGTCTGAAATTAGCTTTGATTTATCTATTCTTAGAAATTGGTTTGCTAAGCATAAACTTGTGGTGAGCAATAAGACGAAACTTGTGAATTTTCACTTAACCAGACAAGAATCTTTACCCATGTAATTAAAATATCATGCAGCTAACTATACCAAGTTTACGCTGAAAAGCAACTTATGCAACATGTCAGGTAAAAATTTTAATGAAAACGGGGTTTATTCCTCTCATTGTTTTGAAATTGAGCCAGTAAGTGAATTTAAATAATTAGGAATAACTATAGATATCAATTCCTTAAAAAACTATCTGAGATCTACCCTTCGTACTTTTTATAACTTAAGAAAACTTTGTTCTTTAAGAATACTGAGAATGGTTTAGTATAGTTGAATACACTCGAAAATACAGTATGGAATAAGTTGCTGGTCAGTAACAACGTTAAAGAAATACATCACAAAGAAACATATAGAACCAAATTTGTGTATAAATGAACAATACAATCTTAGAACTAACCAACATCGAAGAGTTAATATATCTATATTTAGAACAGCTAGTTATCAAAACTCGTACAACATTGTTTCATGTAGATTGTACAATAAACTTCCGCTTTCAATTAAAAATATCTAAAATCAAAAGATGTTACTAAACAAATTAAAACTATGGTTAATAAATATTGGACATAATGAAATTGAGGTTTTGTTAAGAGCTTTAACCTAAGTCTTCTGTGTACATACTTACACTTATTTTTGTTATAATTTTCTGTTGTATATTTTATGATGATTTAATGTATATGATACGCTTATTATCTACCTTTTTGCTACATTCTATAAAATAATTTTTTTGTTTATTTTTTATGTTTTCATAATTTAAATTTAATAATTACATAAGTAGGTAACCCTGCACTTTGGGATGGGAAAAATTCAACCCATATCGCACGACATGCTGACCTACATTTTGATTTATGGGTTTAATGTAGGTTATGCTTGATTAGCAGGTTAAGAACTGTTTTAATTGTTTTGGTTTAGGTTTTAAGTTAGGTTGTATCTGTGGGTTGTTAACTTATAAGTTCCAAATAGCTTTATAGTAGGAAGTGAAGGTTATAGATATTGTGTAAGTTGTCAGGCAGAGTTAATGAACTGAACAATTGATTTTATGTATCTTGGTTACTATAAGCTAAAAATTTATTTTGGTTGAGATTTTAAGTTAGGTTGTATAGGTGGGTTGTTAACTTATAAGTTCCAAATGGTTGTATAATAGGAAGTCAAGTGTTAAGCAATTTGAAGTATGTCGGTCCTTAATAAATAAAATTGTATACCTGGTTTAAATACTAGGCGCACATATAAAAGTATTAAGAACATTTCTTATATGAAAATAAAAAACAGAACATTTTTTTTTTATTTTTAAATCTATACAGAGCATCTTTAAAATTGAAAAGAAAAAATTGTTGCATTTAAAGGAAATGAAAATAAAAAACTTCTTCTTTATAATAGCAAAATAATGTACCTATTTACCTTCCTTGAAAAATGTGTAGAGTAAAAAAAAAAAAAAGTAAGACTTAAATAAATTTTTTAACATTCTAGTTTTAACAGAATAAGAATTAAAATTTTTTTTTTTGTTTTTTGTTTTATACGCAAATGTAAATGTATTAAAAAAATTTTTTATATAAAAATACAAAACAAAAAAAATTATTTTATTTTTAAATCTATAGCGCTTCTTTAAAATTGAAAAGGAAAAGTGTAACCTGTTTTTTTTTGTTAGCATAAAGAAAAAAAATTAAAGTAAGATATAGATTTTTTTTTGCTTACATAAAAATGTGGTTTCTTCTGGATAGAAGAATTTATAGAAGAAAAGAGAAAACGAAAGTCTTTAATTAGCTGACTGCATGTCGTGTAAGATATTTTTTTTAATTAAGAATGTTCAGAAAATATGAATAAAAAGAAAACAAACAGCAAATCAAAAATATGGATTATTCATTTTTTATTTTTCTTTTTTTTTGTTTTTCTTTTTGTATAGAATAAAAAATAATTCAAAGATAGGTTCAGTTATAGGTTAAATGGTATCTATTTTAAAAACATAAGATCAAAATAAAAGACATTTATTTTTATGTTTAAATTCTTTTATTATTATATTTTTATTTAAATCTAAGTTTTAACATTTTTTTGCGATGATCAGATGTTAAAATTGCAGAAATAGTGAGACCAACTTTTTCTATACGTCTTTGAAATCTACTTGTATAACGTGCGTATTCTTCCCAATGACTTTTTCTTGCTGATCTGTAAGCATACTCCCATACATGCATAACGTGAATTTCTTGTTTAATATGGAAGTGAACTTTTTTAGTTTTGTTATTTAAATTCATATCGTGGAAGTATGAAAATTGAAAGTCTTAATCTAACATTTTTTCCTTTAAAAGATACATATATACATTATAACAATTTTTAACAGCACATCTGAAATTGTTATTTGATAAGTGTATAGGACAATTTGATTTAAAGTTATCAATATTTTCCAAAGACGGCAAGTTTCTGCTTAG
This sequence comes from Poecilobothrus nobilitatus, assembly GCA_947095535.1. NCBI lineage: Eukaryota > Metazoa > Arthropoda > Insecta > Diptera > Dolichopodidae > Poecilobothrus > Poecilobothrus nobilitatus. The sequence goes on from OX352772.1 coordinate 220,972,371, forward strand.
ATCTTCTATTTTAACACTGTCAATGTACTTTTGAAGGAAAAGTTTTTTTGTTCTCCTTTAACATAAATTTTTGCAGCTGACTCTAAATAGTGTTTTAATATACATTTTACATCTAAATATTCAACTAAACCGTTATTCCATTTAAGTCCATTTATTTTACTTTCGCAATACTGGTTATTATATTTCATATCCTGACTAAGTTCTTCTGCGAGGTACGGCGCTTTGAAATGACACACAGTTGGAATTAAACTTCCTTTTTCAAGGCTAACTCTTTTAGGAAATATTGCTTTTCATTTCCTTGTAAAAATTGTAGGTCAACTATGAAAACTTGTTTAACCATGTCGAAGGTTTATGGAAGAATGTTCCATAGAATAACTAAATTACATTTATATTCACTTCGGCAAAAGAGCTTTTCGTATAAATATAGGTTAACAGAGTTAGTTTTTAACTAATACAACTATGCTGTTTCACCCGTTTACAACGATGGTGGCTGGTCCGTCATGCTGTGGTAAAACCACTTTTATTCATAATTTAATTAAATGTAAAAAAGAAAATATACAACCACATATTAATAGAATAATTTGGTGTAATCCAGACAAAAATGCCGTTCCAAAATATGTCAAAGATATGGAATATAGTAACACTATTCTAAATTTTAATGAAAATCAAAAACCTTTGTTAATTATTATCGATGATATGATGTTAAATTCTCATGATAAGCATGTATGTGAATTATTTACTAGCGGATCACATCATAGAAATTTATCTGTAATATTTGTAACACAAAATGTTTTTCATCAGGGTAAATTTTCAAGAGATATTTCACTCAACTGTAAATATTTAGTTCTTTTCAAAAATCCAAGAGATAATTCGCAGATATTACATCTAGCTCGCCAAATATATCCCAATCAAATTAAAGCATTTGAAAAAGTATATAATGATGTGACGTTAGTCCCATATGGTTATATATTAATAGATCTTACTCAAGCCGTTAATGATATATTTCGATTAAGAAGTGATATATTTGGGAAAGGTTTGTGTTATTGTACGAGAGATCAATTAGAACAATTTGGGGAAGAATATGAAATGTTTGAAGACCAATCGACATATATTGCACCTATTAAAAATCTCTAAACCAAAATTCCAGAAAGTAATTATAAAACACTGTGAACCTGAAGTAATAAAAACATTTTGCGAAATCTCTTTAAATATTTTAAAAGGTAATTGTAATCTGAGTAAAAAAGCAACAACCCAATTACGAAAGTATAAAAAAGAATTAAGATCACTTATTTGCCGGAAAAAATCTATAAATAGCAAAAGAAATATTATTATTCAACGTGGTGGATTTTTACCTACACTTCTTGGTGCAATACTAGCATCGGAAAATTTATAAAATAATAATCGGAAATTTTATAAAATGAATAATACAACATTTAATAAAATGATAATTTTAAAACCTGAGATTTATGAGAAAATAAAGCAAAATGCGGACGTTGAACTTAATGAGTTGGATAAAAATATGAATAAAATATTGTTAAATAAACATCTCACGGACACTCAAAAATGGTATTTATACAGCCAAAATCTATTTAAAATAAGAAACAAAAAACGACAACTTCCTAAAGAGGAGAAAATTAAAATTACGGAAACAAAAGGTAATCAAACTCGTGCAAAACCAATATATATAGATGCGGAAACTCAATCGCATTTTCCTGAATATAAGAATGTTGGAATACAAGTTGTTCCTGAAGAAGAAGAAGTATATGAAAAAGAAGCTGATGACGAAGTATTTGATGATGAAATTCAAGAAAATGTTTTAACAAAAGCATTGTCAGCTGCTTCAGTTGGAGAACGTCTTAAAAAAAGAAAAACAATTAGAAATCAAAATGAACAAATTTTTGAAACTGATACAGGAGACATTATAACTGTTCCTTCAGATAGCCCAAGCCCACCAACGAAAAAAGAACAAACTATAAATAGCAAAGAGTTGAATAATTCATCAAGACTTGTTTTAAGGTGGGCAGTAGGTAATACTCAAACAGAACTTAATTTTCCAATTCGTAAGAATAAATCCGCAAGCTCATGGACAACATACAAGTAAATGATGAATTTTATGTCACTTTACTCAGTGATTCATCTATGAACTATTATCCAGAAAATTCATTATCATCTTTTACAAATAAAATGAATAAATACATGTGTGATTCAAGGTGGAAAGTCGGTATTTCAGAAATGTATTTTAATGATTTCGTTCCAAATGTGTATGGTGAAGAATGGGAAAAAAGTACTCAAATATTTATTAAAGGTATGCAGAAAGATATGATAAGAGTTGGAACATCATATATTCCATACAAAGAAAAACAAATGATATGCGACTGGAAAGTTTTTCTACTACCAACACTAATTCAAAATATACGCCCACTTAATAGGTTTACAAGAAAAGAAGTTGAACGACAGTTGATTTGGGGAATTTTTAATTTTATAAACGATGAAGTTCATTATACCCAACCAACAAAAGCAGAGGAGATGCCTAAAAATTTAAGTTACGCCATAATATGTGTTACTAAGCCTAAAATAAATATAAAAATAAGAGCAAATTACGCTTGTACCCTAATTATGATTGAGTGTATGAAATCTGAGTTGGATATTGTTAAAACCCAACCCATTCAGTATAGCATTTTACGATCTGAAGAAGTTTCCTACAATCCTATTGCTTCTTTAGACAACTCTTCAACTATTGAATTTGTTTCACTGGCTATTGGCGAAACATATAGAAATTTGTCTTCTACATATTTGAGATTAAAAGTACAGATCTTAAAGAAAGATGGAACACAACGGAATAATAATAAAACTGCTGAAGGAAAAATAACACAACCAAGTGTAGTTAATAACATTTTACATTCTTTAATAAAACAATGTAATGTTCAATTAAATGGTAAAAATATAACACCGTCTGATGGAAATTATCACTATAGAGCTCATATTGAACCTTTATTAAATTATGGTACAGATGCTGCTGCAACTCATTTAGAATGTGCAGGATGGATTTTAGATAAAGCAAATATAGCTAAATCTGATAATAATGGATCAAAATAGCGCCAAAAATTGTGTCATAATAGCAATGTAGTGGAACTTATGGATAAACTACACGTAGATATGTTTAATGAACCTTATAAATAATGTGTACATTCGTATAGTTTTAACACTTGAAAAACCAGATTTTTATCTATTTGCAGACGATTCTGATGAATCACAATTAAAAATTATAGAAGCCACGCTATTTATGAGACATGTTACCGTTAATCCAAGCGTACTGTTAGCACACAATGCTGTTCTTGGCAAATCCAATGCTAAATACAATTATTAACGCGTTTAGATAAAAAGTTTTACAATTCCAATACAATTTTAAACATTTTGATATTTCACAATTTGTGTTAAACGTAAATGGTGTTCAAATACCTAATTCAGCAATTGAAACCAGTTTTTCAGATGATAGTAATTCCCGTACAAGAGCATACAGTACACTTCCTTCAGGAACTGGAATTTACCACAATGATAAAGGTCATACAAAGTCTATGTTTAGTAATGGGTTTTTTATACTAGCTTTTGATTTAACTCCAGATGCATCTGGAAATGAAGTATGTCAAGGTTTACTAAACCAGGATACGGTTAGAATTGAGGCAAGGCTATCAAAACCACTTATATCTACACTCACTGCTATTGTTTATGGAGAATTTGATGCAAGTATACAAATTGATAAAACTCGAAATATATTTACAAATCTATAAATAAAATACTGAAACATGTATTTGAATATTCGACCAGATGTCATCGTCCTGTGCACTTGTGGATGTGAAGTATTGTTGTGATGATAAAAATACTTTATTTGTAAAAGATATTTGTTTAGTTGGAATTAAAGAACCTTGTAAAAAATTTGTAAAAGAATTTACTTACAAATTTCCAATCAAAGAAATTATAAATAAAAATTTGGAAAATTACTCTTTCGGAACTGTACATAATGATAAAATTAATAAAGAATTAAGACGGGTACTAGAAAAATTTGATAATACTATAAGAAATGAAAAAATAAAAAAGGAGTTTTTAATGAACTACATTAATAAAATAAGTAGAGTGTATGATTTGAGCCAGTTTCAGTCATGAACACTTTAGAAATAATTAGTGTTTTAAAATGTAACAAATAACAAACAAATATTTTAAGGTAGTTCTTGCTTTAGACAAAATTCCAAAAATAATAGAAAAACCAATTTTTTTAATTGTAAACACTGACAAGATAAAAGATCCGGGAACACATTGGTTTGCCCTTTATATTCCAAAGCATGGTTGCACAGAATATTTTGATTCGTATGGTGGAGTTCCAGATAAACCGGAAATTTTGGAATACTTGAAAAATCAGTGCATAGTTTTTAATAATAAGCAGATACAGAGTATTCTTTCAGATGTATGTGGGCAATATTGTTACGTTTTTGGCTGGTATAGATGTTTTGGTTTAAGTATGAAAACTTTTTTGAATAAATTTCACAAAGATAATCATATAGAAAACGACAATCTGATTATTAATATGTTCTATAATTTATTTAGAAATTGTAATTTTTCACAATCTTGTGTACCTCAGCAATACAATTATTATTAAAAAGCTTTAGTTAAAACGTAGTAATGGAAGATCAAGGTTCGAACACAAATTTGATGTTGAGCTATACATATTTTCTCAACAGAAACCAGTCATTAAAAGTTCTATTTGGTTTTGATACAGAATCTCTTATAGCAACTTGCATTTTTCACCGTATTGAAAAAAAGCCAGCTATTTTAAAATATCATGATTGGTGTAAGTTCCATCAGCAATTTTGTGAAAGGTACTCGAAACAATCAATAAAGAATACAAAATTATGTTTACAATATGGGTTAAGAATTGTTATTGGTCGATGTTTTAGTATTAACAAGGAGGAAGCTGACACATTTTACAACTTAATTGATTTTCTTCAAGCTGTAATGATACACAATAAAAAAGCTGAATCAAATGTATGGGAATATGTTATTAAATATATAAAAACGTGTTAAGAAAAGCATGTTATGAAATTGCATGAAGAAATATACATTCCAATACAACGTTATAGCGTTCAATGTAATTACTCTAGATTGTTTTTTGAAATACCTGTACTACTAGAAAATAAAATTTGTAATATTTTAGTCAAGAACAACAATAAATGAAAAATTTGTAAAATTTATTTAATTTGTTTTTATTATGAAATACTTATAGATACATATACATTTATACAAATATTCTTAAATATTATTTTAGGCGATAAATTATTTCTAAAAAATTTTGCAAAATAGTCAGGATCTCCTTCTTGGTTATTTATTTCCCAAATTTATTGCTCATCTGTATCTTCATCTAAAACTTGAAACGGTGGTATGAATTCTTCAGTTTCCATTAATTCCTCGTCATCTACAGTAGATGTAAATTCATCAACTTGAACCTCATTTTGTGTACTGACTATTGCAGTTTCCTCAGTAAATGGAAATGCTGTTGAATCAGCTGCCATTTTTGTAAAATATCTTACAAAAATTGAGTTAAAAATGATTTGCCAGTAAAATTGAACCGCATTATATACTGTAGAATACAGTTAAAATTTAAAGTTTTCAGAGTATATAAATAAAGAAATGTAAAATTGGATTTTTAAAACTAGTTAGATGGTGTAAAAATCATGTCAAGATCTCAAATAGTAAAAGAAATACATTGACTAGCTAGAAAAAGGTATCTTAGAAGGAAAGTCAAGCAGAAAGGAGTAAATGATACCTGGCAAATTGATCTAGTGGAAATGATTCCTTATGGAAAATTCAACAAAGGTTTTAAATATATGTTAACCGTTATAGATATATTTTCTATATATGCTTATGCTGAACCAATTAAAACTAAAACCGGTAGTAATGTTTTAAATGCTTTAAAGAAAATTATAAAACGAGGTAAAAACCTACCTAAACACATTCATTCAGATCAAGGTAAAGAATTTTTCAATTCGATATTTCAAAATTTTGTTGTAAAGAAGGGTTATAATCAATATCATACTTACTCTGAAATGAAAGCATCTATTGTAGAACGCTTTAATCGAACTTTAAAAAATTTAATGTGGAAAATATTTAGTTTACAAGGAAACTACAAATGGATTAATATATTGCAATCTTTATTAAACACCTATAATTCCACTAAACATAGAACAACTAAATTACCCCCTGAAAGAATTTCTAAGAAAAACTAAAAATTTATTTTAAAAAATGTTTACATGCAACTTAAAATTTCTCTAAAAGCTAAATATATAGTTGGAGACTATGTTAGTATAAGTAAATACAAAAAAACTTTTAAAAAAGTTTATCAACCGAATTGGTCTACTGAAATTTTTAAAATTATCAAAGTAAACAGTACCTCTCCAATCACATATCAGCTGGTTGATTATAAAAATGATTCAATATTTGGTGTATATAATATTTATATTATATACACCAAATATTTATATTATATACACAATATTTTATAGATTTTATGAGGAGGAACTCACATCTGTTAAACATCCAAACGTATATCTTGTCGAGAAAATTTTAAAGAAAAAAGGCAATAAAGTTTTTGTTTAATGGCTTGGGTTTGACGAAAAACATAACAGATGGATAAATTCAACAAATATTGTTTAATATCTGAAAAATAAAACTTTAATTTTGAAATGAAATTTTTTATTGAACAAATTCTTTATATAAAAATAAAACTTGATAATATCTGAAAAATAAAATAAAATCTTAAAATCTGAAAAATAAAATAAAATCCTAACATCAGAAAAATGAAAATAAATTTAGAACAGTACAAAATTTATTTGAAATAAAATTTTTTATTGAACAAATTCTTTATATGAAATTCTTATTATAAAAACATAATTCTTAATATAGAATAAATTATATAACATAAAAGCTTAAACTATAATTATTGTTTTGTGGCGAATTGAAAATCACCACGTTCTTCTTTTAAAATTAACTCATTTTCGTCGTTTACTAGGAAATAAGTATTTTTTTCGATTTCCTCTCGGAAATCATTATCTTCAAATACTGCAACTTTTTGTTGCGGTATAAATATAATATTATTTAGGGTTACGAAGACCCATTTTTCACCGGTAAACGGTGTTAATTTTTTATATTTTATGTATTTTATAGAGCCTACTTGGTTCCATATCTTTAACCTTTTAATTCCACCAGTTTTCTTTTTGCTACATAAAAAATATTAGCAGCATTGTAATCAACTGACATTTTTGATAGATTTTATCCTTTCCACTTAGAAAATATATGCAAGAGTGGCGCTAGTTCTAAAGTTTTTATTTTGTTATAATATTACTCGAAATTTGTAAATAAATACATCGAGATTTAAAATGAGTGTTGTTGTTGTTGTTGCTCTTGTTGATGATGATGTTGCTGTTGTTGCTCATGATAAAGTGGCATTTTCGCCATCTTTTTCTTTTTTGTAGAAATTTGCGCCTGTATTGTTACATCATCCAGCACATAAACTTTATCAAATTCCTGTGCCATCCTGCTTGCTTCAAATTAAACTGATATTTTTATAAAATCTCGATGTATTTATTTACAAATTTCGAGTAATATTATAACAAAATAAAAACTTTAGAACTAGCGCCACTCTTGCATATATTTTCTAAGTGGAAAGGATAAAATCTATCAAAAATGTCAGTTGATTACAATGCTGCTAATATTTTTTATGTAGAAAAACGGTAATTTATTAAATTGGAGTTTGTTTACAATGTTGTAATACTGTTTTCTATTTAAAATACGTATAAGATGAGAATCTAATTATTAATGAAATATAATTTATTATACTGTCATTTGAGTACAATTTATATCTTTAAGAAAAGTTTAAATTAAATTGTAGTTTGAAAATTACAATGTTGCATAGAATTTTCTATTTACAAATTAAGATAGGATTAAGATGGGATTCTAGTTAAACCAACTAAAATTTATTAAAGTGTCATTTTAATTTAAGAGAATGAATCTATATTGAAAATTTAATATTATTCTGCTATTCAAGCATTTAACATCTGAAATTCGTATAAAGAAAATGTCGAAAAAAATTATTTTACAAAGGTTTTTTACCGAAACTATAACGCCTTACATAATAGAAAGCGAGAATTCGACATTTGTTAAACGGTTTAATATGAACGGTCATAAAATAAAATTTGTAATTAAATCCGTACCTGAAAATAGAGAACCAATTAGCTGGATTAAGGATGCTATACATCAAATAATCAGAATTGCTGTGAAAGATGTGAATTCCACTGATAAGATTGGGTTAACATTTTGTGGAGAGAGCTTTGAACATCAAGGTCTTGCGTACTTAAATTTAGCGACGTTTGGGAAGTAGTTTCTAATGTTTTTCAAGTAATTCTGAAGGTAGTTATTTATAATTCATTTTTTGTTTCATTTATAATAAACTATTTTTATTTTATGTCTATAGGCTTAAGTACAGACACTTTTTGTTTAACAGTTACCCGTGTTAGATGACCCTCTGGTAGAGAAATAATAAATATTCAAATTATAAAGAGGAATGCTTAAAAAGGAAAGGAATAATAACAATAAAAAACAGCGATAATTTATGTCTACCACGTGCACTTGTTGTTTCAATAGCTAAAATTGAAAAATTGATTGAATATGAAAAAAATCGAAAAAATATAGGAAAACTTCAAACTTTAATAGCTTTAAAATTATTAAAAACATCAAAAATAACAATTCCATCTGAAGATTGCGGAATTCGTGAATTGAATCAATTTCAAAAATGTTTACATAAACACGAAATTGTTGTATATAAATATGGAACAAGGAGTGCAGAAGTAGTATTTGAAGGATTTAATAATGGAAAAAAAATTAACTTGCTATTCCATAATAATAATTATAATGTAATAACTTCGCTCACACCTGCATTTTGCACACCATTTTATTGTGAAGAATGTCATATTCCGTATTCTAAAAAAAATTAACATAGGTGTTCGAAAAGTTGTCCTTGTTGTCAAAACTCACCCGCTGGTTCAATTAATGTTAAAAAATTTTTATGTATGCAGTGCAATCGCGCATTTCGTGGTCAATCATGTTTTAAAAATCATAAGGCTTTCAGTTCAAAAAATAGAAGCACCTGTGAAGAAATTAGGAAATGCAAATCTTGTTTTAAAGTTCATAAAAGTTGTAGGACTCATATATGTGGTGAATATTTTTGTAAAATTTGCGATAATCATGTTCCTGAAAACCATAAATGCTTCATTCAATAAGACAAAACAAAAGTAAATTTTCAAAACTGTATTTACGTATTTTATGATTTAGAAACAAGACAAGAAGAAATTAACTCCACAAAAATAAAATAACATGTTCCAAGTTTATGTGTGGCTCAACTGAGATGCTTTAAATGTATAAACATTGATTCTCTATACTTCTGTCAAAAATGTAAATTAAGAGAAAGAATTTTTAAAACGAAAAATTTGATCGAGCATTTCATGGATTTTATTTTAAAATTAAGAAAGGAATTCAAAAAGATTGTCATAATTGCTCATAATGGGCAGGCGTTTGACCATCAGTTTATTCTGAATTATATACTCAATAAAACTGTACTTGAACCAAAGTTAATTATGCGAGGTACAAAAATTATTTTTATAATAATTGATAATATTAAAGTTATTGATTCTATGAACTACTTTCCTATGGCCTTGGCAAAATTACAAAAAGCTTTTAATTTATCGATTAATTTAAAAAGGTTATTTTCCACATCTATTTAATAAATTGGAAAATGAAAATTACATTGGCTCACTTCTAGCAATTAAATACTATAACTCTAATGCAATGAAAGCAGATGAGCGTAATGAATTTTTAATGTGGTATGAACAAAATAGAAACTCAGAATTTAATATGGAGAAAGATATTTTAGAGTACTGTAAAAATGATGTTGAAATTCTAACTAAAGCATGTCTGGTTTTCAGATATTTTTTTTTAGAAGAATGTAATGTTGAACCGTTTTTAGAAGCAACAACAATAGCTTCCGCCTGTAATCTTGTATATAGAAGAAACTTTCTCAAATCGAATACTATAGGAATTATACCAAGAAAAGGATATAGGATGGTAGACAATCAGTCAAAAATTGCCATGCAATGGTTTATTTGGAGAAAAAGATTTGAGAAAAAATGATTTGAAATGTTCTTGTAAAGGAAAAGAAAAACAAATCGGAAATGTTAAAGTCGATGGATTTTGCGAAGAGACTAAAGAAATATTTGAATTTTACGGTTGCTATTATCATGGACATCCAAAATGTTTAACAAACCAGAGAGGAATACCATTACATGATAACTCTGGCGATACTTTGAATCTACGATATGAAAAAACATTAATGAGATCAGAGTTTATAAAATCATGTGGATATAAAGTTATTGAGATGTGGAAATGTGAATTCCGGGAGCTAATGAGACACAAAGAAAATATGAGATATTTTGAAAATCATTCATTAATTAATTTAGTTCCTTTATCCGTTAGTATGTTCAAAGCCTGTCACTCTGCTTACAATATTATTTTTTTAATATTTTAGTATTTTAAAATAATTTGGGTGAATTTTATAATTTCTAGAACTATGGGTTGTACATATATTCAAACTATATGTTTATATATACATTCTTCAAAAGCAGATTCTATCCTTTCACATAACGATTATCAATCCAAAACTTTTTCAAATATTCTATAGTACCATTTAATACTAAGCGGTAAATGTATATTAAATTTACTTAGTACAAAATAATAAATATAATTTTAAATATTATATTATATTATAAATATAATTTTATATATTATATTTTAAATTCCATTGACAGAATAATTTCTTATAAGTACAATAAAATACATATATGTATGTAAATACGGCGCTATATAATATACATATTTACTCTTATCATTCATTCACTAGTGACATATACGATATGTAAATAAACATGATATTATATAAGTATGTATATATATCAATATCATATAAATAAAAATTCTTCAAGCAACCGTTATGTTGTTTAGTTATTTACATTTTTTTGTACTACGCATTATATCCTCAACAATTTCGAATTATCGAGTAAAACAAATGCAAAAAATTTGTTGAAGAAATTTGTTAGAAAATTTGAAAAAACCAAGTAACACTTTCGTCAATTATAAAATAACCCTATATTATTAAAAAAAGTTGTTAACAGAAATAATAGTATAATGTTGAAGCTTTAATTTTTGTGTATTACTTCAAAAAAATTTTAAGAGGTGTTCAAGTTACAGGTGTTTAAAAATAGGAAATTTTCAGTTTTTGACCCCTTACAGCTCCTAAACGGGGGGTGATACAAAAAACATTTCTGAAATGACTCATACTTATTTTCAAAGATCTAACTTCTGTCAAAATTTCAAGTTTCCAACTTAAACCGTTTAGAAGATAGAAGGGTTGAAGGATTTTGCAAAATTTGAGTTTCGCATAACGGTACATTAAGACACCGTATGCCACAAATATATATTTATTGTATATATATTTTTAAAGCTAATAAAAGTAGTAATCGTTTAGCGTTTTCAAAATGAAGATATACCTTATACAACTTGCGCTATAACAATTTAAATATAGAGCTTTTTTGAACCTTTGGGGAGCTGTAGCTCCGTAACGGGTGGGGCTACAAAAAAAAGTTATAAAAATTAAAAATAATATTTTTGTGACATCTATCAGCAGTTAAAATTTCATAGCTCTATTTAAAAAAAAATGTGGCGATCTAAAAGTTAGGTGTTTGAAAGCTACCCTAAGTTTTGGTCCAAACTCAACCAAAAAAAATAGGGGACCTACAAATTACTCCCAGAATATTTTGTGTAAATTTCAAGATTCTAGCTTTCTTAGTTTTTGAGTTAGCGTGCTGACGGACGGACGGACGAACATGGCTCAAACGTCTTAGAATTTTTTTCTGATCCGATCCATACATTTGAAGGTATATCTAGCTCGCTTATTTCGAGGTGTTACAAACGGAGAAGTAATTTTATTATACCCGATCCTATCGTACGGGTATAAAGAATGACTATTGACGGTATTATTAAATGTAAAATCTTACCACCAACAAATCTATTACACCTTGTGTTATCTGTCAAACAAAATAATAAATTGATGTTCTCACTATGTAACACTTGTAGTGAACAAAAATATTAAGCAAAATACTATGAACATACAGACGATGAAAAAGCATTAGTAGGAACTGGGTAATTTATGAAATTAAAAAAGCAATTGAAAAAGGGTATAAACTTTTAAATATTTATGAAGTTTGGTAATACGAAACCGTAAAATATGACAATTGCAATGGTATTGATTATTGAATATTGAAAAGGAAGAATATATTGATATTTTTTTTTGAAAAGGAAGAAATTAAACTAGAATACGATAAAGTAGTTAATAACCCTGGTTTAAGATCTTTTGCCAAGATTATTTTGAACTCATTCTGGGGAAAATTTGAACAAAGAGAAAATCAACAAACCACCATTATAAATCAACCTTTTAAACTTTATGAGTTAATAACAAACCCTTCTGTAGAAGTATGCCACATATTTCCAGTAAATGAAGAAAACATACTGATTAGCTGGAAATATAAAGAAGAAGCAGTAACTTCTTTATCTAATGTCAACGTAAGTATCGCTGCTTATACAACAAAACATGCTCATCTTCAATTTTACAGTTATCTAGAGAAGTTGGATAGTAGAGTATTATATTATGACACCGATTCAGTGTTGTATATTAGCCGAGAAGGAGAATATGAACCAGAAATAGGTGACTTTATAGGAGACATGACTGATGAATTAGAATGTTATGGTATAGGAAGTTATATTACAGAATTTGTAAGTCGTGGTCCCAAGAACTACACTTACAAAATTTACTGTACAAAAGATAATACAGAAAAAATTGTTTGTAAAGTTAAAGGATTCTCTCTTAGTTATGAAGCTTCTCTAAAAATTTTAATAGCATAAAGGCAACAGTTTTAAATTCATTGAATAGTGCAGACACATACGTCATTTCAGAAAATATTCGTTGAAATAAAAATCATGATGTACTTACGATTCGCAAAAAAAATACGATTCGAAAAAATATCAACCAAAATCGGAAAAACGAAAATTTAATGGAGATGGTAGTTCTTTACCGTATGGATATAACAGAAAAAAGCGAATGTTGATAAGTAAATCAAAATAGTATTCATTCAAATTTGAGCATTTGTATTGTAATTATTTGTATTGTAAAAATATTTGTTTGTATATTAATTTAAAATTTTTAAGAATGTAATAAAGATTTAAACAAAAAAAAATTCTAGATGTAAAAGTAGATATTATTTACATACATATTATACAGTTCTATACTTTCGTTTCTTTTATGATCATTATATTTTTTAGAATCTTAATAAATTATTAATTATTATCTTGTTATTACTAGAATATTGTAATTTTTTAAAACCAGGAACTATACTATCATAGAATCAATCAACTTTTACATTATATTCTTTTTATATCAATTCCTTGCTTTGACTAGATAACTAGTGATTTGTGTACTCGTATCTTAATTTAACAATAACAAAAAGAAGTCTTAAATTTTTTTTTAGTTTAAAACTAGAAATTTTTGAATTATTTTTATTCCATACAAAAACAAAAAAAACATAAATGCGTTTTCTCTTTTCTTCTATAAATTCTTCTATCCAGAAGAGACCATATTTTACTGTTAACAAAAAAAAAAAAAAAAACAGGATTACACTTTTTCTTTTCAATTTTGAAGATTTAGATTTAGAATAAGATTTAAAAATAATATAATTTTTTTTGTTTTGTATTTTTATATAAAAAATTTTTTTTAATACATTTACATTTGCGTATAAAACAAAAAACAAAAAAAAGTTTTAATTCTTATTCTTTTAAAACTAGAATGTTATAAAATTTATTTAAGTCTTACTTTTTTTTTTATTCTACACATTTTTCAAGGAAGGTAGATAGGTACATTATTTTGCTATTATAAAGAACAAGTTTTTTAGTTTCATTTCCTTTAAATGCAACAATTTTTTCTTTTCAATTTTAAAGATGCTCTGTATAGATTTAAAAATAAGATACATAAAATCAATTGTTCAGTTCATTAACTCTGCCTGACAACTTATACAATATCAATAACCTTCACTTCCTACTGTAAAACTATTTGGAACTTATAAGTTAACAACTCACAGATACAACCTAACTTAAAACCTAAACCAAAACAATCAAAACAAGTTCTTGACCTACTAAACCAAGCATAACCTACATTAAACCCATAAATCAAAATGTAGGTCAGCATGTCGTGCGATATGGGTTGATTTTTTCCCATCCCAAAGTGCAGGGTTACCTACTTACATACATTCAAAACTTATCTTAAAACCTAATATTTTTTATACTGTTGAATTCAAACTTTTTGTTCTTTTTGTTTTAATAATTAATTTATGAAATGTTATTCAAATTATAGTCGACCCTAATTAAGTAATTTTAAAAAGATTTTTGATTTAAAGTACCTATGTGGCACTTACCACTATAACTTAGTTATACATAGAAAGTGTCCTAAACTATTCTCTTTTTTTTTTTTTTTTTTTTTACGAGTATTGGTGGAAAACTCGAAAGTCACCAAGAGGAACTGCACGTACTTCCTCAGGGTAGTGTTGAACTTTAAGCAGCCAAAACCACCCCACTTTTAAAACCAAAACTTAGGATGGAACCTTTAATACGAATGTACAGTTTGGTTTTGGGGATAAGGATGTGGGAAGGATAATTGGGAAAATTGGAATTTTGAAATTTGGATCATGGTGGATAGGTAGGAAAATTTGGAAGGACATTTTGAAGAAGGATGTCAATGTTCTTCTTAAATTTAAGTAAATCGTACACCCTAAGAATTTCCAACTTTAGGGAACACATGCGATTGTATATCGTTCCACAAACGAGACGTGCGCATAACAAACGAATTTCCATAGGCTGTATTTCGCCATCTTGATAACTCAACATGGTAGGGATGATCATCTGTTGCCCTCCTTGTTTCTCGTTGGAAAACTTTGAGTGGAGGCATTAGTTGTTTTATTTCTTTAGAACAAGTATTAATCTCTACGAGATACCTATAAAACAAGGTTAGCGACCCAACTGTGCGACGATGGCTGAGTGGAGTGAGCATTGAAGTTACACGGGGGCGTTGATCAAACGAATAGCTCTGTTTTGCACATTATCTAAATACGCCAGTGCTGTTTGAGGCCCTGCAGCCCAAATGTGTGCATTGTAATAATAAATAAATAATCTTACATATTTAATAATAAATAAAAATACAAATGAAAACGAAATTAATTAAATTATATAATTTAGTCTTAAGAAATATCTTATGTATATTTTTGAAGGAGAATAAAGAATTAAACTAATAAATAAATAAATAATAAAAAATTCTATCAGCAATTTTATGAAAGGTACTCGAAACAATCAATAAATAATACAACATAATAAAACATAAATAAAATATGGGTTTTAAACATAATAAAATATGGGTTAAGAATGGTTATTGGCCGAAGTCTTAGCATTAACAAAGAGGAAGCTGACACATTTTACAATTTAATTGTTTTTGTTCAAGCTTTAATGATACACAATAAAAATGCTGAATCAAATGTAGTGGAATATGTTATTAAATATATAAAATCGTGTTAAGAAACACATGTTATGAAATTGCACGAAGAAATATATATTCCAATACAACGTTCAATGCAATTATTCTAGATTGTTTTTTGAAATCCTAATAAATAAAATATAAATAAAATTTCTAATATTTTAAACAAGAACAACAATAAATGAAAAAATTTTTAAAATTTATCTAATTTGTTTTTTATTATGTATTATATACTTACTTATATACTTATATATAGTAGACACATATACATTTACACAAATATTCTTATATATTGTTTTAGGCTGTAAATTATTTCTAAAAAGTTCTGCAAAAGAGTCAGCAATCAGGATCTCCTTTTTGGTTATTTATTTCCCAAATTTGTTTCTCCACTATATCTTCATCTAATACTTGAAACGGTTATATGAATTCTTCCATTAATTCCTCCTCATCTAATGTAGATGTAATTTCATCAACTTGAAGCTCATTTTGTATACTGACTATTGCAGTTTCCTCAGTAAATGGAAATGTTGTTGAATCAGTTGCCATTTTTGTAAAATATCTTAACAAAATTGAATTAAAAACGAGAAAGAATACAGTTGCCTTTGTCAACTCTTAGATACCCGTACGAACCGTTAGTATGTTCACAGCCTGTCACTTTGCTTACAATATTATTTTTTTAATATTTTAGTATTTTAAAATAATTTGGGTGAATTTTATAATTTCTAGAACTATGTGTTGTACATATATTCAAACTATATGTTTATACATTCTTCAAAAGCCTTTTCTAACCTTCCACATAACGATTATCAATCAAAAGTTTTTCGAAATATTTTATAGTACCATTTAATACTAAGCGGTAAATGTATATTAAATTTACTTAGTACAAAATAATAAATATAATTTTAAAGATTATATTATATTAATGCGCACATAGTATATTTATATTGTTATAAGTACATATATCGCCATAAATTGCAATATTTCTCTAAAAATATTTCCATTCGTAGAATAATTTCTTATAAGTACAATAAAATACACATACTCGTATGTATGTAAATACGGCGCTATATAATATACATCTATACTCTTATCATTCATTCATCAGTGAATATACGATATGTATATAAACATGATATTATATAAGTGTCTATGTATATCAATATCATATAAATAAAAATTCTTCAAGTAACTGTTATGTTGTTTATTTATTTACATTTTTTTGTACTACGCATTATATTATCCTCAACAATTTCAAATTATCAAGTAAACCAAAATGCAAAAAATTCGTTAAAGAAATTTGTTAGAAAATTTGAAAAAATCAAGTAACACTTTCGTCAATTATAAAGTAACCCTATATTATTAAAAAAAAATTGTTAACAGAAATAAGAGTATAATGTTGAAGCTTTAATTTTTATATATTACTTCAAAAAACTTTTAACAGGTGTTCAAGTTACAGGTGTTTAAAAATAGGAAATTTTCAGTTTTTGATCCCTTACAGCTCCTAAACGGGGGTTGATACAAAAAACATTTCTGAAATGACTCATACTTATTTTCAAAGATCTAACTTCAAAGATCTAACTTCAAAATTTCAAATTTCCAACTTAAACCGTTTAGAAGATAGAAGGGTTAAAGGATTTTGCAAAATTTGAGTTTCGCATAACTGTAAATTAAGACACCGTATGGCACAACTATATATTTACTGTGTATACACTTTTAAAGCTAATAAAAGTAGTAATCGTTTGGCGTTTTCAAAATGAAGATATATCTTACACAACTTGTGCTATAACAATTTAAATATAGAGCTTTTTTGAACCTTTGGGGAGCTGTTGCTCCGTAACGGGTGGGACTACAAAAAAAGTTATTAAAAATAAAATTAATATTTTTATGACATCTATCAGCAGTTAAAATTTCATAGCTCTATTTCAAAAAAAATGTGGGAATCTGAAAGTTAGGTGTTCGAGAGCTACCCGAAGTTTTGGTCGGAACTCAACCAAAAAAAAATAGGGAACCTACAATTTGCTCCCAGATTCTAGCTTTCTTAGTTTTAGCTGACGGACGGGCGGACATGGCTCAATCGACTTAGAATTTTTTTCTGAGCCGATCCATACCTTTGAAGGTATATCTAGCTTGCTTATTTCGAGGTGTTACAAACGGAGGAGTAATTTTATTATACCTATATACTTATCGTACGGGTATAATGATTTACCAATAAAATTCAACCGCATTATATACTCTAAAACCCATTCAAAATTCAAAGTTTTCAGAGTAAATAAAGAAATGCAAAATTGGATATTTAAAACTAGTTAGAAGGTGTAAAAATCATGTCCACATCTAAAATCGTAAAAGAAATTCATATTGATCTGTGAAGAATGTTACAAGGTTGAAAGTAGAGATTTTTATTCCGGTTCAAAAATTTAATGTATGATGTAATTTTTCTCGGCTCTTTTATGAAATACCTGTGTTTTTACGAAAAAAATATTACATAGTTAAATCAATTTTGTAACTATTTACGTACATGTAAACCTGAATCTGAAAAATAAAGTAACTAAATAAAAGTAATTTATACCTTTTTTTAAATTTTATATTTATTTATGAATAATAAAAACTACAAACCAATTTACATAATTTATTGGAAATTTGCATATATTTTACCAAAAGACTCAGATATATCTTTAATACTTAAATTTAAATTTTTATCTTTATATACAAAATGTATTTTTTCTTTTATTTCTTTAACAAAATCAGAATTCTCAAAAATGTCAGTATAATTGAGGTACAAATATAATTAAATTGCGGGTCTCAAAGACCCACTTAAAACCATAAATGGTCTTGTTTTGTTTGACATTTATTATGGTTCTTCTTCTTATAGAAGGTTCTGCTGCTGGTTCTTCTTCTTATAGAAGATTGATTTCTTCTTGTTGTTGAAATTGTTGATGTTGTTGATGTTGTGGTTGTTGTTGTTGTTGTTGATGATGATGATGATGTTGTTGATGATGTGTCTGTGGTTCTTGTTGAGTTCTTATTTTTTTTCGTTTAATTGGAGCCAACTCCTGTGTTGGCTCTATTTGTTGAGCGTAGGTGAAAATATCTGCTGTGTTTTCCATTTTGCTTTAGATATTTCTGTTGAGCTTC
Source organism: Poecilobothrus nobilitatus (assembly GCA_947095535.1). Lineage (NCBI taxonomy): Eukaryota > Metazoa > Arthropoda > Insecta > Diptera > Dolichopodidae > Poecilobothrus > Poecilobothrus nobilitatus. The sequence goes on from OX352772.1 coordinate 220,991,227, forward strand.
TTGTTGTATTATTATGTTGAGCTCTTTCTTTGAATTGATATATCTTAAGAAAGATCCCACTTTATTTATACTAAATTTTTCTTCAAAATAATCGTATTATCTTAAGAAAACTAGTTAAAAACAAAAAGTTGTAAAGTAAGTTGTTTATCAATGTAATAAATTCTAATTGATAATAATAAAACTATAATTTTTTTAAATAGCATTTTTTACAACATTGTAGCATTTAACAGTGTTCTAAAGTTAAGAAAAAATCTTTTACATAAATTCTAATTATACTTTTTTATGAAAGAATATCATATTTACTTATCCATTGATTATGACTATTATCAAAGCCTAAATATTTCACATATACTTTAATGCCTTTTCGTTTTAAGATTTTTTCAATTAAATAAGCATTGGGGTCTTTGACACAAGTTAGTTCCTGTTCATAGAAGCCACTACCAATTTATTTTTATAATCTTTTAAACTATATGTAATCGGGTCTGTCTTGTTTTTGAAAGCTATTTTAAAAACTTCAGTTAGGTTCATATAGTTACATATAGAAACAGTTAGGTTCATATTCTTTTTGAAAAGTACCTTTAGACCTTGCAATTCTAACAAAATCACCAACATTAAATTTTCTCTTATTAAATATTTTAGGGTAATTGTAAATTGAACGAAGAATTTGTTTTTCATTTTTTGATGTAAATTGGTTCGGTTTTAACTTAATTGTACGGTGTTTTGTGTTATTATATTTTTCAATTAGTTTTGGTAAAAGTTCAAATTTCCTTGTAAACTAAACTATTTCCACATAATTGATTTTAATGTTCTGTTAAACCTTTCACAAACACTATCCTTTATTTCTGAATAAGTATTATAGTGATTTATATTATAGCTTTTCATCAAATTTTGGAATTTTTTGTTGAACAATTCTTTTCCCTGATCAGAATGAATATTTTTTGGAGCCTTCCCCTCCCTTTCAAAAATATTTTTTATACTTTTAACTACGTCATCTGCTGCCTTTGATTTAATTTTTTCGACATATGCATATTTCGAAAATATATCGATAACAGTTAAGAGGAACTTGTATCCATGATTCACTTTTTGATAGGCCGACATATCTACAAGATCAACTTCCTATATATCATTTAACCCTCCTTGAGATATTTTGCTTCTCTGAAATATACGTCTAACTGGACGATGAATTTCAGATACTATTTGTGCTTTTGATTATTATTAAACAATATTATTAAAAAGTTAAACTGCAACTGTGCATTTGAATAAAATCAGTGTATGTAAATAAATTTTCTACTATATTCTGAAAATTAAAAACTGTAAAATTAAAAGATTTTTTTTTCAATACTGTAATTTAATAGTTTAATACAAATTTTTTACAATATATTAACAATAGTTTTTAAATTTTTTTCTTTTTTAAGCCATACTGAACTCGTTTTCTGGAATTTATTCGATATGTCTTTGTTTTAGGAACAGTGATGACTCTGTGATGATATGTTCGACGAATACTAGGAAATGTTATATTTATGTGTCGAAAATTGTTTAAGTTTTTAACTAATTGTTTCATAGAGCCAAAATTTATTTCTTGTAAAACGTTATAATATAAACGAATACCTTTGACGTTGGAAACAGTTTTTTTCACATTTCGAGTTGGTACTATATATTTTGTATGCATAGTTCTTCGCACCCCGACTGACAAATTCTGTAATGTAACTTCCTATTCCATATTCTTCAAGCTCATCTGTAATATCTCCTATTAAAACTCCTGTTGGAGGTTGATATTCTCATTCACGTGCTACATATATTATTAAATCAGTATCGTAATACAAAACTCGTTCTTTTAAATTGTTTAAATAAGAATACAATTTTAAACGAGCTTGTGTGGTAGTGTAAGCAGCTATACAAACGTTAACTATTAATAATGTTCTTTATATTCCCAATTTACCAAAACAGCTTCTTCGTTTATTGGAGTTATTTGATTTATACTCTTGGAAGGATCAGCAAGAAGAGTAAATAATTCATAAGGCTCATTTATGATTTCAGTTTTTGATTGATTTTCTCTCTGCCCAAATTTACCTCAGAAAGAGTTTAACATTGTAAATATTAACAAGTGTAAATATTTTTCTAAATATTTACACTTTTCCTTTGGTGTTCTACAAAAGCTAGGCCAGCCAGAAGCTTTTTGTTTAATTTTAAGGAACTTGTTCATCATTTCAGTGAAAATTGCTTGTTGTGATGTAATGGAATTAAATTGTTTAACAGTATACTCCCATATCTCGCATATTTCCAAAATTTTGTATCCCTATTAACAGCTTCTCTTACTTCATCTATAACCCATGTTCCTAAATTTGACCTACTACGATTGTCATGAGAGCAGTCATCATTATTCATTTCCCAGATACATGTTTGACAGCAGGAAAACATTAGCTTATTATTTTGACTTATAGGCAAAACCGGGTAATAGAGTTTTTCTGGAGGAAGTATCAATGCCTTTATTAATCCTTCAGTATCATTTAAATTTAATTTATTGCACTCAGTTTGTCCAACATAAACTTTTGGATGACACACTGGTAATTTTCAGTATTTACACACCCGAGGATATAGTGAGCATATATCTATATACATTATTTTCTCACCATGTGCACATTTATAATATGTTCTTGTGTTTCCTGTTCTACCGCAATAAAACGCATCACGTGGTTTTAGTGGTATCAAACTTTTGTTATCGAATTTTCACAAAAATGCTATGTATTATTTTGATCTCATTTCCTTTCGAAATTCACACTCTCACTTTTCAATTACTTAATCTATTACTGATAACCTAAAGAGCGTAATTTATTGTCTTTGGATAATGTAGCCTCATAACGTGTTTTATATTTTTCATCATTATTATTTTTGAAACATTTTGGATGGTCATGTTAATAATAGCCATAAAACTCAAATATTTGTTTTGTGTCTATACAATATCCGTCAACACGAAGACCAAAAATAACTTTTTCTTTTCTATTACCACTATGCTGAATTTTTATTTTTCTTTGTTTTTCTTCCCACATTAACCATTTTATGGCAATGATTGACTAGTTTTTTGATAAGCGATATCCTTGTTTAGGTATAAGTCCAATTCTATACTGTTTTAAAAAAATTCCTTCTAAAAATCAAATTGCACGCTGAAGCAATTGTAGTGGTTCTAAAAATGGCTCAACCATACATTCTTCTAAAAATTGTTGCCTGAATTTAATACAGGTTGCTGTCAAAAATTTTACGTCATTCATACAATATTCTACAAGTTCATTTTGGATGTTAAAAGACTTGTTTTTATTTTATTCATACCATTCAAGAAATTGTTTTCTTTCCGATGCACTCATTGAATTATAACAGTAATATTTACGATAGGGTAACTTTCCATTATATTTTATGTTGTTTTATATTGTTTTAACATATGAGGAAACGGTATTGAAAAATAGTTTAATGAATCAATAAATTTCACGTTATCTAACAGCATTAAAATTATCTTTGTTCTCCTCATAATTAGTTTTGGTTTGATGATGGTTTTCTTTAAGATATAGTTTAATAAAAACTAATTATCAAATGCTTGTCCGTTATGTGCAATAACTACAACTTTATGAAATATCTTTCTTTGGTTGAGTACATATTCTAAGAACATTTGTATTGGATTTTGTTTCAACACATGTTCTCGAAGTCCACAAAAATTGCATCTTTCAAAATTAGATAATATACAATGCGTGCAACGTTGTTCAAAAATACATAAATCATGTTGATGTTCAATTATATCCCCTATTGCAAGACCTTCATGAAGTTTTTCCTCGATAATACCATCTTGAGTTGTTTCGAGATCGTAGAAAATATATAATGTATTCTTAAGTTCAGCTAATACTTTACATGGTGTAATAAAGCATTGGTGATCTGAAGCAACATTTGTATTACAGTTTCTACACAAATATCCATAGCATATATGATTTACATCAGCTCTGTATACTTTAAAGCATTTTGTACAGGAATTTATTAGAGTACAAATAAATTTTTTATTTGTAGATGATGTTGCTTTATGATTATCAAAATAAGTTTGACCTTTAAAACTTCGATTGCATACATCACATTTAATATTTGGAAAATTTGTGTCATATGCTGTAGATGATTTGCAAAAGAAACACGACTGTTTACATCTGTGAGACAATCTATTGTTATACGATACATTACATGTTTGGCAACTAAATGCTGCTAAAAGTAATCACAACTAAATGCTGCTATTAATGATGTAATTACAATGAAGTGACCTTTGTCGTATATCAAACTCAATCTTTTTTCCTTATCTTCTTCACCTTGAAAAATAATCGATTTTCCTTTTCCTTTGAAATCAATAATTACAATTTGATATTTAGAGAGGTACAGTTGAAATTTTTTGAGATCACTGACACTAGCACCTTTTGCTGGGATGCTTACATTTGAATTTCTAATTAGCTGTAACGCTGCTTTCAATTGAAGTTGAACTACATCTTTTCGCAATTTACAGTAGTCAACAGATTTTTCTATGAATGGGATAGCAACAACTAACATAAGCATAGATTATCTTTGTTTTTAATTGAAATCATGCCTCTTCTTTTATTACAATCTTCTTCAAAATTGTTGTATCTTTTTCCTCTACCTCTTCCCGCTGGAAGTCGTACATATGTAACATTTATACAGAACGTATCTTTTATACAGGAGTTGCTTTGAAAATTTTTGAAATAGTTTCGGAAATTTCCGAAATGTCAAGGTCTTTTGCTTTTTTAAAATTGATCCAGGCTGGACCACGTTCATGAAAACTTTGGCATCCAAAAGTTACACCAATTTTATCACTAGGGTCAACATTTTCAATTAAATTGTTGAATAATTCTTCAATACCGGCTTTAATCCAATCTATTGGATCTTTGTTGTCTGGTACTGGATTTATTATAAACTCCAATTTTTTTCGAAAAATGTTGAATCATTTTACATTCACTGATTTTATAGATTTTATCGTGAATTTTTCTGTATTCATTTTTTATTTTTTTTATTTTCGATATTTTTATTTATAAACAACAGACCGCGAACGTTTCCAATCTTAGAATTTTCACTCTATTAACCATTTTTTAGCTTTTTACACAATTTATACATAATGTCTTGCTTGTTATTTGAAAAAATTATTTCAAATATATAAACAAATCTGTTTTATTTTTTTTATTTTTAAACTACTATGTAGCACTATAAGTACCAAAAGCAATTAACTTATTTTGAATCGCTTTTTATCCTTTTTTCTTGTTTTCAAACATTCTTACATAATAATAACATCTTATACGGTGATACTTCCTCTATACTTCCTCTTCTTTAAATACTCATAAAAAAAAAAAAAACGAAAGAAAAAAAATAAGAAATAAATGCAAACATATCAAAAATTCAAGCAAAAACATCTCAAAATTGCAAGCAAAAATAAAAAGCAATTTTTCTTACTATTTCCATGTTTACCTATTACTTAAAACAAGTATACAATCTTTATAAACAACTAGACTTGTTTGTCTTCCGCCGCCGCCTGTCTGACCTGTTTTTATGACATTAACCTACTCCCTGTCTGACCTAATTACGGTTTGACCTACTTCCGGGTGACCTTGACCTACTGATCTGTCTGACGCAAGTGCCTACCTATTTACTTTTGTTTTATAAGCCACGTTGTCTGTAACAATATTGCCGCTGTTCGTTTTATCTTGCCCTAATGTAAAAAATTTAAAATCTGAAAAGACTGCAGAGCATTTTCTGACAAGCTTGGATGTTATCATGGCAGAGTTAAGAGCCGTGATTGCTGCTTAGCTATCAGTGACAATGGCAATGCTTCCCCCCAAAGAAGTATTGCTCCTAAGTATTTGCCATGCTTTCCAGATTCCTAGCATTTCAGCTTTATTGGGAAGTCTGAATACATGTTCTATTATGAGTTTTTCTGAATAGACAGCAGCACCGACACTGCAGTCCATTTTTGATCCATCAGTGAAGAGTGTGATGTCTACTTTACCCAAAGGGTTACCTTGTCTCCATTTTCTCTTGATGGAATTTTTAGTTTGAAATTCTTAGAATACTACTAAGCTTAGAATACTGCTATGTCCATAAGGTTTTGTGCGCCAGTGTCCATTTTCTCTGAGTCTGACCACACTACAACAGGTTAGATATTTTATATGGAGGTCAACGGGGAGGAGACAAAGAAGTGCATTACTTGGTGTCGATCTCAACGCACCCGTAAGGTCTAGACATGCACCTCTCTGCACCTTATCAAGTCCGGTTCGGATAAACTCCTTCTCCAGTGCTGGCCACCACACTAGTGATCCGTAGATTATGATGAAGCTTACTATAGCTGTGTACATCCATAAAGTCATTCTTGGCTTTAATCCCCATTTTTTACCTAACATTTTCCTACAAGAATACAAGACTACATAGGCCTTTTTGGCTCTTTCTTCGGTATTAGCTTTCCATTTTAATTTTGGCTCAAGTACCACTCCTAGGTATTTAACACTCGAGGCTAGATTCAGATACACAGCATCCAGTTTTGGCAGAGTGAATTCCGGAATCTTGGTTCTGGTTGTAAATAACATTAGTTCTGTTTTACTCGAGTTGATGCATAGACCACAACCATTGGCCCATCCGCCAACCCTGGCTCTCTCCATAATTCCACTAATTATATCAAGATACTTTCCAGACACTAATATTACTAGATCTTCTGCATATGCGATGGCTTTGATTACCTCATCCCGAAGGTCTTTAAGAATTCTGTTCATTACTAAAAGCCACAGTAGTGGTGATAGCACCCCACCCTGGGGTGTACCGCTGTTTTCTCTTCTAGTAATCTTATGGTTGCCGAGTTCCGACTGAATCTCTCTTGATTGCAACATATTAATGATCCACTGTCTAAGGGAAGTTTCTAGCCCTAAATCTTCCAGGGAATCCTGTATAGCCGATACATTAATATTGTTGAAGGCACCTTCTAAGTCTAGAAAGGTGGTCAAAGTATATTCTTTGTATTGTATCGATTGCTCAACGCTCCTTACTAATTCGCTTAGTACCGTCTCTTTGAACCTTTGTGTCAACCGCTTGGTTATTCACATGAGCGTTATTTGTGCACCCTGGAAAATGAGTACGCACTAAAAGATGTAGGGTTTCAGCGGTTTAGTCAGTTCATGTCTCTTCCGCCATTCTGTGAAAGGATGGATTGGAATGTTCTTTTGATAACACTCTACTAAGTCTAGCTGAGTCCCTAGTTTTCTCTATGGATTCAAAATAATCTTTCCATGACCGTGTCTTCGCCAATCGGATTTCTCGCTTATATTTCCTAAGTTGGTCCTTGTAGAGTTGCCAATTATTCTGTTTGTAGCAGATGTTATAGGCATCTCTAGTCTCCTTCCTTAGGTTAGTTAAATCACATTCCACCAAACCGGGAATTTTTTTGCTACGTTTGACAGGACATGATACCTTAAATGAGACCTCCATGGCCTTTGTAAACATGTCAGTCCTCTTTTCTAACTCACTCTCATTTACAATATCTGAGGTAGCTACTACCAAAAGTTTTTTTCAGTTAGCAGCTCTAGGGTTTCTATAGGGCTGGGCATTTTCAGGCTTATGATTGACATTGAAGAGTATCCAGCTGTGATCCAAAAAAGATCTCTTCTCGGATACTCTCCATTTTTCCATTTTTAGGGCTTCATCCGTACCTATACATGTAATATCTATCGCATCCGCCCAGCCCGCAAAACTATCCAAGTTTGGGAATGTGAATGTGGGGATACTTCCTCTATTGCATATATTAAGGTTAGCGTTTAGAATAAAATAGAACAATGACTCACCTCGTTCATTTGTTTCCGAGCTTCCCCATATGGTATGCCCAGCATTAGCATCGCAGCACACAATCAGCTTGCTTCAAGTTTAATCCACAGAAAGCGTGATACTTTTTATTTCTTTTCGAGGACGAGTCTTTATCTGAGTTGCGCGACTCATACGCTCGCACAACCTCGCTATATCGCTTTTTGTCCTCTAGATCCCTTTCGTGAACAATACCTTTGGCTTCATTCTGGGCTATCTTGCCCAATATGAATTTGGCCTTTTGGTATTGTTTTCTGAAAGCGTACTTAGTACTTCCAGTACGACTTGTCCCTGATGGTTTTGGCGACTTTGGCTGGTGCTTCCTACACCAACAGGTGTTTGGCTGACTTTTCGAGGAACGCGGCTGGTTCCTGGTTTGACTTCTACAGGAATACTATTACTGGTTCCAATAATTGTCTCCTGGCTGGAGGCAAGTAACTCATCATCAGAAGATAAGTTTGTGTTTTTTTGATTTTTTTTTTAACTTTTCATTTTGTTCCCACGAGGCGGGAAATAACGGTCGACATATACAGAGTTCCCGTTTATATGCGAGGCTAATTGCAATAGGATGACGCCTGGTGCCCCAAAGAGACTGTTAGCAATACCACCTTTATACACCTGGTACCATGCAGCGCTCGGAACGGTTACCTTTCACAACTTGGCTTAAGTGTACATCTCTCATCAGCCTTTCACCTGTATCCAAAAATATTTAAGAATTTTAGGATGGCAGGTAACAATACCCGGGTACACCGCTTGGAAGTATATAGATGATTAACAGTACCCACAAATGAATGTAGTTGTGAGAGAGTGGCAATCGATTCTCACGTATTGTGCATATGAATAATTTCATAATTGATGTGAGTCACGATTATAGCCATATAAGCGTGTACAAAATTTTAAAGTATGAAAGTAGTCTCGACGTATGCTATTGAGATATTGAGGAATTTTATCTTAAGAAGCTTTTATAATAAAAAATTTAAAGGAAGACAATTTTTTAAATGCATAATTATGAATGAAAACATTATATTTTAAAATATTTTTCTTTAATGAATTATGTAAAAAAGATGCGGCTTTAATTTTCTCTTTGGACTGAATCGAATAAAGTAAATGGTTTTTGTGTTATTTCAAGATTTATAGTTGGCCCATTATTTTTTTACATAAGACTACGTGTAAATTTGTTAAAAGCTGGCCTCTTATAAAGCTTTTACTCTCTGCACTTCATGGCCTGATAATTGATGTGAGTCTCGGGTTTATGCATCATTAGAAAGAATGAGGACAGAAAAAAAAAAATTTGTTTTTACCTTTTTGATTGGGGTGCTAGTTTCGGAAATACAACTTATCGAATTTCATGCCACATAAGTAAGCATTTTTTTACACGACTTTCTATGTATTTACTAGTACATATTAATTCTTTCTTCCTCTTTAATTCTTGCTTTTTGTTAGTTCGTATTTCATATTAGTAGTATTTTTTGAGGTAGATACTTATTTATACTTTAGAATGTGAATATGTATTTGAGTTTACCTCTAGCATCCATATATTATATATATGATTTAGTATTATATATTTAGTATTATATAATTTTTAAATTGAATTGGATTGGTGGATATTTTAAATTGAATTGGATTGGTTTATAATAAGTATATTTTAATTTTTTTAAAATTTTGTTTGGAAGTTTTGTATGAAATGGGTAGCAGGTTTTTTTTTAGTACACTGATAAAAAAAATTTTAAGTTAGAATTATATTGTTTTTTTTTTTACGAGGGTTGGTGGTAAACTCGAAAGTCACCAAGAGGAACTGCAAGTGCTTCCTCCGGGTAGTGTTGGACTTTAATCATTTGGTTGGTTAAAGTCCAACACTACCCTGAGGAAACACGTTTTAAACCCCCCCACCCCCTTTTAAAACCAAACTTTAGGATGGAACCTTTAATACGAATCTACAGTTTGGTTTTTAGGGATAGGGATGTGGGAAGGATAATTGGGGAAATTGGTATTGGGAAATCTGGATTAGGGATAGGTAGGAAAATTTGGAGGGGCCTTTTGAAGAAAGATGTTAATGTTCTTCTTAAACTTAAGTAAATCGTACTCATATAAATTACCAACCTTAAGGAACACATATGATGGTATATGGTTCCACAAGCGGGACGTGCGCATAACAAACGAATTTCCATAGGCTGTATTTCGCCATCTTGATAACTCAACATGGTAGGGATAAGCATCTGTTGCCCTCCTTGATTCTCGTTGGAAAACTTTGAGTAGAGGCATTAATTGTTTAATTTCTTTAGAATAAGTGTTAATACCTACGAGATACCTATAAAACAAGGTCAGTGACCCAACTGTGCGACGATGGCTGAGTGAAGTGAGCATAGAAGTTACACTGGGGTCGTTAATCAAACGAATACCTCTGTTTTGCACATTATCTAAATAACCCAGTGCTGTTTGAGGCCCTGCAGCCCAAATGTGTGCATTATACTCCATTTTTGGCCTAATGTACGTTTTATAGATATTGAGTAGATCAGATGCGGAAAAGTAAGTTTTGCAGCGATACAAAAAACCCAAACATTTAGCTGCATCCTTAGCTATACCAAAAATATGATTTGACCAAATCAATTTCTGGTTTAACCCGACGCCCAGCATGTTTAAGTCCGTTGAATGCTGCAAGACCTTTCTCTGAAATAGTAGGGTAGAAACAGTAGTGGCAATTTTCCGCGAGATCAGACAGCATTGTGTTTTTTTGGTGTTGAACTCAACTCTATTGACTTCGCCCCATTTTTGAATTTTTGCTAAATCGTTATTTAGCTCACTAATAGTGAAATTTTTTGCTGTTGTATTAATTTGATGATTAATGTTACAGCGGCTATGAAACTCATAGGAAGTTACAAGGGTGCTGTCGTCTGCGAAACTATGGATCGGATTGGAGGTTAATGAGAGTAGGCCATTGATAAATATTAAGAAGAGAGTTGGGGATAAAACTGATCCCTGGGGGACACCAGCATTTATTTTGAATTTGTCAGATGAATATCCATCGACCAGTACACGAATCGTGCAATCCATTTTAGAAAGACCCTACCTAGACCTAATGCTTTGCTTTTTGCCAATAGAGGATCTTGCCAAACTCGATCGAAAGCCTTAGAAATATTAAGAGCCACAACATCAGACTCACCAGAATGGTGAAGGTTGATGCTTAGCTTCTCACAAAGGTAAGTCATGAGATCACCGATTGAACGACGGGCTCTGAACCCGTATTGACGATCATGAAGCAAACCTTTGTGATCCAGATATTTCAGAAGCTTTTGGTTCACTATTTTCTCCATTACCTTGGAGAGGACCGACGTTATAGCAATAGGGCGGTAGTTGGAGGGATCGCTTTTATTACCTTTTTTGGTAATTGGGAAAACATGCGCAAACTTCCATTGGGTAGGATGAATGCCCGAAGTGAAGGAGAGGTAGAAAAAGTTGCACAGAGGTTTTGAAATAGTGGAGTAGGTATTTTTAAGCACCATGGTGGTTATACCATCTGGACCGGCTGACTTATTTGTATCAAGATTCTTTAAGATTTTCGTCAATGACCGTCTCCTAAAGTAAATTTTACCGAAGGAGCAGCGAGCTCCTGGAACAGAAGGTGGCATCTGAGCTGACTGTGACAGTGTCGAATTGAAGGCGAACTGCTTGCCAAATAAGTTCGCCTTCTCTTTAGAATCTGATACAGTTCTGTTATTTTTATCAATAAGTGGTGGAAAGGAAGACCCTCTAACGTCTTCCTTTAGACTTTTGGCAAATGACCAAGAAGATTTGCTATTCTTGGGCATGTGGATTATTTTACGTTTTAACTTTTGGTTGAACAAGAATTTTTACTTATTGATAACTCTCTTGCATCTGTTTCTCATCGCTATATAGTTGGCCCTGTGAGCCTCCGACCTATTGTTTTGGTACAGTTTAAAAGCCTCCTCTTTTTTAGAAATGGCTTCTTTGCAAATACGATTAAACCAAGATTTGAGACTCCTCTTAACAGATTTCACGAAATGAGGGATGAATAACCTCATTCCAAGCAAAATAGTTTCACTAATCGCATTTGCAGCAAAGTTAGCATTTCTGTTGCGGAAGCACAATGACCAATCAAAGGCTCTAAAAAAATTGTTAAGGCCCTCCCAGTCAGCATGGCTGTAACGCCAAACTAATTTTTTGGGAAGGGACCTTTGGTTGGAGATTGGGCTTACCCGGAAACTAGTGTTAACCAAACAATGGTCGGAATTTCCCAGGGTGCCCCCAACCAACTGAAACCACATATTTTTCAGGGTGTGTGGTGAGAAACAGATCCAAGAGGTGACCTTCATGATCAGCACGGTCCGGGATCCTAGTGGGATTTTGAACAAGTTGAGAGAGGTGGAACAGTGTGGAGAGTAGTTCAACTTGTTTCCCAATTGAGTTTTGACTCGGGGAGATGTTGCTAGATAGTTGCTTTTCAACGAGAATTTTGACCCAAATGTAATGAAAGGTGGGGCTAGAACATTTATATTTTGGAAGTGTGTTGAAAGAGATGTCATTTTATATAGACAGCGATACCTCTTTTGGATACGAAGTGTGAAATAAGTGAGTAGCCGGTAACATTAAAGTTATCATTGTGTTTACTGACTTGTGTTTCACATAGGGCTAAGACTGCTGGTTTAATTGAACTAAGATGGCAATCGACGGCATGAAAATTCGTTTGCAACCTGCGTATGTTACAGAAATTAACATTAAAAGTGGTAATTTTGATGGAAAAAAATTAATAGTTATAAAAGAAAAGTTAAAATAATAAATAATAATATTAAAATTAAAATTGAAATCTAGTTTAAAATTAAAATCAAAAGCAAAATTAAGATGAAATCAGAGTTGAAATTGTAACTAAAATCAAAATTAGACCAAAATTCGATTTCGAAATTAACCAAGATCAAAATCTGACTTAAGATAAATTAGAGTATGTAAATTAAGTAATTAAGTATGTATAATAGAATTTAAAACAAAAATTAAAATTAACAAAAACTAAAATTTATTCAAACTTAAAATCAAAAGTAAAAGTGCACGATTTAAATAACCTGAACTTGACAACACTTTAAAATAAATTACTATCTATGTCAGTAACAATACTTTATATCAAAATTATACATTACTTTTCAATACTTTTCAATATTTTTCCATGAGTGAGCAAATGGTTTATAACAACGTTCAACAGTTTTTAACATACACTTTTAAGTGACCTTATTGACCGCAGATACAACCACAGACTCACCAAAAGCAAAACTTACCACCAGAAATTAATCAATTAAGTTACGGTAATTACTATGGTGATATTAAAAAAAATTAGCGAATTGAGAGTCAAAGAAGAACACAAGCATCCATCATACGTGTATGAGGGAGATGGATATATAATTGTTTTGTTTACGACAAATTGGTATTAAGATGAAATAAATAAAAAAAGAAAAGTAAATTAATGTAAACAAAACCAACCGAGCGCGTTTAATTATAAATTAATATAAATCAAAAAAAATTAAAAGTTATTTAAATTAGTTCGAAAAAAATAAAAAACAAATCAAAAATAGAATAAAAAAAGAAAAAAAAAATAGTTTAGTGTGTAGACAAACCAATAAGTGTAAAAAAAATAAAAATAAAATAAAACTTGTAAATTGAACCAAGAATACTTATCTTGCCGCCATTGGAGTGCAGCCATATAATTCAAAATCTAAAATGAATACACCACACTTTCAAATATTTTTTTTAGTGAAGGAAAAAGATGAAAAAAATTAATTAAAAAGTTCACTAATTTAATTTTATGTTAATAATATTAGAAAAAAGATAAAAGTTCAAAAAAAAAAAAAAGTTTACATAAAAAAGTTTTAAACTAATTAAAAAAAAGAAGTGTTGTTACTTGAAAGGTTAACTGATGACCGATGTCAACAGTTAACCTTTCCATATAATAACATCAGAATAATATAACCATATAATAACATCAGAAAGGTTAACTGATAACTGATGTTATTATAATAATCTAAATCAATGATAGTTAAAATAAAATTATAATAGATAATTATATAAATAATTATATAATAAATCAATTAAATTATAATAGTTAAATTTAGTATAATTGTCAGACATAATATATGTACGTATATAAGTTGTATATAAAGTATTAGGTAACTATATTCAATATGCAATGAATTCCAATTTTTGTTTTTTTTATTGGAATTTTACATTTTGTTTTTGATAATTAGGTAAATGAAGAGTTTCACAAGCTATTTATATAATACATACATATGTTTATATTTTGTAAATTTGGTCGCATAAAATTTTTGGAGAGGGGGAATTTTTTTGCGTTCAATTAATAAATAGAAATTTTTAAGTTACAAAAATAATTGTGTTCTGTTAGTAGGATAATACATATACATATTTGTTTTTACATATGTATTTTGTAAAAACAACAATAAAAATTTTAACGTACAGAAATAATATCAATAATATGAGAGTAGAATTTAGGACTTACAATTTAAATAAGTACTAAATAGTAAATACTAATTAATATCTTACGTTATCTATATTATATCTTATGATATGTATATTAATATAATATGTTTTTACATCTACATACATTTAAAAAAATTAAAATATGTAATTTTCTCTTTTAAAAAATTCAAATTTCAATGTATGTAGTATTGTATGCAGTTATGCACTTATGACCAAGGCCTATGAGTATGATTTATGGAACGTATTATTTATTGTTCGTATTAACTATATTATTTTGTCATTGAAAGAGTGGCATATTATGTCAAGTCACAGTACAGTACTAACCAAGTACTGACTTACAGAGTACAACCAGATAACAGACATGACGTGAGACATAGCAATATTAATAATAATAATATGAATATTTTAAGAGACAGTAAAAAATGTTTGTTCCTTAAATAAAAAGTAAATGATAATTTTTTTTTTGGTTTATAGGATTTTGATTATGTATGTTGTATATAGTATTGTGGTTAGTGCCAATCCAGTGGTGAACTTTATTTAAACTGTTCAACAGCTTCTCTCATTTGAAAGATTTGGAATTTAAAATATCAAAGATATTGAAAAAGGTTACTATTACATTTTAGTAAGTATCGTAAAATCGATTTCTTTTTGACTGGATCGAGTGTGAATTTTAAAAATGTTAAAGAATAAGTACATTATATGTATTACTGTATTTACTGAATAATAGATAAATTTTTGCTATGTATGGGGTGCACATTTGAAAGTTTTAGAATTGAAACAATTTTAAAATAATAGATTTTATATTAAATGCAAATTTTATGAGTTTCAGTTAAGAACTAATATGTAAATGCCTATATATTATAAAAATAAATTTTTGAGTTTATTTTATAATAAATTTATTTATGAGAATTAATAATATATATTATATAAATATGAATTTATGAATTCAAAAAATTTGAATACGTTTTTTTAATGCAATAAAAAGTATTTATATTTTCCGTACTGGAGCTCTCTGGCTTTTTACTGCGCCATCTTACTGTGCATATAAAAGCGTGGGTCGTAAGTTGTCTACATGCAAATTTTAAAATAATATGTAATTAAAAAAAGTAATTGTAATTGTAAAATATTTGACATGTGACTCTCTTATTCATATATGTATAGGTACTTGACATAATATGTAGTCCAATTTTAAGGATTTGTTTTTAATCAATTTTAAAAACTTTCATCGCGATCGGACGTGTTTTTGACTCGCGGTTGATAAAAAATTAAAAAGATATTTTATTTTTTAGTTCTCAAACAGTTTTTTTTTTTTTTTTACGAGAGTTGATGGAAAACTCAAAAGTCACCAAGAGGAACTGCACGTGCTTCGTCAGGGTAGTGTTGAACTTTAACCAACCAAAACCACCCCCTTTTAAAACCAAACTTTAGGATGGAACCTTTAATACGAATGTACAGTTTGGTTTTGGGGATAGGGATGTGGGAAAGATAATTGGGAAAATTGGAATTGGGAAATTTGGATCATGGGGGATAGGTAGGAAAATTTGGAGGGACATTTTGAAGAAAGATGTTAATCTTCTTCTTAAACTTAAGTAAATCGTACACATAAGAATTACCAACTTTAGGGAACACATGCGATGGTATATGGTTCCACAAACGGGACGTGCGCATAACAAACGAATTTCCATAGGCTGTATTTCGCCATCTTGATAACTCAACATGGTAGGGATGAGCATCTGTTGCCCTCCTTGATTCTCGTTGGAAAACTTTGAGTAGAGGCATTAATTGTTTAATTTCTTTAGAATAAGTGTTAATACCTACGAGATACCTATAAAACAAGGTCAGTGACCCAACTGTGCGACGATGGCTGAGTGAAGTGAGCATAGAAGTTACACTGGGGTCGTTAATCAAACGAATACCTCTGTTTTGCACATTATCTAAATAACCCAGTGCTGTTTGAGGCCCTGCAGCCCAAATGTGTGCATTGTAATCCATTTTCGGCGTAATGTACGTTTTATAGATATTGAGAAGATCAGATGCGGAAAAGTAGGTTTTGCAGCGATACAAAAAATCCAAACATTTAGCTGCATCCTTAGCTATACCAAAAATATGATTTGAGCAAGTCAATTTTTGGTTCAACCCGATGTCCAGCATGTTTAAGTCCGTTGAATGCTGCAAGACCTCTCCCTGAAATAGTAGGGTAGGAACAGTAGGGGCAGCTTTGGTGATGAACTCAACTCTATTGACTTCGCCCCATTTTTGAATTTTTGCTAAATCGTTATTTAGCTCACTAATAGTGAAATTTTTTGCTGTTGTATTAATCTGATGATTAATGTTACAGCGGCTATGAAACTCATACGAAGCTACAAGGGTGCTCTCGTCTGCGAAACTATGGATCGGATTGGAGGTTAATGAGAGTAGGTCATTGATAAATATTAAGAAGAGAGTTGGGGATAAAACTGATCCCTGGGGGACACCAGCATTTATTTTGAATTTGTCAGATGAATATCCATCGACCAGAACACGCATCGTGCGATTCCAAAGGAAATCTCCAATCCATTTTAGAAAGACCCTACCTACACCTAATGCTTTGCATTTTTCCAATAGAGCATCGTGCCAAACTCGATCGAAAGCCTTATAAATATCAAGAGCCACAACATCAGACTCACCCGAATGATGGAGGTTGATGCTTAGCTTCTCACTAAGGTAAGTCATGAGATCACCGGTTGAACGACGGGCTGTGAACCCGTATTGACGATCATGAAGCAAACCTTTGTGGTCCAGGTATTTCAGAAGCTTTTGGTTAACTATTTTCTCCATTACCTTGGAGAGGACCGAAGTTATAGCAATAGGAAGTTAGTTGAAGGGATCGCTTTTATTATGAGAGGTAGAAATGGTTGCGCAGAGGTTTTGAAATAGTGGAGTAGGTATTTTTAAGCTATGGTGGTTATACCATCTGGACC
Organism: Poecilobothrus nobilitatus; assembly: GCA_947095535.1. NCBI lineage: Eukaryota > Metazoa > Arthropoda > Insecta > Diptera > Dolichopodidae > Poecilobothrus > Poecilobothrus nobilitatus. The sequence continues at coordinate 221,008,551 of OX352772.1, forward strand.
GGCTGACTTATTTGTATCAAGATTTTTTAAGATTTTCATCACCGCCCGCGTCCTAAAGTAAATTTTACCGAAGGAGCAGCCAGCTCCTGGAACAGAAGGTGGCATCTGAGCTGACTGTGACAGTGTCGAATTGAAGGCAAACTGCTTGCCAAATAAGTTCGCTTTCTCTTTAGAATCTGATACGGTTCTGTTATTATTATCAATAAGTGGTGGAAAGGAAGACCCTCTAATGTCTTTCTTTAAATTTTTGGCAAATGACCAAAAGGATTTGCCATTCTTGGGCATGTGGATTATTTTACGTTTTAACTTTTGGTTGAACTAGAATTTTTGCTTATTGATAACTGTGGTGAGAAACAGGCGCAAGAGGTGACCTTTATGATCAGCACGGTCCGGGATCCTAGTAGGATTTTGGACAAGTTGAGAAAGGTGGAACAGTGTGGAACAATAGTTCAACTTGTTTCCCAATTGAGTTTTGACTCGGGGGGATGTTGCTAGAAAAATGAAGCCAGTCCCTGTTATGAATGTTGAAATCTCCCGCCAGAAAAATTTCAGTTTCTGGAGATGTGTCCAAAATTTCATTGATCTGGTTCGATAGATTTTCAATTTCCATAGCAGTTTCTTGTTCATTTGAGTTGGGTGATCTGTATAGAAAACAGAAATGTATGACATGCTTTTCAACGAGAATTTTGACCCAAATGTAATGAAAGGTCGGGCTAGAACATTTATATTTTGGAAGTGTGTTGAAAGCGATGTCATTTTTTATATAGACAGCGATACCTCTTTTGGATACGAAGTGTGAAATAAGTGAGTAGCCGGTAACATTAAAGTTATCATTGTGTTTACTGACTTGTGTTTCACATAGGGCTAAGACTGCTGGTTTAATTGAACTAAGATGGCAATCGACGGCATGAAAATTCGTTTGCAACCTGCGTATGTTACAGAAATTAACATTAAAAGTGGTAATTTTGATGGAAAAAAATTAATAGTTATAAAAGAAAAGTTAAAATAATAAATAATAATATTAAAATTAAAATTGAAATCTAGTTTAAAATTAAAATCAAAAGCAAAATTAAGATGAAATCAGAGTTGAAATTGTAACTAAAATCAAAATTAGACCAAAATTCGATTTCGAAATTAACCAAGATCAAAATCTGACTTAAGATAAATTAGAGTATGTAAATTAAGTAATTAAGTATGTATAATAGAATTTAAAACAAAAATTAAAATTAACAAAAACTAAAATTTATTCAAACTTAAAATCAAAAGTAAAAGTGCACGATTTAAATAACCTGAACTTGACAACACTTTAAAATAAATTACTATCTATGTCAGTAACAATACTTTATATCAAAATTATACATTACTTTTCAATACTTTTCAATATTTTTCCATGAGTGAGCAAATGGTTTATAACAACGTTCAACAGTTTTTAACATACACTTTTAAGTGACCTTATTGACCGCAGATACAACCACAGACTCACCAAAAGCAAAACTTACCACCAGAAATTAATCAATTAAGTTACGGTAATTACTATGGTGATATTAAAAAAAATTAGCGAATTGAGAGTCAAAGAAGAACACAAGCATCCATCATACGTGTATGAGGGAGATGGATATATAATTGTTTTGTTTACGACAAATTGGTATTAAGATGAAATAAATAAAAAAAGAAAAGTAAATTAATGTAAACAAAACCAACCGAGCGCGTTTAATTATAAATTAATATAAATCAAAAAAAATTAAAAGTTATTTAAATTAGTTCGAAAAAAATAAAAAACAAATCAAAAATAGAATAAAAAAAGAAAAAAAAAATAGTTTAGTGTGTAGACAAACCAATAAGTGTAAAAAAAATAAAAATAAAATAAAACTTGTAAATTGAACCAAGAATACTTATCTTGCCGCCATTGGAGTGCAGCCATATAATTCAAAATCTAAAATGAATACACCACACTTTCAAATATTTTTTTTAGTGAAGGAAAAAGATGAAAAAAATTAATTAAAAAGTTCACTAATTTAATTTTATGTTAATAATATTAGAAAAAAGATAAAAGTTCAAAAAAAAAAAAAAGTTTACATAAAAAAGTTTTAAACTAATTAAAAAAAAGAAGTGTTGTTACTTGAAAGGTTAACTGATGACCGATGTCAACAGTTAACCTTTCCATATAATAACATCAGAATAATATAACCATATAATAACATCAGAAAGGTTAACTGATAACTGATGTTATTATAATAATCTAAATCAATGATAGTTAAAATAAAATTATAATAGATAATTATATAAATAATTATATAATAAATCAATTAAATTATAATAGTTAAATTTAGTATAATTGTCAGACATAATATATGTACGTATATAAGTTGTATATAAAGTATTAGGTAACTATATTCAATATGCAATGAATTCCAATTTTTGTTTTTTTTATTGGAATTTTACATTTTGTTTTTGATAATTAGGTAAATGAAGAGTTTCACAAGCTATTTATATAATACATACATATGTTTATATTTTGTAAATTTGGTCGCATAAAATTTTTGGAGAGGGGGAATTTTTTTGCGTTCAATTAATAAATAGAAATTTTTAAGTTACAAAAATAATTGTGTTCTGTTAGTAGGATAATACATATACATATTTGTTTTTACATATGTATTTTGTAAAAACAACAATAAAAATTTTAACGTACAGAAATAATATCAATAATATGAGAGTAGAATTTAGGACTTACAATTTAAATAAGTACTAAATAGTAAATACTAATTAATATCTTACGTTATCTATATTATATCTTATGATATGTATATTAATATAATATGTTTTTACATCTACATACATTTAAAAAAATTAAAATATGTAATTTTCTCTTTTAAAAAATTCAAATTTCAATGTATGTAGTATTGTATGCAGTTATGCACTTATGACCAAGGCCTATGAGTATGATTTATGGAACGTATTATTTATTGTTCGTATTAACTATATTATTTTGTCATTGAAAGAGTGGCATATTATGTCAAGTCACAGTACAGTACTAACCAAGTACTGACTTACAGAGTACAACCAGATAACAGACATGACGTGAGACATAGCAATATTAATAATAATAATATGAATATTTTAAGAGACAGTAAAAAATGTTTGTTCCTTAAATAAAAAGTAAATGATAATTTTTTTTTTGGTTTATAGGATTTTGATTATGTATGTTGTATATAGTATTGTGGTTAGTGCCAATCCAGTGGTGAACTTTATTTAAACTGTTCAACAGCTTCTCTCATTTGAAAGATTTGGAATTTAAAATATCAAAGATATTGAAAAAGGTTACTATTACATTTTAGTAAGTATCGTAAAATCGATTTCTTTTTGACTGGATCGAGTGTGAATTTTAAAAATGTTAAAGAATAAGTACATTATATGTATTACTGTATTTACTGAATAATAGATAAATTTTTGCTATGTATGGGGTGCACATTTGAAAGTTTTAGAATTGAAACAATTTTAAAATAATAGATTTTATATTAAATGCAAATTTTATGAGTTTCAGTTAAGAACTAATATGTAAATGCCTATATATTATAAAAATAAATTTTTGAGTTTATTTTATAATAAATTTATTTATGAGAATTAATAATATATATTATATAAATATGAATTTATGAATTCAAAAAATTTGAATACGTTTTTTTAATGCAATAAAAAGTATTTATATTTTCCGTACTGGAGCTCTCTGGCTTTTTACTGCGCCATCTTACTGTGCATATAAAAGCGTGGGTCGTAAGTTGTCTACATGCAAATTTTAAAATAATATGTAATTAAAAAAAGTAATTGTAATTGTAAAATATTTGACATGTGACTCTCTTATTCATATATGTATAGGTACTTGACATAATATGTAGTCCAATTTTAAGGATTTGTTTTTAATCAATTTTAAAAACTTTCATCGCGATCGGACGTGTTTTTGACTCGCGGTTGATAAAAAATTAAAAAGATATTTTATTTTTTAGTTCTCAAACAGTTTTTTTTTTTTTTTTACGAGAGTTGATGGAAAACTCAAAAGTCACCAAGAGGAACTGCACGTGCTTCGTCAGGGTAGTGTTGAACTTTAACCAACCAAAACCACCCCCTTTTAAAACCAAACTTTAGGATGGAACCTTTAATACGAATGTACAGTTTGGTTTTGGGGATAGGGATGTGGGAAAGATAATTGGGAAAATTGGAATTGGGAAATTTGGATCATGGGGGATAGGTAGGAAAATTTGGAGGGACATTTTGAAGAAAGATGTTAATCTTCTTCTTAAACTTAAGTAAATCGTACACATAAGAATTACCAACTTTAGGGAACACATGCGATGGTATATGGTTCCACAAACGGGACGTGCGCATAACAAACGAATTTCCATAGGCTGTATTTCGCCATCTTGATAACTCAACATGGTAGGGATGAGCATCTGTTGCCCTCCTTGATTCTCGTTGGAAAACTTTGAGTAGAGGCATTAATTGTTTAATTTCTTTAGAATAAGTGTTAATACCTACGAGATACCTATAAAACAAGGTCAGTGACCCAACTGTGCGACGATGGCTGAGTGAAGTGAGCATAGAAGTTACACTGGGGTCGTTAATCAAACGAATACCTCTGTTTTGCACATTATCTAAATAACCCAGTGCTGTTTGAGGCCCTGCAGCCCAAATGTGTGCATTGTAATCCATTTTCGGCGTAATGTACGTTTTATAGATATTGAGAAGATCAGATGCGGAAAAGTAGGTTTTGCAGCGATACAAAAAATCCAAACATTTAGCTGCATCCTTAGCTATACCAAAAATATGATTTGAGCAAGTCAATTTTTGGTTCAACCCGATGTCCAGCATGTTTAAGTCCGTTGAATGCTGCAAGACCTCTCCCTGAAATAGTAGGGTAGGAACAGTAGGGGCAGCTTTGGTGATGAACTCAACTCTATTGACTTCGCCCCATTTTTGAATTTTTGCTAAATCGTTATTTAGCTCACTAATAGTGAAATTTTTTGCTGTTGTATTAATCTGATGATTAATGTTACAGCGGCTATGAAACTCATACGAAGCTACAAGGGTGCTCTCGTCTGCGAAACTATGGATCGGATTGGAGGTTAATGAGAGTAGGTCATTGATAAATATTAAGAAGAGAGTTGGGGATAAAACTGATCCCTGGGGGACACCAGCATTTATTTTGAATTTGTCAGATGAATATCCATCGACCAGAACACGCATCGTGCGATTCCAAAGGAAATCTCCAATCCATTTTAGAAAGACCCTACCTACACCTAATGCTTTGCATTTTTCCAATAGAGCATCGTGCCAAACTCGATCGAAAGCCTTATAAATATCAAGAGCCACAACATCAGACTCACCCGAATGATGGAGGTTGATGCTTAGCTTCTCACTAAGGTAAGTCATGAGATCACCGGTTGAACGACGGGCTGTGAACCCGTATTGACGATCATGAAGCAAACCTTTGTGGTCCAGGTATTTCAGAAGCTTTTGGTTAACTATTTTCTCCATTACCTTGGAGAGGACCGAAGTTATAGCAATAGGAAGTTAGTTGAAGGGATCGCTTTTATTATGAGAGGTAGAAATGGTTGCGCAGAGGTTTTGAAATAGTGGAGTAGGTATTTTTAAGCTATGGTGGTTATACCATCTGGACCGGCTGACTTATTTGTATCAAGATTTTTTAAGATTTTCATCACCGCCCGCGTCCTAAAGTAAATTTTACCGAAGGAGCAGCCAGCTCCTGGAACAGAAGGTGGCATCTGAGCTGACTGTGACAGTGTCGAATTGAAGGCAAACTGCTTGCCAAATAAGTTCGCTTTCTCTTTAGAATCTGATACGGTTCTGTTATTATTATCAATAAGTGGTGGAAAGGAAGACCCTCTAATGTCTTTCTTTAAATTTTTGGCAAATGACCAAAAGGATTTGCCATTCTTGGGCATGTGGATTATTTTACGTTTTAACTTTTGGTTGAACTAGAATTTTTGCTTATTGATAACTGTGGTGAGAAACAGGCGCAAGAGGTGACCTTTATGATCAGCACGGTCCGGGATCCTAGTAGGATTTTGGACAAGTTGAGAAAGGTGGAACAGTGTGGAACAATAGTTCAACTTGTTTCCCAATTGAGTTTTGACTCGGGGGGATGTTGCTAGAAAAATGAAGCCAGTCCCTGTTATGAATGTTGAAATCTCCCGCCAGAAAAATTTCAGTTTCTGGAGATGTGTCCAAAATTTCATTGATCTGGTTCGATAGATTTTCAATTTCCATAGCAGTTTCTTGTTCATTTGAGTTGGGTGATCTGTATAGAAAACAGAAATGTATGACATGCTTTTCAACGAGAATTTTGACCCAAATGTAATGAAAGGTCGGGCTAGAACATTTATATTTTGGAAGTGTGTTGAAAGCGATGTCATTTTTTATATAGACAGCGATACCTCTTTTGGATACGAAGTGTGAAATAAGTGAGTAGCCGGTAACATTAAAGTTATCATTGTGTTTACTGACTTGTGTTTCAGAAAGGACTAAGAGTGCTGGTTTAATTAAACTAAGATGGCAATCGACGGCATAAAAATTCGTTTGCAACCCGCGTATGTTACAGAAATTAACATTAAAATTGGTAATTTTGATAGAAAAAAAAATTAATATAAAAGAAAAGTTAAAATAATAAATAGTAATATTAAAATTGAAATCTGGTTTAAAATTAAAATCAAATGCAAAATTAAAAGAAATCAGAGTTGAAATTGTAATTAAAGTCAAAATTAGACTTAAAATCAATTTCAAAATTAACCAAGATCAAAATCTGACTGATAAATTAAAGTATGTAAATTAAGATTAAAGTAAAAATTAAAATTTATTCAAAATTAAAATCAAAGGTAAAAGTGCACGATTTAAATAACCCGAACTTGACAACACTTTAAAATAAATTACTATCAATGCCAATATCAATACTTTATATCAACATTAATACTTTTTAATATTTTGCCTTGAGTGAGCAAATGGTTTATAACAATGTTCAACAGTTTTTAACATACACTTTTAAGTGACCTTATTGAACGCAGGTACAACCACAGACACACCAAAAGCAAAACTTACCACCAGAAATTAATCAATTAAGTTACGGTAATTACTATGGTGATATTAAAAAAAATTAGCGAATTGAGAGTCAAAGAAGAACACAAGCATTCATCGTACGTGTATGAGGGAGACGGATATATAGTTATTTTGTTTACAACAAGCTGATATTAAAATTAAATAAATAAAAAAGAAAAGTAAATTAATGTAAACAAAACCAACCCAGCGCGTTTAATTATAAATTATAATTTAAATCAAAAAAGAAATTAAAAAATTATTTAAATTTAATTTATCAGCAGTTAAAATTTCATAGCTCTATTTCAAAAAAAAAGTGGGGATCTAAAAGTTAGGTGTTCGAGAGCTACCCTAAATTTTGGTCCAAACTCAACCAAAAAAACAGGGAACCTACAAATTATTCCCAGAATATTTTGTGTAAATTTCAATATTCTAGCTTTCTTAGTTTTTGAGTTAGCGTGCTGACGAACGGACGGACGGACGGACGGACATGGCTTAAAAGTCTTAGATTTTTTTTCTGATCCGATCCATACCTTTGAAAGTATATCTAGCTCGATTATTTCGAGGTGTTACAAACGGAGGAGTAATTTTATTATACCCGATCCTATCGTACGGGTATAAAAACGATGAACTTTGTAAACAATTAAAAAACTTTAATGAAAACGAGAAAGAATACAATTGCCTTTGTCAACTCTTAGATACCCGTACGAACCGTTAGTATGTTCACAGACTGTCACTCTACTTACAATATTATTATTTTAATATTTTAGTATTTTAAAATAATTTGGGTGAATTTTATAATTTCTAGAACTATGATCTCACAAAAATATTAATTTTATTTTTAATAACTTTTTTTTGTAGCCCCACCCGTTACGGAGCTACAGCTCCCCAAAAGTTCAGAAAAGGTCTATATTTAAATTGTTATAGCACAAGTTGTATTAGGTATATCTTCATTTTGAAAACGCCAAATGATTACTACTTTTATTAGCTTTAAAAGTATATATACAATAAATATATATTTGTGGCATACGGTGTCTTAATTTACCGTTATGCGAAACTAAAATTTTGCAAAACACTTTAACCCTTCCTTCTAAACGGTTAAAGTTGGAAACTTTGACAGTTTGTTTAAGTTTGAAATTTTGACAGAAGTTAGATCTTTGAAAATAAGTATGAGTTATTTCAGAAATTTTTTTTGTATCACTCCCCGTTTAGGAGCTGTAAGGGGTCAAAAACTGAAAATTTCTTATTTTTAAACACCTGTAACTTGAACACCTGTTAAAATTTTTTTGAAGTAATACACAAAAATTAAAGCTTCAATATTATACTCTTATTTCTG